>OY744528.1:48722362-48944862 GCA_963556195.1 Sepiola atlantica | reverse complement strand
ATATATATATATATATATATATATATATTAGTACAAAATCAGTCTAATGACACATTTATGTCGTAAATATTACATTCATTTTCAATGTTAATGTTTTTCTTTATTAGTGGTGTATGGTACGTTTTTAGTGACACTCAACTGTATGATACACTTCACAAAAACAAATACTACGTTTACGTTACACACCATGTTACCTAGAATATATATTCCATAATTCCTAGTAAGTTTAATAGTTTATGATATTCCGAAGCGCATACACGTTATTGACGCTTAGGCGCGCGAACAAACTTTTCTTAAAATGCATTACTTTATATAAGTAAAAATGCATAATGTACATCAGTTCTTTTCTCCATTTAAATTGTATAGCTAATTAATGTTTAAAAACTTTACTAAGTTTGATACAAGTATGGGGGGGTGTAGCCCCATAATAGTTAATTTTACAAAAATAGTGTGCATATGTTACTCACTTAGTTGCCCATATTCTATATATTTGAAATTATTAATGATCTGTTAATAAAAAAAATTACTGTATATATATATATATATATATATATATATATATATAAATATATATGCATCGTCTTCAATCTTAACAGATAAAATGATGTGACCATGACTATATGCGTATTCAGTTACAAGTCGTGTAAATGTGCAAGCAAATATATGTTATCTCTTATAAGTCGTATATGACGGAAGTGTGGGTCTGTATGAAAAGTAAGAAGGATATATGTCTGTTGGTCAGTTTCATTATATAAAACCAATTAATAAAGTACATCACATTAAGCATGAGACAACCTTCAACTAATAGACGTGTTAGATCATTTCTGTGGCCCTTTTTAGGGGCCGGAATGAGAACACAGACACGGGGTTTAGGTAAAACAAATATATTGGAGAAAAATATATACAACTGAGAAACAAGAGAATTAGTACGTCAGTACTGACTGCCAATGTAGACTGGGGTTGCCGTCAATGCTTCCAGTATGTATTAAGAATGGGCGAGTCGAAATGTTCGTTATAGGTACGACACTATAAACCCCCTCCCAAGTCTTACCACCTCAGGAGTATTTATATCGTTTCTTTTTTGTGGTATCTCACGATAAGATCTGGAGACTTCCCTTTCCTTTTACAGTGCCGCTTATCTAGGGATGCTTGGGGTATTGGCATGTCAAAAGTATCATTTCTGATGTCCATATGTTCTTTTACCTGGGGAGAGTTGTCAATGTCATCTCACAGTCGTTTCCTAATTTGATTTAGGTGACTCTTATGAAAGAAGTGAGGTTCTTGGATTATGCAAACCATATTTCCAATTCTCTGTTCCTTAGTACTAGGTTCGCAATAAGACGTGTTATTTTTAACATCGCGAAAAATACTCTGTCCTCCGGGAGTTATCGTTTTTTTTACGTCTGTTTATGCAGTAATTTGTCAAAAACGGATCTCACTTGTTGCGCAACCATCATCTCTGTGTCTGGTCTTATGCTGTCATAGTCTATTACATGATTTAGGTGTTTGATTCTTTCTAGAAGAAATCACATTTTTCCATCGTTAACGGATACGCGAAAACACTGGGTTGACATGTTTCCGGTGTTGTTCTATATATTTACTGTTTATTAGAATCTCGTCAAGGTATTCAATATAAAAATAAACATAGTATCCATCATTTGCTGAAAAAATGCGGGAGCAACTTTGACTCCGAAAGCTAGCTGTTCGAACTTGTATAAACGGCGATGTGTATTTATACACAACAGTTTAGAACTCTATTCTTCCACGAGTATTTTGAAGTTACGCTTCACTATCCTCGAAAAAAAACTTGCCCACATTTAATTTTAAGAAAACCTCTTCGGGGCTATGCAATGGTAATGATTATCTTTTAGTGCTGCATATAATACCGTTCAAAAATCTGCACACACGCGAATCACATTTGATTTATATTTCACATAGACTGTGGGTGCTCCACACTGGCTGTATTATACTTTCGAGAAGATATCGGTCGTCACTAGTCAGTCCAATTCCTCATATATTGTGTTCACCGTTGCTAAAAGCACATTTCTTTTCTCTTAAATATTGGCTTAACCTGCTCGTGCAGTGTACATTTAGCCGCCGTTTTTCTACATCGACCAAAGCTGCAAGAGAAAAACTCCGGGAAAAGATTATTTTAAATACGGCTTTATTTTTTTTTTCGATTTGGTTGCCTTACTATTTATTTATTGGCAAAATATATATATTGGTCACTCCCAGGAATTGAACGCTCGCATCCAACCAGTGGCAAAATGGTATTAGTGTCTTTCAACACGAGCATTTTAAACTTTTTGGTATTTCCCATTAAGGTAACATCTGTAATTATCCCACCCTCAAATTTAATTATTTCACCAGTCCCTGTACTGGCTATCCTGTTGGTTCTTAACAGGATAGGACTATTCAACCTCTCCCCAATTTGAAGATGTATTATTGACATGTCCAAGTTCGAATCTAATTGTAGTTAAATCTTTTCATCCAGGATTTTTACGTGCACATTTTTCCTTATGTTAATGCATTTCTGATCATTTGTATTTGCGTTTTACTTCCTCTATTAATTCTACAATGCGAATATTTGTGCTCGACCTTATTACAAGTCAGGCAAGTCTTTAAACGAAATAGACAGTCCATATACGAATGCAGGTTACCACTACGCGAACAAGAGCTCTGCGGACATTTTTCCTGTTTTTACCAGGTTGACTTGTCTGTACAGAGTAGCGGAAATCCTTTTTTTGCTTGATGTATATTGAACATCGATTTTTGTTATACTTTTTGTATGTGTAAAAGTCCTAACTCTATGATGTTTTTCGAATCCTGCTTAATACTTATACATCTCTGGTAGTCGTTACCTAATTTCTGCATAGTTAAGTTCTGTTTATTTCCTAATTTATTTAGAACTCAACGCTTTATTTCAGCGGTTGTTCCTGATACCAATCTTTGTACGAACATCAAGCATTTAAAATTATAAGCACTGATTTCGAATAAGTTAAAACTGTTGCAGTGCTTACTCACGACTGATACGAACGTTGGATAATCGTCGTCGTCTTTTTCTTCCAGCGTTTGTTAAACAACGAAGTTATTTTAATGCACAGCTCCGGTAAGAGTTATGCAGCTTCAGCAAAAGTCAAACCGCTAGTTTTTCAGGGCATAATCAAATCCACTAACTAAGTATGTTCGATGGTGCCTAATTTCCTACGTAACAAGCGAACCTTTTTAGAGTTAACCCAATTTTCGCAATCAATTTTATATAAATCTTCATATCTTCTGAAATACGATGGAAAAGTTATTGTCCGTTTTAGTAGCAAGTCAGAATTTTCCTGCGCACGTCTTACAACGGGAACACAGGAGTGAAACTTTATTATTCACCTTTCATTGAAATAAGTATAGAGTAAAGAAAGACTAGCAACCTATATTTCTTTGAAAACAAGTCTCTAAATAACAGAATAAGTCACCACCACTAGGTTGCGAACTTTGTTTTGTACTCTCTCAAGGCATAGAAACTGTCCTGTGTTCTACCTTTACAAATATGGTAATGCCATTCCATCTTACAACGTATCGAACTCTACTATAGGTAGATGATTGCATGTGGATTAACCTACTTTCTAGAGAAGTAGAATCATCTAAACATTTATATGGAAAACGTTGAAACAGATTTGATAGGAGTACCCCTATTAAACATAGCGATTAAAGTGGACATCAGTCCTAGAAGCTTATCAGAAAAGGGGAGTCTCTATAAAGAGAGCGATACAAAACAATAAGTTTACCGGTTAAAGGAACGCTTGCTTTAAAAAGTATTATACATGATTGTTCCCAATCCTGTTCTCTTTGCACCACTTGTTCTCAATCTAAAAAAGAGTCCTCAAGATATTGGTCACCAATGCTCTTTAAAATGATGATATAGACACGACATATTCTTTCTGGAAATTGAATGTAGATTAATCAAAGATTGTTACATATCTAAAACTATTTCAATTGAAGATGGATACACTTTTCGGTATGAAGTGCATCTGAAATCACCTATGTTCATTGTGAGTCATAAATAAACCATCATGAATATATTTTAAAATATATCTACATCATCGACACAAATGTTAATCAATAATCTAAGTTAGCTTATATGCAAGGAAACAGTCATGACCAAAGCTTGCGTCACTGTCAGTCTTGTTAAAGTAGAATAGCCATTCTAAATTGTAAAGAGAAACATAGATTATGTATGCTGCAATTCATTTCCATGGCATAACTTTGTTAAGACATGGGTATGTCATAATGTATGATATATTGCCTTGAAAATATATTATTAAGCTCTCTATTTTCAACTGTTAACATGTACAAGATAGATATTATAACGATAATCCGAATGTATAGATATGTATTTCCTATATTACAATCCAGTTCGTTTAAGACACCATTGCTCTACTATGAGAACTGAAATGCATTCACGTGCTTAAACTCATAATGTTTGCTTTCATCCAGGTTAACCTTGATCTATTCTGACTATTATAAAATCTATGCTTTAATTGCGTTACCTTGGGACTAAACATTCTGAGAAAGGACGAACGTTTCTCTCGGCTATTGCTAGTTAGGAATACCGAAGTGAAACTTATAGCAATTACTTTGGTTAAATGAGAATAATGATGGAAGCGAGAGACAAGCAATGCATATGCGAAATAGCGTATTCTCTCTCTCTCTCTCTCTCTCTCTCTATATATATATATATATATATATATATATATATATATATATATTTATATATATATATATATTAATTGTATCTACACATGTTTGAAATAGATCGTATTTTGACCTCATTATTGGCTATTTTCTCTAGTACTCGATATGAGAGAATCTCAGATTCTCTTACAGCAGAGATTATTGGGTTTCTCTACAATTATCTTAGGTCATTTTGCGTAAATCGGTTTAATTGGAATTACGTCGTTTACCAACATTGGGTTGAAACAAGCATGCTTCATAATATTCGAGTTTTAACATCTGTTTATAATTATTTGGCATATGGCTGTTAGCTTTGATCTCCAACAAATAGGTTGACACTTTTTTTCCTATGGCAGAAAATGTTATTTTAACACATTTGTTTGGCGGATATATCTGAGAAAATGAAACTCTTAACTATTTTACAATTCTGGCGTTTTTCGATTTATTTCGTTATTTATCTCTACGCTCTCGCTTAAAACGTTCCTTGCTTTTTTAATGATAGTTGCCGTTCCTGCGTATAGGATTATCACTGGAGTAAGGGGGTTACGCTGTATGCTGGTTATGAGGGATGAAGAGGAGTTAAATTATCGTAAGATCAAAGGACAGTTGTTTTTGTGTCCGTGTGTGCGTTTTTTGTTTTGTTTTGTTTTATAATATTTGCCTTTTCTTGAGGCTATCTTTTTCTAATGCGCATTCGTATGTCACATTTTCACCCTTTTTCATCAAGAAAAATCTTGATTTTCTTGAAATGGTTATTAAATTCGAGAAATATTTGCTTCTTATCGGAAGCCTTTGGCAGCGACTACGAATCTGGTGTATTCTTACTTTTCTGGAAGGAGTTTTTACGATTTGGAGGAAATGTAGCAATACTAGTTATTTTAGCTTTAACTAAGACACTTGTATCAGGAGAAAAACTGTCCCATTTTCGACTAAGAATGTGTTTGATGAACTATTTTTAGCTGTTTCATGAGTCATTGAGACAGCATCCATGTTTCAAACGCATAAAGTAACGATGGCGAAACACATGCTTCATATACTGACATTTTTGTCGCCAGAGTGATATCACCAACTGACCAGACTTATCAACCTGCCAAACGCCTCTCATGCTTTGCTGATTCTCTGTCTTATTTCTGCATAAACAGATCTATCATTATATAAAGTACTACAAAAGTAAACAGAAATCTTTAACGACCTCAAGTCGCGTCCCATCGAGAAGGAGATCAGGGTCCACATACAAATCACCAGAAGTGGGAGTGTACACGCCTTTTGTTTTCTTAATGCTAAACATCAGTCAAAAGCAAGTACAAAGATCTGTGTTTTCAACGACTGCTTCCATATCCTCTGGGAAGGGTGACACCAAGTAAGCCATACATATATCAAAATAAACCTATCACATCAGAATAGGTGTAATGTAGCTTTAGAACAATAATACATAATGAAGTTGGCCTATTTTTACAATTTACTCTAGTAAAGAATAAGCTAATGTTATGTTTATTCGAAAAAGTGTGTTATTACTTGTGTTCTCTTTTGTTGTGATTGGATACCGGACTCCCCTCAACCGTTTTTTTTCTGTTATCAGTTTTGATAACTATTATGGTGACGGCGACTCGTAGCCCGAAGCCTTCAGACATTATGAATGCTACCGAGGAGCAAAATGGGCCAGCAAAGGCTGCACATGGAGGTTCGGAATGGGTCAAGCGTCCTCAAGTTGTTATCCACGTTGTTGAAGTTATTGAGAAGGCGAAAATTTCGTCACTTAGTTACATACACAGGACTACATATTGCCATCCCAAAGACCTATCGCGTTTAAGAAGGTGGGTTATAAGTCAGTCGATGATCCCCGTAACTTCCCTAAAGCCTTAAGAGTCCTTACAGTTAAAACAAAACAAAAGAAATGCCTAGGGGTCTGCCAAATGCTAAAGGAAGCCAACGATCATTTTTATTTAACACCTCCTATGGCCATTTAAAAAAATAGATGTTAAAAGGGTTAATAAAATATTGGGTTTCTGTTCGGTTGCACCCTTTATTTTATAGAATAGCCAATCTAACTTACCCCTTGGAACATGGAAGCATCTCCCATGATGGACAAATCAGCATTTAGATGGGTACAGTCTTTTGGGATTGACCTCATCGATGTTCGTTTCTGGACCCAGCCCTCAGATATCTGAATGGCTCTCTAGCTAGCAAGCATAAATGTCCGTGTGTTGAGGGCCGACTCTCGTAAATTTCGAGTTGCTACAGACCTTTGGCACCTTGAAGGGGATTATGCTGTATTCAGAAAACCCTCTTAATTCCTAGTGACCATTTGGGTGTGCTGGCTGGACGTTTTCACGTCTACTCAGCGTACTTCGATTCTCACTCAGGGGTTGTTTCCTGGCTAGTAAATACGTTTTTAAGTGCATTGTGTTCCCCTTGCTTAATGCAGCCGGAAAGTAGGTTGTGCGTTCTAGATGTCACCATCAACGATAAGGCATTTCGGCTCATTAGAATCTATGCGCCGAATAACCATACTGATCTTGCTCCTTTTTTCCGACGGATAAAGCAGTTCAAGAGTAGAACTCGGAAGGTCATCTTAGCAGAGGACTAGAACGCGGTCCCGAAGACCGATATAGATCGTTATTGGGCCAAGGAAACAAACAATTATCGGGATGCTAAGACATGTTGTGATTTTGTCAATAAGTTTGATCTTACTGAAAAATTCAGGAATGAAAAGCCCCGTGACAGAGTATGGACTTGGAGATCTAGACGCGGCTCTGGTTCGGTACAACTTTCGAGTTATATTGACCGGTTATTAACTTACGCGGATAATAGACTCGTTCGTATCCGTGTTAGCTTCGATAGACTAAAGCCTAAATTGTCTGGGTACTGGAAGGTGGCCACTTAGTTGTTCGATGTGAAAAGCTACCAGGAACACCTATTACTAACCTTACAGCCGGAATTGACGGGAATTGTAACAGGGAATAGGAAGTGGGTTCACTTTAAGAAAGTAATTCGTTTTTTTTACTGCTTATTTTAGCCGATGACTAAATCTAACAACTAGAGCAGCTAAAATAGCACTACAATCTAGATGAGACAAGGCTGTGGAGGCGGGTATAGTGAAAAAGTTACTATAATTAAGGCGAAGCTGGCTTCTTGAGCTATCCAAGAACACCTCGCTTTAGTAATTAGGGGTAGGTTAAATGGAAATCTTAAGGAAGCAACAAATATGGCCGCTGAATTGCGTGCAGAGGAACCTCGACAAGCTGCTGATCGTCATATTGCACGTTTCTCATGTCCGGATGGGCGTGTCGTGACTACAAACGAAGATATTCTGGAGACGTTTCGTTCTCATTTCCAGGTTCTCTTTACCAGGGAACACGGTTTATCTTTGGGACAATTCTACCCAGATTTAGCTGACTTTTCTCGTCGCGAGGCAACCGAAGCAACTAACCACGAAAGTTGCATAACAGAGGAAGACGTTAAGGAAGCCTTAAAACGGTTCGGTTTTTAAAAGTTCCTTGGGGTCGATGGTTTGCCCTACGAGGTGTATTTGAGGATTTCGCACATTTTTGTTCTCTTGCTGGCAGTTTTATCTAACTCGTAGTTTAGGAATGGGACTATTCCCCAGTACTTGACCATGGGTATAGTGAAGTTGCTACTCAAAAGCAAAAATAGTTGGGATGGGTTAGATAATCTTCGGCCCTTAACGATGCGAAATGTTGAGTGAAAGATGATATAAGCCAATCGATTGCAGCCATTTTGGCTGGTCTAATCAGACCTCAACAGAATTGTGTTGCAAAAAGTCAGGCCATTAAGAATAACTTGCAATCGATTCGCTTGATAATAGATAAAGTCGACACTGAAGCCGCGCTGATCAATGTAGATCACTCCAAAGTATTCGATACAGTGGACCATCGTGACTTGCAGGCTGTTTTGTCTGCGGACGGTTTTGACCCAAAATTTCGCTTTTAGATTCGCCTATTGTATGCTAACCCCGGTGTGCTGGTGGAAGTTAATGGTTTGAGATCTGAACTTTTCAGATTATCCAGATCTCTTCGTCAGGGGTGTCCGCTTTCACCTATGATCTCTGTGCTGTGTTGGAGCCCTTTCTTCACAGGCAAAGAGTGAATCCGGTCCTATGTAGGATTTATTTGGCAGGTGCTTTAAACTCCGCCGTTGAAAAAGATACACTGAGAAAGCGTTTCCGGCATTAATAAGTGTGAACTTTGATATGTGGAGAGGCACACAGGTTGCCTTGAGGCGAGTTGTTCCTTTTATCACGAATTTAAAGTCCTTGTTAAGGGGGAAGAAAGCATGTGACACCCTGCTGTTGTCCTGAATGGCCTAGCTGGTGATAAGAAATGCGCTCTGGGTTGGCAAGAAGCTTCATTCAGTTAGTATGGTGAATTCACCGATTTGTGTTAGATGCGGTGACGAATACAAGACAGTGAGTCACGCATTCTTTTATTGCCGCATCGTTGTCCTGCTGATTAGTCTTGTTGCAGGTTTCATGGTTCGCATAGTTAAGGTATCGTCTTTTGACCTGGAATCTATCAATGTATGCAGCAACTTGGCTCTGACACAAGATAAGCAGAAACGTGTTGTGTTCCTAAGCATACTAGCTTTTATGAGTGACGCAATATGGAAAATTCGTATAAAGGCAGTCTACGGAGGTGAGAACCACACTTCTTTCGACGTTATTGCAATTTTCAAATATTACATAAAAGCCTGCATTAAGGCCTAGATGGTGAGACTCTTTGCTATATTTTGGGTGAAATGTGGATGAGAGGGGCATGACTGTGTAGAGTGACTGCAGCTAGATTGGTGTGCTATTTAGACATAGCTAAGGTACATAATATTGAATTAAAAAAAACAACTTCGGTTATGCCCCGTTAAGTTTAGTTGAAGACATGTTTTTTGTTTCATTTAGTTCATAACTTAGCTAGTGCGTGAATGATGTCATTAAGGCGCCTTTCATTTTTTTCCCTGGTCCCCCACCAATTTTTCCTCATTTAGTTTATAACTCCCAATCATGCCCCTAACTAGGTGACATAGTGTTTGATTTGCCAGAAATGTAGGTAATCTTTCGATATTTCGAAGGAGGTGTTGGTTAATAACGCTCCCCTTTTTTTCATTTTCTAGATTTCGATTGGTAACTCTGCGTATTTGCCAGAGTTGAGTAATGGGGTTGGTCTTTTTACTAACATTCTTTTTTAATTGTAAATATTATTCATATATATATATATATATATATATATATATATATATATATATATATATATATATATATATATTGTACGTCAGATTTTTATTAGCATACCCCCCGTTGCATAACTTACATATATGGGTCTTAGGTATGGTGTTCATGGCGTGAATTATTTTCGTGATTGAAGAAAAATTAGATAGTATAAATGCGGTATGTTGGTAAATAATTGTCTTGGATTAAGCTAGCTAAGTTAGATTAGTTAAATTTGTTAGTGAAGACCGAACTTTCCCTTCCTCATTTTTGGCTTTTTGCCACATTTTATGAATATATTTACATTTGTAAATAAATACTGACTGTATTCGCGTGTATTATATTGATCCTATTAGATTAACGCTAGTGCCATTGTTTTGTACAAGATATATACTTTATAATAAAGTATCCCCTTTATAGATGTTACACCCTGTTTATTTTGTTATTATAACTTCTGACCAAGTTATATCAGCTGGCAGTGGGGATTTCTAAAACGAATACATGAAAGATATGTTAAAGTCCAATATATCAACTGACAAACAAGGATTCGAAACGAAACCAACTTTTAGAATATGTATTTAGTCACGCAAGTGTTTTGTTTGTATTCAGTAAACACATGCAAGACACGTTGTGAACGAAATAATCGGACTGACATATTTAGTTCGCTAATCGAATTAACACATTTTCATTTTTCCCACATTTTTTTACAGTTAATTATCGGATAGTGTTTAACAAGAGACCTAAGATGTCCTTTTCCTCTTTTAGTGCTGCTATGATTGTCTCTTCTAAACTTTCGTCCTTTTGGCAATTAATGTTTCTTATCTGACTATAATTTTTCTCATCCGGTAGAAGAATCATTGAAGCGATCAGTTTAGTAGTACCAACTTTATATTTGTGTAGTAGTGCAACACCTACTCTGTATTCACTAGCATCAGTCGCAAGGATGATTTAATTACCTGTAAAAAATGTGGGAAAAATGAAAAAGGAAGCCGAAAATGATGATTTAATATAAAAAAAATAAATAACTAGACATGATTGAATGAAAGAAGGAAAAATGGAACCCAGATTTGACCTTTCTCAATAGTCGAACACTCTGTAATGTACGCAGATAGATTTGTAATAGTTCAATCTCTACGTAAAGTTATGTTAAAAGAATGTCATACCGATCATCTTGGAATGTCCTGGATTAAATCACTCATGCGACGCTACGTATACTGGCCAGGAATGGACAAGGAAATAGAAAGTTTTGCAAAACTATGCCTAGGTTGTCAATTGGCTGCAAGGGTACCTCCGGTCAAAACGGATCCTTGGCAAAAACTGATTTGCCGTGGGCACGTTTACATATAGACTATGCTGGACAGATTAATGGATATTATTACTTGATCTTCGTGAACTCTTTCTGGAAATGGGCTGAAGTATTTAAGTGCAAGCATCCTACATCTAGGAACACTATCAGTGCATAATAACATTTTCAGTCGTTTCGGACACTGTTCAGCGACAATGGTACGACATTCGCAGGAAAGGAATTTTAGGATGTTTGTACTTCTTTTGACATTGAACAATTACTACACCAGTGTATCATCCTGCATCGAACGGTCAAGCCGAAAAATTTGTAGACACGTTTAAGCGTACATTACAAACACATATATATGAACACGGAAAAAACAATATCTAAAAATGTTTATTTTTGCAATTTATAGGGTGACTCCTAATGGAAACAACAACTCGAAGTTGTCCACTGCGGAACTTATGTTCGCAAGAAAATACGATCGATTTTCGATAGATCGATACCCTATCCAAAGAAAAAAGTTGCTAAAAAAGAAAGAAGATGTAAACATAATAAGATACTCCCCAGGGGATAAAGTACATTTAAAAAATGTCCAAGGTGATAATACTTATTGGATTGATGGTATGATTGAGAAAATTATTGGCAAGGTGGTATACACCATAAAAAGTGAACAATTCGTGTGTAAAAGAAATTAGAACACGATATGCTGAAAATAATGAAAATAATGAAAAAAAGCGAGAAAGATGTCCAAATGAAGATTCTTTATGATGAGTTTGACATGACACTACCCAATATTGTACACGAACCGATGTATACATCTGATGAACACACCTTAAGAGCTAAACAACATTTGTCTCCGCCCCAAAATGGAAAGAATCTAATTCCATTAGTTCGTAATAAAAAGAAAGAGCACACGTAAAAAAAAACAGTGGAGCGCTTCAGCCCCGACCCCCCCCCCCCCAAAAAAAAATGTTAAAAGCAGGAATTTCGAGGGAGATTTTCATCTTCGGAAGGGGGTTGTAATAGGTAAACGGACTCCCCTCAGCCACTAATAAGTGAACTAGTCTGTAGAATATATGTACAGTGTATTCGACTGTATTCGAGTGTGTTATGCTCATCCTATTGAAGTATGCTAGTGCCATTGTTTTGTACAATATATGTACATCTTAATAAACCATCATTGATTAAAGACCTTACACTCTGTTTTTTTTGGTTATCATAACTTCTGACTTCAGCTTTATTTGTATGCGCAATTTGTTTATATGTCAATACGCGGGGATCGAATAACCCTTTTACAATTTCCTTACCCGAAATAAACAAGTAGACCGATGTTGATAAAAGCAATAAAAGAGGCAATCTTGTTTATATTAATGTTTAGTGTTTAATGTTTTTAATGTTTTTGAAAAAGAATAGATAGTGTTTGCTTGGTTTTCTTTAACACATTGGCCCTTAGTGGCATCTATATAGTTAACATAACGGTATCTCGTTATTGATTTGAGGTACGATAATATATTTTATATCATTGGAAAGGGAATTGAACGAAAAAATATATGAAAATGAAAATAAATTATCGATTAAGGAATATAATTGATAAGATTTCTTAACTCAAATCGCGTATTAAAGATAAACTATTGCTCCGTTTTGGGTTTTTTTCTTGTTCAGAGTTAACTCAGATTTTTAGAACGTTATTTTAAATGTTTCAGTTATATATATATATATATATATATATATATATATATATATATATATATATATATATATATATATATATATATTGCTTATTTATTCTTAAGAAATATTTTCACATGAGCAACAATAAATCAAATAAATATAAATTATTGTAAGGGAAAGGCATATTTTCAAATGGGGATTGTACCAGACTAGACATGAAGCCAGTTGATGTAAGGAGCTAACAGAAACGAAATGGTATGATTGCAAAAACGTTGGCCTTAGTCTTAAAAAGAGCAAGGCTAGAGATCAGAAGAACACAGTTAGCAGCAAGAAAGTTCCATAAGCCTGCCGTTCTTAGAAGAAACTATAATGGAATAGGAACTGTATTACAATGAAGTATCAAAACAGCGAATTGGTGGGGACCACTAGACAACCTATCAATCGAGCGAGAACAAAAGAAGTAGGAATATATCATACAATTCTGAAGAATGCATGGCATAATAGTATTTATAAAAAAAAACTTAGACCAGCAACATAACGGTTGCACCTTATAAAGAACGCTCAAATGTTACACAGCATCACCAGCATAAATATGACAAAAAAACTTCATACATGGTCTTATAGTTGATATCTACAAATTGAGACCAGTCTCAGGTGTGAAAACATGTTTGGAACGATAGAGAAAATCGATTTTACTAGAAGCAGAAAAAGCAATGAACCCCAAGAAAGATTTAATGAGAGATAAAGACCAAAAAATGTCAGAGTATAGTTCTTCTATTAAGCAGTACAACTCATGAGAATATTAGGAAGAAAAAGAACACGCGTATGATTGAAAGACACAGGTTTAGTCTTTACAGGATAAAACCAAAACACATTTTGTACTTCAATTCACAATTGAACACAGGTAAAATTTTAGATCAGCCACATATTTCAACTGATCCGTGGGAGATAGGCGAGAAGAAATACCATAATATAGAGTGGTGTAACTAACATATGTGTTAATGTCCTCAGTAATATTCTCTGGGAGATCATTTATATAGAGAATAAACAGTGTTGGGGGTAGAATAGCGCCTTGAAAAACACCAGCATTGATAGGAAAACAGAATGACAGGACACAAACTAAAGTTACTCGCAAACTTCTATCAGAAATACAATATGTAATAACGTTGTTTAATTAAATAATACTAAGTAAATTCATCCAAAAATATCGACATTTTACTTGCTAATTCTATATGAAAAATATTTACATAATGTGTAAGTCTAAATTGTAATGATTTATTTTTAGGAAGTGGTGCGTGGATATGATCCGCTAGTTTCGTTTTTTTGTGTTGAGTGAAGATTTTTGTTCTTTTGCCATGCGCACACCACCGACTGCTGATGATAGTATATGACGAAAATAATCCATTACCAAAAGCAAATACATCTGTAGTTGTTATCAAGCAGCCACTTCTTTATAATAATTAAGTATATTCAAAACATATTTATTGTTGTTATTTTTACAGACTAATAGTGTGACAATAAATAACAGAAATATATATGTTTTACTTTTACTTCGTTATTCTCAATTTGCTATTCATCAGTTTATTTTATTTCATTGTTGTTTATGTACAACTTAGATATTAAAAAAATGTTATACTGAACTTTTCAATAATATGAATAACAATTAGTAATAATTATATTCCCTGCCCAAAATATAACATTTTAAAACACATTGTGTTGTTGTTATTTATTTATATAGACTACACATTAATTCTAAAAAATGAATTTGTAAAAATAAACACATAGTTTCTTTGTAAACTTCCACCAACGAGTAAATAACAAAATAACCGATAACAAAATATTTAAACATTAAAAAGTGTTTACTTTACGCTTTTAGGGCAGCTTACTTTATTTAAGAAAATTAATAATGCTTAAGACGCCATGACCTAAAATTTAAAAAAATAAATACAGTTTTAAAATATTAAAACAAGATGAAAATATACGTTTTGCGACGTAACTTGATGTTTCTTTTTACGCATGAATGTGGTAACTATCATTTAATAAAAGTTTACAAAAATGAACACGATATTTTTGCATTTTAAATGTACGTTTTATATACAGATTACAATTGCCCAATCTTTTACGCAGTTCACTGGACATACTTACCCATTTATATTTCTTCTGTCTGTCTTTAATAAATATTCACAGCCAAGCAGAAGAAAAAGTAGTGATAAAAAGGAATATGAATAACGCGAGACAAACATTTGCCGCTTCTTATTTCTAAGAGTCAAAGAAAGCGACTGTGTTACGTTCGTGATGGTTAAATAAATTCCCTTTATGTCTATCAAGCGAATGCACGCTGATAGCATGTAATGTAAAAATACATGTAAATAGAAGTTCCAGTAAGTAATAGTTTACCTAGTGTTATGATGAATAAATAATAGTAAAAGAATGACAATATTAATTGCAGAAATGGATCAAAAATGTAGAAACAATGTTTTTATTAATAGCGTATGAGATAAGGCTTTAGGATTAGATGAGTAAAGCAAAATATACCTGGTATAACTTTAAGCAGAAAATATAAATTACTGGCGTTGTTTCAAATGTAAAAGTACTTACAAAAGCGTACTTCGTTAATATTTAATATTATCCTTTAGCACATTATGAATTGCGTTTATAATATTATTTATAAAGATAATATAAATATTACGATTGATAGGGTGATTGGCACTAACGCCTTAAAGTCTATATGCAGTAGAACCTCAACTAAAATATAGTATATTCGTGCAAATAACATAGTCGGGTAATCTAATGAAAAATAGGCTGGTCAGATAAAATAGAGATGTGTCCGAAATTCGGGTCTTATTTTGATAACTTGACTGACACACACACACACACACACACATATATATATATATATACATATATATATATATATATACATATATATATATATATATATATATATATATATATATATATATATATATATATATATATATATATATATATAGTTTAAATGCAAAATATTTATTTGAAAGCTTATTTTTTATCATTATGATAATTTATTGCTTTATTCTTCACATGTATTTCAATTTTATTCGATAAGATATAATTCATCAGTGATCGGTAGTGTTTTACAACAAATGTAAAAATATAACCTTCATTATTTTGTAATCCGTAGGGTCCTTTTTTCTGGCTTTCATTGAAGCGTCCGTCTGATGTTTTTAAACATAAGAAACATCTCTTTGTATATAACAATTTAAGAGCATATTACCGCAATAAGTGTATTTCAAAATTACAAATGTCTTTTAACAATTTGAACTTGAAAATAGGCAAAATTTCCTTGAAAACCACATATAAGATACAACATTTTTTTATTAAAAATCATTCATTCTATCTAAAATTATTTTGACCCCCCTTTTTTAAAAACATCCTCTCTCCTTTTATTTATTTCCTTTTTCTCCTTTAATTCATTTCCCTTTTCTCCTTTTCACCATATCTTCTTTAGTCCCGCACACGAAAAGGCCAAATACATATGACCTGCTAACATTTACCGACATTAGCCGCGCCGAATATGCTACTTAACCTATTAGAATCTCTAGACAACTCCGACGTCTCTGCGCCTACGCCACTAACGAGACTATCTGTGATTTCCATCCGGTAATGCCATAGATGTGTTTCTTTTAGCTCATATTGTGTGTCTCGAAATAGTTTTTGATAATGTTATATTTTCACAAATAAGCCATGTATTCTTTGTTTTACAGTCTAACATACATCATTTTATATCGGGTGTGCGGGATAGATATGCTAAAAGATGTCACTTCTCGTACATTTTTAAAAAATTTAAATGAAGTGAGTCTATATATATTATTTTAAGTGAGTCTGTTATTCTCATTTCTGTTTTATTTCTACGGCAGTTGGAAAGTTATATCAAAATAACCATTTAGTCAGTAATCCCTCGAAATTAGATTACCTCAAGAACAGATTAGTAAAGTCTCGACCTCGTGTCTCACTCTATCTTCGTGGAGTAGCAAGGAATGGTGATCAGGAAGAATGCACTACACCCCAAGTATGATACTGAAAGAAAAGTAGACTTTAAACATCGTTACAAGAGGTATATAGTTAACAATACAAAGAGCAGCGAAACTGGAATGTAAAAGATATGAGGAAAGCAAAAGTAGATGGGAAGCAGCTATATCGATTATGTATAAGACTGTCCAGAGATATACATTGACATATCCACGAAAAAGACCCGTGCACGGAGACAGTGAATAACTACTCTCAGTGTCACAAAACATCGCGGCTAAAACGAACTCTATCTACACCAAAATCCAGTCGAATAATAAATATAGACTATGCGGGCAAAGAGACGAAGCGCTAAATTACATAATAAGTGAATTCAGCAAAATATCAGTATTGTATTTGAAATGCAGTCTACTCGGGATATCAAAACGTCTGCACTTTGATCATGCAGACAAATTGCTCAGACACACAACAGGGGCAGTATCTGAACATTAACAAAATAAAACACAATTAGAAACTATTTGAAACAGTAGTAGTAGGAGGAGCAGATCCGAAAAGACCGCTTATAAAGTGCTAAATTTTGAGCTACAAATAGATAGTGACAGTGGGAAGTTGAGTTAATAGAAGGAAGGCTGGGGGAAATGGTGGCGGTTGGAGTTATACGACGATTAAGGAAGGGGCATAGTCTTGTGTAATGTAAGCCGAGCAAGGTCGCTTATTACAAGATAACTTATGGATGTGGGTGCTAACATTGGTAGCGGTCGGAGTTATTTAATATATTGTACTTATAAGTTATTTTATTTACACTGTCATCCTGAGGATGTCTTGAAATAAAGACGAGACGTTAATGAATACATAAATGATATTTTTTACTTTTCTTTTTTCATTTACCATCACGTCGGAATACTAAGCGCATTTGTATCATATATATATATATATATATATATATAGTGTACTAGTTCGAATTGTTTCGATAGGAATCCGAATGAGAGAGCTCGGTGTCCAATTAACCAGAGCAAGTATACATTTGAAGATGAATTAGATGTACATTTCGGTTGTGTACATCATAGTATTTAGACCTTATTTTGACCTCCTCATATGTACCTTCAACCACAATTCAGAATATATATATATATATATATATATATATATATATATATATGATAATGAAATTCAAATTCAACTACGGTTTCAGAAGCGCCGATTGAAACGATTACTTTGAATTGTTTTAGAATCAGTTAACATGACGCGAGATTTTGTTACACAAATGAAATATTTATTAAATCATTTTTTTTATCAATAAATCCCGAATTTTCGGTTTTCAAAACCCGTAATCATGGTAGACAATGCTTTTTTTCATCTTCTGGTGTTATGAAGACATTGTTTTTTTTATATGTCCGATGCGTAGTGTTCGCGTACTGAAACGCATGTGTACGTTAATGATTTAAAATTCAACTACGGTTTTAGAAGCGCCGATTGAAACGATAACTTTTAATTTTTTAAGAATCAGTTAACATGACGCGAGATTTTGTTAGACAAATGAAATATTTATTAATTATATATATATATATATAACTTCTTCGTAATATACCAGGTACACTCCCAGCAGAGTGATCGATAATTAAGAATTAAAGTTAAAAATAAAAAATTAAGAGCGTAATATTTATTTTTGATACAGAAAAATCAGTACAGCATTCGTACCGTCGGTTTCAAGCACAGAAAGACTTAGCCATCCGACTCTCTTCAGCTATATATATATATATATATATATATATATATATATATATATATATATAATATTATTATTAAATTTATATATGTATATATATATATATATATATATATATATATATATATACGCAGAAAAAGAATTAAGATAAGCTTGCGTATCTACTTTCAATTCTCTGCGGTATTTCGTCAACGGATTATTCCATCAGTTCATCTTGTTTTTTTCGATCACTCGGTCATATTTTTTGTTTTTTTGATAATGAGAGGTCCCACTCTCGAAAATGTAAGTTTACCTTATTCCGGTACTTTTAATTGCCTGATAGTAACTTTTTTTTATTTACTGTTCTGTATTTAATCTGTTTTACATGAAATGTTAATGAATTGATTTGAGATTCCATTCTTATTTTCTCTTCTCATTTATTTGTGTTCATCTGTTCCACCTTCCGGTACCTATATCACATTGCTCCTGCCTCGAATTACAAACTTACACTTATATTTACCAGCAATACTTCAAGCAAACTACAATTTCCTTATATATATATATATATATATATATATATATATATATATATATATATATATATATATATACATATATATGTTAAGCTGAATTATTTCGACACTTGATTATTGGGGAAATAGTAGTTTGATCTGTACCATTGGAGAGCCATGCATATAACTGTCCTGTTTTTAAATCTCCGAAACAGTTACATGGTAAACAGCTGATTATCCCCGTGTTAATATTAGATGCTTACGTTAAGGTCTCCTGTTTTTGTTTCACTGTTAGATACTTAATCCCCCTTTTTATTTTATTTACTTACTATTATATATTTTATTTATTTATGAATTTTCCAACGAATGTTAAGTATGCACTATTTTGGATTTAGTTAGTTTCTGTGGGAATTTAAACTGCATTTTCCTTTTTTTGTTGTCTTTTTGTTTAAAATAACTCAAAGCTTCTTTAGACTATATATACACATATATATATATATATATATATATATATATATATATATATATATATATATATATATATACATGTCGTCTTCTATATATAAACAGAGCATAACATATTTAATACCCTAAATATAGCCGTGACTAATTGATAATGTATCTATACATATTACGGAAGAATGAATAAATACGCATCTTCTGCAAACATCGAACCAATATACATACTTACAAGTACCGAATACCTACCCTAGTACACATATGTAAGAAACTACACCAAAACAAACAAATACGTATAATACCCCACCCGCATATACATAAATACATACTCTCGAGTTACCTCTTGTTCACACATATTCTGCGTGTACACACATACGCATAAATAAGTGCATTCTATCGCATAACCTTTGCATAAAACGTAGGAAGGAATTATAACAGATATGGATAACGGTATTCTAAACATAAAAAATGAAATAGAAATAAAATAAAATACATGGTTGGAATCAAGAGATCTCAACAAAATGAAAACTGTTATTAAGTTTTAAAATGAAAAGATAACATATATAGTATGAGTTAGAACATAAGGAGTCATGGAAATAAGTAATAAAACGAGAAATTGTATCGTATATATATATATATATATATATATATATATATATATATATATATATGTATATATAGTGCAGCATTTTATTCATTTATACCAACAGTGTTAACAATAACATAATTCCCTTGTTAATTTACAAACACTACCCTATCCCACCGCCTCACCATGCATCTTGTAAACTCTTGCTCAATTTACAAACATCTACAAAACTGTAACTGTCCTCCCTCAGATTAAAGACAAATTCTAGTTAGTAACACTAAAATCATACATTCCGAAACCAATAAAAAAATGAAAAATGCGTATATGTGTATTTATGTATATATAGTGAGAAGAATGAGAGAAAATAGAGAGATGAGAGAGTATCATCGTAGTATTGCATGATTTATTATAAGCATTGCATATTTAAACATCTAATAGCAACGGTATTTGAGAGTAAAGTGTAATAGTCTGAGAAATGTGTGTACATTCAGATTAGATCCTCACACAAGATCTATATATTAAGATGTTTTAGTAATTCTTTTTCGGGTAGCTTAATCAAAGAAACAAAGGAAAAAAACAAAACACATTAAGCCTATGAACCACATATTTTCCAGCAAAAGCGATCATAAAATCAGTTTAAATTCGTTGATCTCTTAATCCACCGCCGTTGCAACAAAGTAGTATTTACAATAACTCTGTTTGCTTTGGTCATGGTTTAGAAAGTTACTTTATTAGCAATTATAATTTACATTTATTACAGTAAATTGTAAAGCGACGGATATTTTTTTAATACAAATCTGTATTGATCCTTCAGTGTGAGTCAATGGAGGGGTAAGGATAATTATATTTCAGGCGACATATACCAATTACATGGGGTTTACTCAAAGAAGAATGGATTCATTCTGACGATGCATTCATTCAATCTTTGCGTTTAGCGATGCACATAATATTTACAACAAAAGCGTGACTAACTGACAAACCAATAGTCCTTCCCCGACTCGCTCTATAAACATTATAAAGATTAGTGTATACATATAAAGCACATAATTATATTTTTCATAAATTCGATACTGATTTTGATGTATTTCTTCTTCTCTTTTTCATATTTTTCTCTCATTGTTTACTTCATTTTCTTCTGCTCCGTTTTCTTCTCTTGATTATTGTTATTGTTATTGTTATTGTTATTGTTATTGTTATTGTTATTGTTATTGTTATTGTTCTTCTTCTTCTTCTTCTTCTTCTTCTTATTATTATTATTTTTATTATTATTATTATTATTATTATTATTATTATTATATCATAATTATATTTTCAAAGAAATTGTTCAACGCTTTTGACGTTTATCTTTATTCTTTTTCATATGTCTTATTTTTTTGTTTTTATTAATATTACTAGCAAAAAAGTGGAAGTAATGCCGTAGACGATGCTATCATGACGAGCGAACACACACTACACTAAACGAGCTAGTAATGCCTGTGAATAAGGTCTTATTACAACAGAATCAATATGCATCTTCCCCAGAATTGTGAAGGTGATGTCGGGTCGGATGGTATAATGACGAACAAACATAGATTACACTGCTCCCAAAGTAGGATATAATTCCTGGGAAGAGGGATCACATGACAAGTAAACAATAACTATACTACCACCTCCCAAGAGGGAAGTTATTCCCGGGTGCATGCTATTTTGGCAACAGAACAGTTACTATACTACCTCCTGCTTTGACATTAGTCTGAAATAAGACCATAAACTGAATTGAGCAATAATAGAAATAATAGTATTTTTTTGGCTTCAGACAGACATATACCAAAGCTCTACTAGTAATGCCTTTTCTTACCCACTAATTCTCATACGATTTGCTGTTAATGATTTCTCGCTGATTATAATCAGTGTTTATTTCACTTATTAACATCAAATCTACCAAGATTCCCAGTAATTTCTGTTCACACGAGCCATTTTTTTTTCGCATTAGACGTTTACTAGTGTTTTCTGGAAAATCACATCCGGTTGATTTTTCTGCAACGTAAGTGACAATAATCTGAGAAAAAAGAGCAATCTGTCGTCTATGGCAAGTATGTGGTCTGCGAAGATCATAACCAAAGGGCAAGGGCTCCTTGCTGTAGTGCACATTAGTAATCGGCCCTTATATTGCAAGAGCATACAAAACAGCGTTAACATCAATCACCTGCTTTTTAAAAATCATCAACAATATAAGTACTGACCTGACGTTATATTATACAACTTTGGTTACCTTACGGAAAACGGTGTGTCATCGTTATTAATGAACTATTGAGTGATAATAAGACTTCTAAAAATCCAAGTACTGTCCGTACACATACAGTCCAGCTCCGGTTATGATATCCCTCAACTGCGTTTCCATTTTCACAGAAGCGTCACGACCATGTTCGTGTTAATATCGTTGCTAGTGGTAATTGTATTGCTTTTTGAAGGGTGACTTGCAGGTCATACTCTTATTTATTTATATATATAATATATATATATATATATATAAACCTCTCCCTCTCTCTCCCTCTCTCTCTCTCTCTCTCTCTATATATATATATATATATATAGTGATTGTTCATATTCCAATGATCAAACCATTCAGTCTTTAATCAAATCATTTATTTTAATTTTTATTTCATCCATGACATAATTACGTGTAACCTTACAATTGTTCCGCAACGAGTAAAAGGCAGTCATTAACCTCATTTACGCGCCGTGACACTAACATAAAATGAATATATAAAGTGTCACATCAAGCACAGAGGTCGTGAAAGAAGAATATCCCCCAAACAAACACAAACAAACAACAGAAAACACATCAGACTTATAATGACGCCACCTAAAATAGGATGATAAAATTCCAATCAAATTGCTATTTTGATATCATCACACAGAACTACATGTTTAAATAGTTCTGGAGAACAGTAATTATCATGGAAGAAAACAAATTCTTGTTAATTAATGTTCTGTTAAAGTGAATAATAATTATTGTTATAATTGAACGAAAAGCGTGAGCTAAAATCAGAAAGTACTCTTAATAGTAGTGACTTCAAATACTTACTTATATGATTGCGAATCCGTTTACATATTTTGTTTATTTATACACTCCAATATAATAATTTAAAGTCATGGTAATTTATAATTAAGCTTAACTTACATTTATTCTAAAGTATAATAAAATTAGTTATTACTAATTAGTCCTAACGAAATGTCTAAACGAATTCTAGAAGAATGATAGTGTACACATTACCCCTAAACCTCAGTTTGTTGTCAAAATAATATAAGCGAGTTAACCTTATACTTATTAGGCGTTACGTTTGATACAGTTATCTCATCTGCCTACCTAGAGAGAACCTTTCTAATTGATATGCTTTCTTAGAAAGCTTTTACGGTTAATATTGCCCCCAATCCCATCTATTTAGTCCTTAATTTTATCTTTAATTCGATAGACTGTATGCAGTATGATCTTCAACTAAGCAGAGGACGCCTGATCAGTCATAATTCCCATAGAAAGTTTGTCATCTTTCCTTAGCATCCCACCGGCTAAAGAGATAACTCCCAAGCCCCTATTATTTTATCGAATATTTAAAAGTAACTTTGTGATGGATTAATCCCCTACAATTAAAATATTTTAAAGTCCTGTCATGCGAATGTTTTCGAAGAGATTTTTACTATACTACTAAGCTAGTCGGAATAGTTATCATGATACATATTTATGAACAATTTAAAAACAGGGCTGGTCGATCGAATGAAATGTTGTGTTGCATATATACTTATATATAGGTATGTATATATATATATATATATATTTGTATATTTCCCTACTTTTACTGGTAGGAATTACCTAACTGAACATATTAAGATTCACATATTTATAGTGACCTTTAGTCTGGCTTACAATACAAGAATAAATACCTATTCCGATGAATACAATCCTGTAGAATCTCCTGCCTTATGTTAATTAGGTTATCCTCAGAATGTATCTCTATATCTCTCTCCTTCTCTCTCTCTGTCCCTGTCTCTCTCCTTCTCCCTATATATATATATATATATATATATATATATATATATATATATATATATATAAAGTAACGAAGTTTTTCCTCTCCAACTTTTATTATAGTAAGAAAATTACCACGTACATGATAAGCTACACATTTCCCTTCACCAGCAAGATCAATTTCTAATGCGGGTTTGCAAGAAAAATAATTACATTAACATTTCGAACAAAAAAGCATCACAATTATTCCGAGATTGACCCCTCTCCCCAAAACATCTTCGACACAGAGGCTAGCAACGATTATCCTTCCCTATACAATTAGTCCTCACACGTAACCAATCGACACTGGAACCTTTGTATATAGATGGGGAAACATTCACCGCACCACTCAATCCATGATTATGGAATTTGAGATCGGAAATTTTAGCTGCATGATAATTAAACATGTTTCGATAATCGCATTGTTTTAAACGAACACATTTGACAACGATGATGCAAGTACATTTTTGGACGCTGAATTTTGCAATTTATGTATACCATTTTCTGCGATATATATGTTAATGGACTACTTTTTATAAGACACACAGCTCAAATCACTTTAGTAATGTCGTTACGGCACATAATTAAACTTACCCGCCCTCCACGCAGCAATTAATCGGAAGGGGGCCGTAAAGGTTAAAAACATGGCGGGATCATAAAACAACGTTTTTGAATTCATTTCTACCAGGTTTGTTTCGTTTATCGCCCAAGTAAAATCTGTTTTTATTTCGGAGGGGAGGAGTACGAGTGTCCATCTATAATGATATTGGCATTTTTAATAGTCTTTATTAGTGTCTAAACAATCATATATTTAATTACCTAATTAGTTATTCTTTTTTTACGTGAAACGTGATCAAAACTATTCCCATTTCGATCAAACACGATAACATTTACGATTTATCGTGTTATATATTTTTTAACTAACATAAATTAGATTTAAATTTAAATTTAAATTAACGTATTTCAAAACTTTCGTCAATATTATTTGTAAAACAAAAACAATATGAACGCGTAACAAAAGATGGGATAACACATTTCATCGCCGCTACAAAGCACAATAAAGGATTTGCACACGTGACTAAAATGAATCAATCAGTTGTAACAATTTAAAAATAAAGCGAATCGTTCATGTTTAAAAAATACAGTTCGGTGCATATTTTTAAACCCCCTCGATACAATATTTTTCTATTACGTTCATTTTTATTTTGTAATTTGTTCGCTCGATTAAAAAAAATGCTTTTCGTTTTTTGATTTTTTGCTTTTTAAAATAGAATTAATTTTAAACTGTAGTATGTTATATACCACACATAATCTTGCCTCGGTACTCCTGCAGTTTACGGACAGTGTTGAAATAATAACATTATTTAGACACCCGTTCGTAGGAGGAGAAACCTTTCTAAACTACAGCAAATTTTAAGTTTGTCCTAATCCGAAACGCTCCTTCTTGTAGAGAGATGGATTCCCCCAATTAAAACAACGTTATTACTTAGAAACCCATTCGTCCGAAGAATCCGTGTACACTGCGGCAATTTCTATGTTTATCCCAATTTCAAGCGCCCCTTTTTGTGGGAAGATTTTTTCTAATTAAAAACCGATCTTTTGTCTAACTATTCTTTCTCTTTACATATCCGATTAATATAAGGCATTTTTTACTTTTGTTTTACGATTTCTCAACCGTTAACTATTCGGCACTTTAACTATTGATGTGGTTCCAGTTTACTTGCCTCCCTACGCTGACAGAGTTTGACCGAAGGTCGTCTTTTTAATATGGGGGAAAACCCATCTTCCTTCATAAGAACACTCCCGATTGAGAGAGAAATAAAAAAAAATTCCCACTGTCTTGAAAGAGTTTCCTTTACTAACCGAGGAGATAATAAATTAAATATAGTATAACAGACACTACACTTTAACGTTATTTCAATTTTGAAAAGTAATAAATAACATTAGACATGTTATATAATAAAAGCGAAACGTTAAGTATTCCAGAATACATACGTATATTAACAAAAAAAAGTTACTAAACAAGGATTTGCTAAAAAAAATGCGACTAATCTAGAATATATTAAAACAATACTGATACTTTCTGTCTTTTTTATTTCGGACTGCTCCTACACCCTGTTAGAGGTCCGCAAAGCTTCATTAGCATCGATGCTGTCACTAGTCAAGTTACGAATACATTCAATAGTGGATACAGTGCATACAGGCTACTACAAGATTGTAATGACTGGGATACTACTTTACAAGAAGCATTTACATCTAAATATTTGAAAGATGTGTTTGCCATCATGTTTACTTAATATGCATTGCATTATCTAAAACGACTGTTGGATACCAACTCCGTGCGCATGCATCAATTGTTCGGGAATGTATTGCATAACTACATAAAAAACAGACTTTTGACAAATACTTTCTATTGTTCGATATGGAAGTGCGCTGTTGAGCTCAATGCTTTCATTAAATAATCATATTTGTGAAAGTACATAAAGACTGTGACATTATCTACGTACATGCGTGTGCATCTCAATGGCAACATGGAAACAACTCACAATGGGAAAGCGTTATTACTCCATGTATTGAATTAACTGTTTAATCTTCTGTTTTAAATTAGCATTGTGGGGTTTGTGTTCGCGCTGGTCAACCATAAGCACAAAATAATTCAATAGCCACATATTTCGCCAGGCATTCCTTGAGTTATTCTACTTTCTCGGGCAATGCCGGGGCATCGGTGAGACAGTATATATATATATATATATATATATATATATATATATATATATATATATATATATATATATATATATATACATATATATATATATACATATATACATATATATATATATATAAATATATATATATATATATATATATATATATATATATATATATATATATATATATATATATATATATATATATATATATCGCTGAATATGCGCTTATATACACCAAAAGTATAAAATGATGTTTCCACTTCCGTGATCGGTGTCATTCCTTTATACATTATATTGCTAAAGTATGGAGATTGTTTTTATTTTCTGTTTGCAAGACATTAACTCTAATTTTCATGAAAAATAATTGCATTAAAAATATAATTTGAACTTCCTCAACTTCTTTTTATATATTTAAAAAGAGAAGTCCTAGTACTGATACAATTATTGAAATTACCGTAGTTTTCATAACTTTTTGTTTTACTACAGTGTTTAGATTATTATTTATAGTAATTATAATAGTAGTAGCACTAGTATAAAATAGTAACTACAACAACAATAGGAAGTAGAATGTATTGCAAGTGGCGTAAGATTAGCAATATGAAATGATATTTAATAGTCTCTTGGATTATATGTATGACAATATATATATATATATATATATATATATATATCCATTGAAGAAGTTTACATAAACATGGTACTTTAGGTTTCAAGCGAGGAGAGTGGACCTAGACAACAACAAATAATCAGTGTTTTCTGTAGTTTTATTTATGTTGAAACTGACAAAATGCAGTGGATTAATTCAATACACGGAGAGTCTATTATTATTATCTATTTTCTTTTTCGTCAGTTTTTATTTTCTTTAATATTATTTTTACCAAGTCTTTTTTTATTTATTTTGGTTTTAGAAAAGAATCCCGGTAGTTTAGTAAAGCGAATAAGTATATTAAATCAACAACAAACAACTAATAAATTTCTATAAGAAACTCAAATATGATTGAAAATATCCGGTTGGCGGTTTATAATAACAAGTCATCATCCTCACCATGGACGCCACCTAAATCGAGTATACGGGTTTATATGGCTTGTTCCGCGGGTTCTTATATCAGAAAACAGTCCAATTCGAGATCTACCCATCTTCTTATACTGGGAATACATTATCGTTTTACAATTGTACACATGGCTTATTTTCGCGACGCACTACTCTTGCTGCTCTCAGCTAATGACGACGCAGTTCACTTTAAAACCTTTCCCCACCATCCTTATTCCATCCCCCCCCCCATTCAGTTCTTCCGAGTACACGCACTTCTCATGGGTGATAAATTCCACGCTTCTTCTATATCCTTTTTCTAACACTCCTGTGTCGTAAAACCCTCCTAGCTCTCACATTTAGTTCAGATAAAATATTTTCTAAGGGTAGGACTGGTCGCTCATCCTTACAACATGTCAGTCTTTCTCAGGCGATGTTTCGTAATTAAAACCAGACTCTTCTAGGATAATGATGTTGGTAAAACGATCTCGTCAGATAATATTTTTTTGTTTTTCGAAAACGTCTTTGATGTAGTGTTTCGAGGGCTTTCAGATGTCGACAGTATATCGTAAAAATCTCATACAAGAGTGTGGCGTCCGTAGAGCTGTCATTTCAGTCATATCCTTGAAGAGAAGTTTTATCATTTTGATGGACTACCAGCTTTTCATAAGTTCACGGGTGAGACTATCGAAAACTTTTGTTAGATCGATGAACGCCAGATATAAAGGTTGCTGTTGCTATTGGTATTTCTCCTGAAGCCGTGTAAGACAGAATACTATATCGGTGGTGTTACGAGCCGGTCGAAAGTCACATTGTGACTCGGGTAAAACAGGTTCAGCAGGAGGACCTTTGCTAAAATACGAGCTAACATTTTCCAGCTATTGATAGTAGTTGAATACCCTATAGTTTCAACATTTCTTTCTTTCTTGAAAAAGGTTGTAATTAGACTATCCGTGAAATCAGTTTGTATTTTCTCGTGTATCCATATTTTAACAATAAGTAAGTGCAACTGTGAATACAGGAGTGGCCCGTCCGATTTATAGATTTGGGCGAGGCTGTTGTACATACCGGCAGCATTATTATTATTCAAACCAAGGAGGGCAGTCTTAGTCTCTACAAGAGAGGGGTCAAAAACAGGATGTTGGTTTAAAGGATATTCAAAGCGTTCTTTCCATCGGGCTAAGATTTCACACCTACCTTTAAGAATTCGAGAGCCATTCAAACTTCAAAAATGGGGCTAGGCTTTGTGTGCTGCAACCACAGAGAATACTAGTTGCACCGAAATAATTCTTCACGTCGTTTTTATGAACATAATGTGTATTTCCTTAGATTTTGTTCACCGACCAGTTGTTTTGAATCGCACTTGTAGTTGTTTTAACTTTGATTTTTAATTGTCTATGTTTCCTCTTTTTTTGGCTTACGAGTTCCGGTCATTGACACTTTACGCGAGCGCTTTACAAGATGGCGGACTTCAGCGTTTGTCAATGTTTTTCAGCATTGGCGAGATGTAAGCCAGTTAGGTGCTGAAGAAGTAATTGTTGAACTTTAAGCGGCTTATTCGGATCCCGCAGCATGTCGACGTTGAATTTGAGCCACTTAGGTGTATCCCGGTATTTTTGCATACGCCGCAGCTTCATTCTAATAATGAGAGATCTAAACTATAGTCTGTCCAGCAGCTCTCTGTGAGTTGAACAGCTTTTGTAATTAGAACATCTCTCCTATGACGTGCTCGAACAATAATATAGTATATAAGATGACAACGCTTTAATTGTAGGGGCTGCCAATTGGTCTTGCATTTGTATGGTTATCTAAAAAGTAGGTTAGTTACAATGGAAGTGTATCTGACACATTTGAAATTAAAACTGTTCCATTCGAGTTTACCTTACCAACATACTGTTTGCCAATAGTTCATCTCCAAATTTGAAAATACATATACCGATTCGTGCATACACTAAGTCTCAACATTGATGTGTTCTATGTAGCCGGCCCCATGTAGTAGCGGGGTGTCAGACTCGTAGCCCTTTCAGAGAATTGTGTAGTCACCACCTTCTTTACGCAGATGCCCATAAAATGAGGTTTTCTGAAAGTGCAGCAATATCGATATCGAGTCTCTGAAGTTAATATGCAACAAGATCGATCCTTCTTTCGCGTTTAGAAAGATTGCAGTCCAGTAGAGTACGGACATTCTATGATATCATTTTAAATTTTACTTCGTTGTTCTGACTGCAATTAAGGTGAACACCCCTGAAAGCGGTTTTTCAGGCAAGTTAAATGTTAGGAAACCATTTTTAGGGTACTGTTCCAAGCCCCTCCACATTTCGGGGTAAGGAGAATGGACATAAGATCAGGCTGCTCAATTACGGATGCTACTGTCGAATCAATTTCTAATTCGGGTCAAAAAGCGAAGCGACTGAACTAAATATTCGCTGCTGGACTCAAGTAAACACTGTATTTATTCATCTTGCTCGACTCTCTGCTTGAAATTCTGTAAGATTATGTATAGATATTACGCATTTACTTACAAGGTTATCCGGAGTTGCTCGTGTTTGCCTGTTGGGTATTATCATCCGCAACATCATATTAAGACATGTTTACTTTAATATCAACATTGATGTTGTCAGATAGTTATCTAACCCACTGAACTATTCAGACATATGTTAATACTCTCACCCTATCGATTATATATACATTAATTCTATTGTCCACCATATTAGACAATTGTCATTAGCTCTTTTAAGAGGATACTTGAGACGCCGAACTACTTCCAATATGCACATTGTAGATGTGAATACAGTTATATATAAATTACACTACTAAATGTGTCTTTGTTTGTCGGAACACGGACATATATCTTACACACACACACACATATATATATATATATATATATATATATATATATATATATATATATATATATATATATATATATATAAAGAGAGATAGATAGATAGATAGATAGATAGATAGAGAAAGAGATAGAAATAGATTCAGAAAAAAGAGTGAAGCAGACAGCCAGACACGAGAGGAAAACAAATTTCACATATTTTATTATATTAAAAAAAGAAACATATATTCTTTGATTTCATATAATTTTATTAGAAAATAATCAGGGGATGAATCAAAACTGCACACTCAAAATTTTCAGTCTGATATTTTCCTATTAAAATAATTCAGACACTTGCCTTGTCGACTTTTAAAATAACACTAATAAGAAAATACGGATATACGTATTTGAAGTTTTAAGGGGGTTTCCTATTCATGGCTTACTTAAAGGCACGTAAAAAATCGACTCATTAAGCGTAACGTAAAGATTCGAAACAACTTCCATAGTTTTGCAACGGAGAAGTTAATACATATGATATAAATTTCATAAAAATGTGGATATATATGACCATTTGAAGATGTGTGGCTCCCATAGCTTCTTTAGCTTAGGAAATTCTGGACCGATTCGATTTTCTTTTCGACGAAATTTCATACATCTGATTTCAATTGCATAAAATTTGATGTATCTGAAATGTTAAGGAGGTTATTACGTCATAGCGCGTTTTGCGTGCACTTAGAGTTCGGGAACACTTCCATTGTTTGCCCCTGTAAATCTTCGATGAGAATACACTTTTTGTCATTATGTAGACACTCTGAACAGTATTTATATATTAAAAAGAAAACAATATTAATTTGATTTAACTGTTTTTAATAGGGCGTAGAATCGAACCCGCACACTGTTTTCAGTCGTAGACTTTCCACACTAAACAATTCTGACATTCGTTTAGTTGAGTTTTAAAATAACACGGTCAGGGCATTATATGTGTATTAGTTTTTTAAACACTTGATGAGTTTTGAAAATACGACACTATGCACATTTTATCTATTTGATCACTTCATTTTCTGTATATAAATACACTATCTATGTTGAGCTTCATCCTATCTCGATAATTTTTGATTTGTATAGTATCTCTCTCTCTCTCTCTCTCTCTATATATATATATATATATATATATATATATATATATATAGAGAGAGAGAGAGAGAGAGAGAGAGAGAGAGAGAGGGGGAGAGAGCGAGAGAAAGAGAAAGGGAGAGAGAATATTAGGCTACATTCGAGTGACCAATATTTTATCAATTTTACTGTTGATTTTTTCACATTAAATACTTCGATACATATTTTACGGACCGTTTTGCTCATAGCTAACCTAACGAAATGTATATATCAATTGCGGATTTTTCGATTATCGGCTCCTCGGATAATCACAGTTCGCTTTCAGAAAAAAACATAGTAAGGCAGCAAGGACACCACACAAAAACAAACAACGCAAATTGATTACATTTTCACCCGTGGATAAACAAGAAAATTAATGATTAATTATCGGCAATTAACCTGGTATTGAGCACTCTTGAAAGAAATGGTTTTATGTTAAATTTATTAACATATTTTAACTTGATCAATTATATATATATATATATAGAGAGAGAGAGAGAGAGGGAGAGAGAGATAGAGAGAGATGTGCATATATATATATATATATATATATATATATATATATATATTAAGATTTCAATTGCTATCAACGCCAGACACCTAGCCGTATGGTTTGATTTGCCGACAAACAAATAAATGGTTGTAGATGTAATCCCTTCTGTGTGCTTGTTCCAGTCTAGCCCTACTTAAGTGATGTTATACAACGAAATAGTGTGTTTGTCAATGACGATATGTACTGACGTACCCCATGCTTAAATAAATTTAAAGCCTGGAACTACGTAAATCTCCTCTGTTTTTTGTATAATTTTCAATATTTAACTGTAACAGTTATTTTTTCTTGGTCCGTGCCCCGTGCTTCCCTAAGACTTTTACCAGTAAATTTAGTGACGCAAAATGCATGCTAAAATATATTGTTTTATGAGAGTGTGTTATGTTTGTAATACATGGTTTTGCATCAGATGTACATTTCAATTAAATTCACTTCTTACCCACCTTATGATTACCTATGTATGTATCACTCTTACCTTTAGGCATGCCTATAACACCAATGTAAATTAGATAGAAAAATAATAGAGCGTTTTACTTATATATAATAGAAGTAAAGATTTATTATGTGTCAGTTATACAATAATATGTGTTATGACTTTCCGAATGTAATCTACGTAGAACACATAATTGTCGAATGTAATCTATGTAGAACACATATATTTGTTGAATGTAATCTACGTAGAACACATAATTTGTTGATGTAATCTACGTAGAATACATAATTTTCGAATATAATCTACGTAGAACACATAATGATAGTGGTTGTAAAGCAAACGATCACGGATAATCTAGACGTGTATTATTTTATCCGGAATAGGCGTTCATGCCCGAAGGTTTAGTTTGGAAAAATAAGTAATCAACTGTTATTTTAGTGAAGTATGAAACAAATAACTCCAAATTTATATTGTTTCGTAAAGAGAATCTCACAGACTTCCGGGAAGTTCAATTCAGTCAAATGATTTTCCAGTCTTTGCGTCGATAGCAAACACCCCACCCATACGTTCCGCAAAAAGCTGGATGTTTAGTAAGAATAATTGATACATAATCAATATGTAAAGTATGTTTGTATGAGTGTTATTAATTAATTAATTTATTTGATAAAGTATGGAAATTAGCGTTTTCTGTTTATAAGACATTAGCTTTAATTTATAAACAATTATTTACAGATAATTGTATGCAAACCATCACTAATTCAATGTCGCATGATGTTTGCATCGGAAGTCAACATCAGAATTCCATTAATTCATAGAATATGAATAATTAGTTCGACATAACAATACAAGAAAAAGTCGATGTCTGACGAATAGAATGTTTAAATGTTAATTGTAAGTCATTGTAAAGTTCAACAAAACAGTTACGCCTGCTGCAATGAGAAATAAATATCATCATTAATTATCATGTATTGCAAGTTGTTCCTCTGCCAATTTAGTCCAGGTACTCTAAAAGGTAAGCAACGAAAATTCTGGACAAAATAAATCATTCTTTGATCCAGCCAAACCCTAACACCAACTGCCGAAAATCAGCTGGAGTAATTAGTCGCTTCGGCTATTATCACTCCCACAAATCGTCGTTAACAATTACTATATCTAAGAATGAAATAGCAATAAGTAAAGATTATATCGTTCTATTTGTCATTTGACGCGGACCGACGAATTGATGTAAGGTAAACATGTCTATCTTTTATAACATTAGGTATCCATTCACTTTTTAACAATATATGTTTGATAAAGAACGGTAAAAAGTATGCAATAAAAAGAAAAATAAATACAATGCAATCCATAATTTACATGTTTTTATCTGTTTCATATAATATTGTATAAGGAAATAGCCTCACGTGACAGCTTCAGCTGTGATAGTTTATTACGTCAAATATATTGAGAAGATAGTAATTTCAAGAATGTAATTCAATTAATTGAATTGTCTGCTGTGTACGTATATACTATGCTTGGCCCTGTTTCTCGGCTTGGGCGATGTAACATAGGATTTATATGGAAAAACCTCTCTTTCCGTTTGAGAATTAGCCCTGCATTCTGTAGACGGCCTATTTGGAAAATAATAGAAACGTAATAGCAGGGAGTAGTTGTATGTGTGAATCTTTAAGAGTGTTATACAGACTTGTGAACTGCTATATTAATCGTTACCATATCAACCAGTTTAATTGCTACTGTCTGATGGCAGCGACGTCAAGTAAAAGAGAAGCATACTACTAACTTAAAATGCCTTACTTTATTCAAATAATATATATATATATATCTGAGGAGACCATTTTCTTTTCTAACTCATGAGTTAAGGATGCATTATCACTCCTGGTTTTTTAACTTTATCAAACTCTTTCTCTCTCCCGAAAATCGTTTACTTTAATCTTCACAAAAGTAGGATGTTACACACAGGTGAGTAATGTGTGCCATAGTTGAATTTTGTTATTACTATCATATTACTATGTGATATTTTTCTGAGAGCCATATTGCACATTGATCGGTTATCTGTATAAGGTGTTTGCTGACTGCGAATCTTTTTGGCGTTTAATTCCAAGTTGGCCTAGGACCTGATACATGGAGCCTTGCTCCAATTGTAACAGCTCGATATAAGCTCACGCGTCAGCTGATTGTAAGGTCCTCATATTTATCTATCTTGTATCTGCGTTGTTTTACTACCCGGCTCTAAGAAAGTTCTGGTAATCCAACCAAGATTAGTCTTGTTTTTTTTCTTGACGATAGAACAATGTCTGACCGTTGCATCTTTTCATTAGGGGAATTATTGCACCAGCCAGAGAAATCTGTGACCGCAATCCCACCGGCATCTGGTCCAAGATTAATTTGGTCACTTACTAATAATTGGCTAGCTGTATGTTTAGACCCGATCGATATTTTCGCTCCTCCCGCAAACATCTTTGGGGTTATATTAGCTGGTTGGGGCTGGATGCGACAGCTTATTGTTTTGATCAGTGCATCCAGTGCCCTGTTGTGTCGACTCGTATATCGGGCTTTAGAAATGAGCCACTCTTCCATTGTTTGGGATGTTTTCTTTTTATAAAGGGCATGTTAGATTGCCATTCTTCTTCCATTTGAAGTTGGGATTGAAAGATTAACGTAGTAAGTCGATCGTACTATAAAACTCAACCTAAGCGGCGCCATGAGCCAAATATCATTCCATGTAAGAGATATTTTGGTAACTGTTGGACTCATTTTACGAGCCTACCGTTTTCCCCTTTTTTCTGACTTCTTGAATGGCAAAGTCCCAGCGACTTTTGACCCATGCCAATGACCATGTTTCTGTTGAAATGAGTGCAAACACATTTTAGAAAGCTATGTTTTTATATTTATATGTATAGCGTCTCAGACTTTCCACTTCTTTCCTATCTTAAAAGAGGGTTGTCTTGCCTTTATTACCGTGTCCAACATCATCTAGAACCTGTATTTTCTACCGTTGACTTTCTCTGCAATAGACTTTCAAGTTAATTTTAGTTTGGCTTGTTTGCAATTTAATGTGATGTTTGGCAATCCTGAAAGAAGCCCCAAACATGTTCTCGTATATCTACTGATCTTTGTATAGATTGCCTCAATTGTGCTCATGGTGATTACACATAAGACAAGATGCTATAACATAATTAGTATTAGCATGCGTTGAATACACCATACATTGTATTTATCTCGCACTGTACACCGCCTGAATGTTTTTTAGACTTTCCTAAATTGTTTAAATTGTTACTTCAACCCGGTTGATGTCTTGCAAAGTCTCATCGTACCATCTAGTAGCAATTTATCGGTTCTTCTGAGAGGGTATTTATTATTCTGATGTGCATTCCTCTTCCTGAGGAGGAAGTGTCGAGATTTGATAGATTTGAAGATGATTCTAGACCAGATCATGACTGCATCCACCACACTGAGTAAGTTGAGTGTCTCAGCTTTCTAAAGTGAGGATCGTAGTGTCGTCTGTAAAAACCTGCAATGGTGACAGTTTGCACTGACTCAATAAGTTAGTAGAGTGTGCATAGCTTTCTGCGACTTTGAGAAGTATCTTAATCGCTTAAACATAAAGTATTGGTGACACTGTAAATTCCATTGCAATTCTATCCTCGAGTATTAGCCAGTTTCTGGTATAGTCATTTGTGGTAAACACTATATAAAACCCATAATTGTCTGTTTCAACCATCTTGCATAGTTTATCTAATATGTGGTTCATCTGAAAGTATTTTTCAATCATCTGATGATGCACATACCAATATTCATTAGACAAATCCAGCCAAGTGTGTATTGTGTACTCCTGCCTTTAACATCGTTTCCGGTGGACATTTTATTCCGGAGAGTTTCTGCTCACTTACTGGTCTAATCGCTTTGATATTCTCGGCACTGTGTATCATGCCTTTATCGTGGTTTTTCGACATCTGATCAGTGACAAACATTCTTTTTTGAGAGTTGAATTTCCGTCAACAAAACATCTGAATTTCGTATATTGTTCCTTACACGTTATCTGTTGCTGTTTCTAAATCATTTGTTGATCCATCACCCTTTCTCAATTTTGGTGTATTTAGTCTGTAGTATTTATTATACTATCTATCGATTGCGGGCCCGTTGAATTTCTTCTGTATGTCTAACATTCAATATCTCCTCAGTTGTCACTGGCTTATTCGTAGTCGCCACTTCGTCTACTGCTGAGAGTCAACAGAGGAGTTCTGTTTATAGACTAGAAACTTGCTACCGGAACAGTTGCAGAAACTTGCTATGAAGCGAGCCGACAACAGGATATATTGTTGTTCCGAATTAACAGCTTACCTTATTGCCATGTATATAGTGATCCATTATCGTCTGTGTTTACCTGCGGACTATTCCATTTCTGCTTCCAGATAATAGAAAATTAATAGAAAATACCCACCGAATAGCATCCTATTTATAAACTGTTGAACTAAATAAAACAGCACCACGCCAGTAAACGTATCAACCATATTGTCAGCACGACTACTAAATGGTTGAATAGTTTAAAAACGTAATATAATAAAATCGTAATCTGTATATAGGAAAGCATAGATATCCATATTGGTATAACTATAACAATATAAGAAAATACACTTCTCATTTTTCGATCTTAATTACGTACGTATTCTATTTTCTACCTCGTACAACGATGAATGAAATAATTGCTCAAAAGTAATGTGCGAATACAAACAATAAACATGTAGATTTTGTAGTATTATATAGATTTATTCTGAGGTTTATGTTCAATATTTTAGATGTATCTACAATGAAAACAGTATGTATTATAATTTAAACAATTATTTCTCTAACTTTGTAAACCATAGGAACACGTCGAAACAATCCGAAACGATATTAAAATCAATTGTCGTATTTCCCCAAGGCTGATATGAAATCGCTTAAATTGACCGTTAAGCGGAAGGGGTAGCTTGAAGACCTTATACGGGGTATTTAATCAGTTGTTTACCTGCAGCTGGTTTTAGATTAATCTCGATTATCTCGGCTGACGTTAATTTAATGCGTTTGCCTTACGTAATATTCACAGTCGAATTAATGATATCAGATAGCTATTCTAAAGATAGATATTTTTCCTAGATAAATTATGACATATGTTAAAAGGGTTTCTATTAAATACGTTATTTCATAATCTTTGTTAATGTATTGACTTTTATAAGGACTATTGAATTATAATAATATACCTTCTAATATATTTTTTAGAATATATTTTTTTTATAAAGTTGGGCTTTCAATTTTATGCTCACGATTATTTCAAATAATTTTTTAGTCTTAGGTAAGCTATTTCGTCTCCAAAGTTATTTTATAATGAAATAGTCTGTTTCTTAGAGGCAATATAGATGTTATGTTTTAAACATATCAACTGACTCCGTGGTACTTCCTTGTAAAGGCACATTTTAAAATAAATTTGAAAATTGTCATCTTTCATACATAAGAAGTAATTATACGATAGATTAAGTCAGATGGTCGATTATTCTAAATCGTAAGAATTATATTAAAAAAAAAATTTCTACTTCGATCATCATACTATTTAGTACATCGCTGATGAGAAAGATAACATTCTTTAATCGTAAACATGCATTTTAAATAGATGGTATATCGCCCAAATGTCTGCGTTTTATGTATTTCGATTGTGTCTGTAATAACCTGTTTTGTAAAGTATTGTCGGAATTTTCGTGTCGTTAACGAAAAACCGCTCTAAACGATGGGCATGTTATCTAGGACAATTATCATAAAAAAACTTATAACAAGAGATAAGGAAAGGAGTAAATACAAGATGCTCGTAAAAGTTAAAATACAGTTTTATTTACAAAAAAAGATAGCCTGGACTGCTTTTTTTTTCCAAAGCTGGAATAAATAAATTATTCCTGAGTAACATGCAAAAAAAAATAAGAATCAAAAAAATACAACATCAGTATCTCTGAACATTAAGGTAGATACAACAAAAATTGACACAATCAAAGTTAAGGAATAACTCCTTTTAAAACATGAACATACTATAAAGTCCGTATTTTCACAAATCAATCAAAAGTCTCTTTTTTTTCTTTACACCAAATTTACAATCAAAAGAAATAAAATTAACAAACCGTGTCGAAGTCCAACATAATTTCCATGATAAAATTAACTCTTTTTTTATTTTATCAACGTCTGTCCGAAAGTTCTTTTCTTCTACTTTTTCTTCAATATTTTCTTTTAGCGACTCCGATGCAATATGTATGGCACAAGAACAGTACACATTTCAAATAAACACAATACTCACTATTTTCCATCGTTCGTCTTGAATGGTGAACACGCGCGTATGTGACTGATTCAACTGGCACAGTTGAATATCATCTCAAATCGATCTGTGTGCAAAGACGATCAATCTCTATGATTCTTAATCTCTGATTAGAATCTTCTCGACAGCAAAGTATTTCACTTCTCGGGAGCTAATCTCTTCAACATAGGCAATTTCGTTCCCGGTGCCATCTTGTTCAACATCTTCTCCTTATTTCAAGTCTCTGGCTTGAAACAACTCCCCGAGGATAATATTCCTGACCAAGGGGAAATATTACATACACAACATGTAATTCATCCAAGAGATATCATATCTCTTAACTTTCTTCACGTAGAATTCTTGCAAATTTAACGTCCCCTCGTGGACGGAGGAACAGTTTTAACATGTGTCGACTTCAACGACCAACTCTGTTCTGATTAAATTTAACGTCCCCTCGTGGACGGAGAAACTGTTTTAGCACGTCTTGTCATTCCAGCGTGCGAGTCTGTTCTGATTAAATTTCGCGCCGATATATCCAGACACGACAAATTGCATCATTGCCAAAAATAGAAATCACGTGACACATGGCCTTCACACATAACACCTACGCAATATCCTTATGACCTTCGACCTGCACGTAAGCCCCCCCTGACCTTTCAACAAAGGGAAGTAACCGTTGACTTACTTAGAAAGACTTCTAGAAATTTCCACAGTATTAAATGAAGAAAAAATGTTTATTTTATCTATTTTTATGGAAATTGCTCCAGATAAGGCATGAAGTCACTTAATGTAAAGAGTTAAAAATACTATTTCAAGGTCAACAACTAGCTAACGATAGATTCCGACCAAGAAAACAGCAATTATCTACCTTTTTGTCAGAAACATCGCTCATTGAATGTGAGAAATGCGGACAAAATAAGGGAAGCGAGAGTTACGAGGCTGTCGAAAGTAAACCCAAGGTCAACTTTTTACCCTCCTTAAAATAAATATGAAATAAAAAATAACAGATATTATTCACGTAGACTGTACTAAAGTCATTTTGGCGATGAACTGGATATTTATTAGTAAACTATTTACGAAGAAATTAAGTAACATTTAAGGGTTAAATACATCGAAACTCTGTAAATTTATTTTAATTTAATTCTACAGTATTAATGTTAACTTACCTCTTAAAATATAACATGCACATTAAAGTATAAATCTACAAATATTAATCATAGAAACACAAACATTTACTTACATATGCTTTTAACATATAAACAGATATGTTCACCCAGCTCTTTTAAATATGACCCAATGTGTCTAATAATACACACTTAGCAGTGTTAATATACTGTTCAGCCTAGATGATTTCAGTCTCTGTTTTGTCTTCTGTTATTTATATACTTTTTTGTAATACTCTCTATGTTCCACTGTGTTTATATCTAACATATTTGCAGGCACTATCGACATTTTATATTTGACTCTATAGCATTATTTCAATGTGTGGTATAGTATAACAAGACTGGTATGATCTTGAAGAACGATGGATAAACGGATACACAAGTTTAGTCATCGGCATGTATAACATTATAATCTTAATAAATAGGGGAGCAAGAATACAAACGAAATCTTATATACATAATAATCCTACCGATTCAATAAATATATATATATATATATATATATATATATATATATATATATATATTCTAATAGTGTATCACTATGTTTATATGGATAGCTAACCCATAAAAATAGTTTGTTAACCAGTAGATTCTTACTTTAAACATATTTAGCCCTTTTTCAATTGGTGAATAAAACTGGTTCATGTTCATGTTGGATTCCCTTAACTCAAGATTTTAAAGTAAATTCAAAACACGATTGTCAGGATCCACGACAATAATGCACAACCAGTTAATAAAATTCGGTTATGCGGAATAAGGAGTAAAACACATCACCTATTTACAAAGAAATTAAGTAAAATTTAAACACACTTCAAACGCACATCATGCAGTAGTTTCCTCATAGTTTTAAAGTACAAAGTAAGCAATCGAATTTGTTTTTTCGTTCATTTTAGTTAAGATGAAAAAATTAACAAATGTTGTTTTAAATTTCACCCGAACCCAAAAAGTGTAGACGACTATTAGTTATGCATATTCTAAGCGCGTTATTTCTAAGAAGATTGCGGATGTTTTATTATTTGTAATCTGAAAACAAATGCTTGAAACTATTTTTGTAACTGTGGATTAATTTCTGATTATTACACATTGAACAGAGGACGGTTTATTTCTAACAACTTACCTTTATTCGATGTCTTCTTTATTTCTATTACGGTATTTCGTGTCCAATGATGAGGACTTACTACTGCAAGGGTTAGTCACAAATACTATAGCGCTGAAAGTACTAAGTATAAGGGAAATTGTTGAGTGGGTAAATATAAAACTAAGCGAATTCAAACGAAACTACCAATTTATCATTAAAACTATACGTAGCAGAATTATATATATGTATATATATATATAACTCGGAAGTTTCTCAACCATTAAAACTAAAAAAAATAAAAAAATAAAGAAATAAAAAAGTAAAAACCCTTAAGTCCCATGTCGTTCAGTGGAAAATCACTCATGTAAGTCAATTTAGTTTTTACAGTTATTATATTAGTTTGCTTCTAACATTAATTATCATCAGTTGTTTACCATGAAAAACTGTTTCGGGAATTAAAAAAACAAGACATTATTTAATTTTATGGCTTCCCAGCAGAGTTGATCAGACCCCACATCCCTTAAAAGGCAAAAACATAAACGTTCCGTATACTAAATCTAAGTTTTGTTCCGTATAAATGTTTTGCTAACTTATATTAGTTATTAAAAAAAAAAATAAATAAATAAATAATTTTTTTTTTAAATGTATATATATATATATATATATATATATATATATATATATATACATATATATTAATAAATAAATAAATAAAAAATAAAAATTCCTCCTTACCTGTGTTGTTCTTTTGTCTAATAAAATGTATGCGTTACTTACAAAAATGTTACTGCATTTTAAAGTGTTTAGACGAATACATTACACTACTTTTTAGGTGATTAATGTATTTTTAGTTTTAGTTTTATTTTAAAAATATAAAACATATCAACATATCAAAATATTTTAAAAAATAAAAATAAAATTATATATATACATATATACTGTTAGTCCTTTTTTCTAAATACTAAGCATGCATAAGCTAACTGCCGGTTTTTTCTATATATAATATATATATATATATATATATATATATATATATTCAGTTTATGCCTTACCAATTGGGGATATTCTAACTTACTTTATATGTAAGAAAACCTCTATGTTGTATTTAGTTTTTTGTTTAGATCTTATGTAATCTTAAATGCACAGATATAAGACTGCCTTTTATAAAAATGAAATCGAAATAATTTTCTTTAAATTGAATTAGTGTGTCTGTCTTCTCCGGTAAAATATACAGGATTATAGATTATAAGCACTTCAGTAAAAACAAACTGTGATTTGCGTTACTAAATGTTTGTAGGGATAACGAATAAGGCCACATATATATACATCCCCTATTTAACTGTGCTAGAATTCACACATGATGTTTTTTTTGGGGGGAGGGGTCGAAAATGCTGCTCACCGGAAGAATGTTTCTAATGTCGGCTGATACACTTACACTTATTTCAATTAGAAGAAAAATACAGAATCTTTACGTGTAGGATTTCATTGTCACAAATGTCCCTGTAGCTGAGTCTTGAAAAGTAATAATGCCCAAAATCTGATCAACGCAGTTGAGAAGAAATAATGAGGGTCTAATGAAGTCACGGCTTCACGAAGTAGGTTGAATTGCAAATGAAAAAAACACATGGTCTAATTATTTTCTTTTCTAAATATATAAGTAACAAGCAGACAATGTATGAAATTCATTAGCATACACACATATACACATACACACATGTATATATATATATATATATATATATATATATATATATATATATATATATATATTTCATTATATCACGAAATAATACGTTATGTACATATATTTTCTATATGTATTTTAACCGCGTTCAATACATAGATAGGACGAAGTAATACTAAAAAAATGTACTCATGAAAAGTAAGCTGCAGAGGAACGTTTGTGTTTCATTCCAAAACGAAATCATAAGGCGGTATTACTTGTTTGAGAAAAATATAATATTCTCATGGAATCTAAGTTTAAGATCTTTGTGAATCAAGGCTTAACAACTTCGGTGGGGTGTACTAGGATATTATACTAATAGGATATTATATTGTTTCAATTTTAACGACATAGTTAGGGGATAATACAATTATTTGAGGTAATTTCGCGTTAGATTTCATAAAATGTAGAATGTAAAACGAGGTCATGATTAAATCGTCTGAATTTTAGCTTCTGATGTAATACAACCTACCTTTTTTCTAATGCCTAAAAGTTAACATTTAACAGGATTACTTTAACATTTGAAACGAATTATTGCGCGGAATAATATAACTATTTACTTAACTATTAACACCTAATCCAAATATAGTCAATTAGCTTGTTAGTCAATTGTTTAAATATATTCACGTGTTTTCATATAGATATATTAATCGATTTAATATGCCTATTCCGGTTGTTCTATATTTTTATCTTGCAGACTATCATTTTGTTTATTGGTTCAACTTCATATCATGTGTAATCATAGTGAGGTAACTCTAACACCATGTGGTACGCCACTGGTTGGCGATTACATGATTATTTTACAGAAAATCGTCCTTAATACTTGTCAACTACTTTAGAAAAAAATAATTTTCTATATAAAGTTTGTGAAAATAACTGAAATTAACTAATTATAAATAACATCCTGATTGGACCAGGCTTTCGTCAGACAAACTATCTTCTAGATGAATTGCTTCGAGTATTTGAACAGAGAATAGAAATAACAGACCGGATTTTGCCGTCTAAAAAAACTGAGAAACAAGATCGAATTCAAAAAGAATGGGTGAAGTGCAATTGATAACATGGGTGTAGTTCAATTGATAACATCGAAGAAAACTCGGGTATTTTCAAAAGATCATGAAGCCTATCTTTGAGAAATATAAAACATATTTTAGCATAATTTTCAAATATTTCCCGAAATATTCCTTCAGATATTTACGCTACGAAATGTCAGTCAGTGACACATATATAAGTGAAATAGTTTTTTCCGGCCTCTTCCAATGGTAATTCAGTATCATTAGCCCTTCCTTCCTGCTCTTTTTCCCATAAGGATTAGAGTGTTCGATAACGAGCCGTGAGACCAGAGTTCAATACTTGATCAAGTCATACCTAACTCTTTTAAAAATATCACTTGCTACCTCTTGCTAAGCACTCATAATTATAAGGTCGGGGTCAAGGGTAAGTTGAGTAATTCTGAAAACGGAGTGGTGCACCTCTCTACATAGCGGTGTATGAAAAGGGAGACTTCGAGTCGCACTCAATTATCGTCTACCACTTTATTTATTTGAAGATGGTATTGCAAGTATTATGCTTGTAATAGACAAATATTTTTAATGCATAGATCGTACTCTATTTTAAAAGAAACTAAATGAGGGTTATTCTGGTTATTCTTCACATACTATAATTTTATGTGTTTGTCAAATTAAATCCATAATGCACAATGTAATTATATAGTGCTTTCTATTTAATTCTCTATGGTGTCTGCAAATTGATTTTGAGCCCTTCCTATGTATTGGGAATATATTTTCTGCCAATCCTGAGTACAACCTTATGAATTTAAACCATTGATTTGACATCACAATTTCTTTTTTGTCTGTTGTGACTTGTGGCTGTGTATGTGGGGAATGTTGTAATACGCACTGCTAGTCAAGCCGATCTCGTTAATATGTATAATTCCAATTGTCTGACTACATATCGACGTTTGATTTTAAAAAAATCAATTACATTTAAATTGTTTCTCATATTCGTATGAACTGATAAATATTCTGATAACATGATTATACACATCATGAGTTTAGTCACTGGAAAATGTGTGTGGAATTCGTGCTCTCACAAATACAGATGTAGATGCTTCATTTGGTAGGTTCGGTAAAATATAGTATCAATTATGTACTCGATTAAAGTAAAATCACAGCATGTGCTTCAGTGCGCTTATACAAAGGGTTGTGTATTACATATAACATCCGCTTTGTAGTTTTAATGTGATGGTTCCGTCTCGAAAATACATAATAGTGTGTGAATAAACGAGGCAACGTCAAATGTGGTTTTTTTGTCCGTTTTCCGAGGATGTGTATCAGTGTGCCCTTCAATCGATCACACGACAATGTTGGCGATAAAGGCAGCGAATTTTACATGCAAAATGAAAGGAGTAAATCATTGGAGCGGGCATGATTATTAGTTTATATTCCTTGTGGTATATAATATCAATATATATATATATATATATATATATATATATATATATATATATGTATGTATATATATATATATAATGGTGTCTTTATGTTTGTTCAGGTGATATGACATTGTTAACAATGCTGAAAAAATGTTGAGTATTAATTAAATCGTGTGTACAATATATATGCATAGACTAATTATCAAGTGTCTAGAGCAACCCCCATTTTTGACGTCGAGCATACCAGTCAGTATACATCTTCGACAATCAGTCCGACATGATTATATTGTGACAGCGGTAGCCTTTTTTCTGTCGGGTTGTCGCATCTCTCATATTAAGCCCTTGGGGTCAACAGCCCCAGTCTTGCTTTGATAATGAGTATGTTTATAACTTACTGCCTGAAGCACCGTCCCTTGTGAATGCCGGCAGGGCTGATCAGTCAATTCTAATGGATCTTTGTGCGTTTGCTTATTCTCTTTACCATTTCGCGGTGGGGGGACGTAAATACTGAGTGTCTGTTTCTGCATCTTCTGGATGTCTTCCTAATATGAGATATAGTCAAATATGTAATATAGTCAAATATGTAATATAGTCAAATATGTAATATAGTCAAATATAAAATAGTTAATAAAAAAAGGTAGAAGATGCGTGTCACGGCTTCCAACGTCAACAGCTACACGCAATCTCTCACGTGTAAAAACTAAAAGAAAGAAAAGCATTCCTATTTCATATACGTTATCACATGAGTGTAAGATAGCTTTTCTTCGTCGGGCAGACGATCTGTCATGATTAAATTTAATTTAATATTTAGAAATCTAAACGGTCAAGGTTCATGAAAAGTGTCGGTTATGACACATGTCATAAATGATGGTTAAAACCTTATGGAGTTATTTATATAATGTGATTTTCAAATGGACTGTCAAACGTAAATTTGAAATAGCTTTTTTTTCGATCATTCAAGCTTATGTTTTCATAAGATTTATTTTTCTGTTTTAATTTTAAAATATATTTTTCATCGATAAAACCACAGAAAGACTGTATATAATGAACTATTTTAAAATTCAAAATGTATTTTTTCATGTGGGATAACATCAAGTGTTTATGTGCTTCGAAGGTGATTTTTTATCGAAATAAATAAATATAATAAAAGTCAATCGACCATTAAAGATTAAAAAAAGATAATTTTATATTATCATTTTATACACATGTTATTGTCTGCAACCTAGACATACCTATATTTAAAAGAAACATATTGATGCACTCACTAAGACTTTTTTAAAGGTAACAATTGCATGTACTATTATATTTAATGTGATAATCCTTAGTCCACGTTATTTGTTATGGTTATAATAGTTGGATTAAAACCCTGCCTACGACAAGAATCATATTTTCTTCTTTTATTCTTTAGAGTGTTTGAATAAAATGCGAATAGAATATGAGTCAACTATTCTGAATTCAAATCGTCCATATATAGACGCAGTTTTTCCAATAATATCAAATGATGAAACCGTTTTCTAAATGAGACGACGATAAGTTTTTCTTTGATCATATTGACACTGGTAAGTTTATATCAGATTTCATAATGCTGAATAACGCACTGACTTATTGTAAACAATCTGCATATTTGTTTCATGATATTATCAGACTTGTATTTTAAGGATATAATTTTTAGAATACCATGTTTTGCGCCATAGTTTGTAAATAAACTGGTGTATGTACATTTTTTCAAAACGTTGAGATATGTTTTGTCTCGATCTGTTAGAAAATTTCTTTTGGTGATCTTTTACGTCTTTACTTGAATTTAATGTAATTTTGATGTTTCAGTGTGACACTTGTTAGAGACCAAATTATCAGAAACAGACATCGAACATCCATAACATAATTCTCATCTATTCTTAGGAAACGATTTTGATATCATCAGACAATTCTCCCATTCGCGATGTTATAGATTTTGCGGCAGACTATTATATTACGGAGATGAAAAACGTAACCGCTTGTTTAATTAAACCACCTTCGAGAATAACATTTGAAAGATCTTGCAAACACGACATCATTAACTTGCACAGTGTTTACAGTTTCCTTGCACACACATTTCCATCAGATTTAATAACTACGAAGGACAAACCGGATCTAATATACTATTTTCTGTTAAGAATTTTTCAGATGAAAAATTATAATTGGGATTATTTGGAGTATTAGGCCTACTATAATAACTGTTATGGTGTCATTGACAAGGTTTTGGCTGATGATTCCACAGGGTGTTTTTGAATGAAACCTAAGAAATTTTTCCGATACATCTTTTCAAACCTTCTTGTGGAATTTGTGAATCTGTATGTCAGACACGGTAACCTGTATGGAATTTCCAACTGGATGCTTTATTGTATCCACGGAGGTCGATTAGTATTATTTCGTCAGCCCAAAACCGGGTGAAAATGTCAATGTTATGTGACTCTTAGTGATGATCGCCTCTAGTAATAATCACACGATTTGACTAACACTTAAACATTAACATGTTTAAAGTGTTAGTGATGAGAATATTTTTTTATATTTGGACAAAATAAACACGCAGGTATTTAACTTCGTTTCGGCATGTTGTTTACAATATACTGGATAGATCAATACATTCACAAAATGAAAAATGAAAATAAAAGTTGTGCGACTAGAATATTTATTAAATTATCATAAGTGAAAATGCAAGGAGGGTTCTCATTATCCTTAACCCATGGATGTTCAAAGAAAAAATATCTTCTCATCAGAGGATGAAATCGGTAATTTAAATATTACCGGTAGACATTCAACTTTGAACCGTAATACATATAATACAAAATATATATAACAAAAGTGTCATAGGCAAAAGTATGCTTAAACTTGGGTAATCAACTCCAATAGAAAAGAACAAAAGGAATACTCAAAATTCCTAAAAAAGTCTTATGTTGTTGATAAAATCTTGAGTGTTTACAATATTCAGAGGAGATTGTGTAAAATCCGTAGAAAATGCGAAAAAGCAAAAGTAATATCCAATCCCTATTATTTTCATTCGGATCTTCGGGATTTGATATTACAATGAGTCCATCGATTTATATAGGTTAATTATTCTCCAACGTCGGAATAAGAAAACTGAACTTAATAATCTATAAATATATTGTACTTTTCCATTTGATCTGTCAAACTTAACAAAACAATACATGTAGCGTTTTTTTTTTCACAAAGAAAATCTAGCCTCGTGTTTAAAGTATATATCGCTATCAACCTACGACCATAGATTTTTGAGCACCTTTTTGTAAGTTTATGGGCTTTGATAGAAATTTATTCACGCGTACTCTATTGTGTATATATTCTGCGTGTGGAAAAACCTTAAGGAATATGAATAATGTGTGTTCTTTTTCCATGGTCTCTCAAACCAAAAAAAAACATGTCCCTTGCAGCAAAGAAAAGTTATCACCCAGTGTGTCTTGGCTCTAAGTCAATAAGATGCATCACTTTTCAAAGCTCAACTTTGAAATACATTCAAAATGTGTAATAGTCCTGCGGAACAAGCAATATATCAGAGAACATGGCATCGAAATGCTCTGAAAAAACGAAGCTGTAATCCCCTGGGGTGGCGTTCATTTTCACCTGCAATTCCTTTGCTTTTGCTTGTATCTAAAATGGCATATGAAAATAATTGCATGACATTTGTATATCGAAATAATGTTAAGTTATCCTGTTTGACTCATATTTTTCTGCCTGTTTCTACTATTTTATGTTCGAGGGCGTTGAACGGATAAGTAATGTTGTTTCATTTGCAAGGTTCAAGTCTTATCAAACGATTTGAAGGTTCTTACAACATTTTGACTATGTGCTAGTCTACGATATGATTATGAAAATGCTGTCATCTTAGTTATTCTTTCAATGGGAAATTGGAATTACTGTATTGAGTAAATATTGCCGTGCGTGTATTGAATCAGCAATTATCGTTTTAAAAACAATAGCTTGTATATTATTTTTCAGTAATTACATTTACAAATTTACGAAATAGAGACCATAGGCCGGCTCCATTCTACACAGTCAAGGAAGACACCTTTATGTGCATGTGTTAATTTTATCACCGTTTTCTTGCGCGTTAGTCGGTGTCTGTTGCTCGCTAAGTTAGATGTTTTACAACCTGTTCATCAGATTACCGATTCTCTCAAGATAACTGAACGTGTTAAGCTAAGGTACTGTCTCAAATGTTGTCAACAGTTTGGCGACTCTCAAAGCAAAACAATTCGTGAGATTCAGCAGGTGTTTAAAGAAGATGCGATGGGTGCAACACAAATTATGTAATTGTTCAACCGATTCAAATATGGCCGCACATCAGCGGAAAGTGACCAGTATTCGGACAGGTCCCAAACTTCTCTTACTGCAGCTGTTGTTGAGAGAGTCGACATTTGGTGATGGAAGATCGTCGAAGATCGTGCGTGAAGTCGCCCAAGAAGCCGGAGTTGGTAAAGATTCCGCACATGAAATGTTGCGTGATGATTTGAACATGCACATAATTGCTGCGGAATTTGTACCGAGGTTGTTATCGCAGGAACAAATTCAAGTTGCACAAAACCTTCTGGAAACCACTAACATCGATCCCTGTTTTCGGAACACCGTGATAACTAGATATGACTTATGAGTTCACTGGTACGACCCAGAAACAAAAAGACAGCTGTTGCAATGGAAGCATCCCGAGTCTTCAAGGCCAAAAAACGGGAAACAAGTGTGAAGCAAAATCAAGGTGATGCTGACTATCTTCTTTGATATCTGTGGAATTGTGCATCATGAATACGCACCAGAAGGACAAACATTGACAAAAGAATACTACCAAGATGCTCTCCGGCGTCTCCGTGACGAGTTCGGCGCAAAAGACTAGACATGTGGACGGCGGAAAACTGGCAGCTGCATCACGACAACGCCCTCGCACATTAATTCCTATTGATGTCTTGGTCAAACATGGAATTCCAATCGTTCACCCACCTATTTATTATCCAGACACAGCTCGTTGCGACTTCTTGTTGTTTCGAAAATTTAAGACGTCACTGGAACATTCCCGTTTCGAGACTAGAGAAGAGATAATGCGGAACGCGACGGCGGAGATAAACACTATTCCAAAAGAAGACTTCTAGATGTATTTCCGGTAGTAGATAGATCGGTGGACTAATGTGTGCAAGCACAACGGACCTACTTTGAAGAGGATTAGGATCCCAACCCCGTTACGTGTTTGAAATATTTTTCGGGCCTAAGGTCAGTTTATTTTTGACAGGCCTTGTATGTATATATATATATATATATATATATATATATATATATATATATATATATATATATATATATATATATATATATATATTTAAAATAAAAATGGAATAAAGAATAAGCAATTCAACAACTAACAAAAATAAACTCAAAAACTCATGTTGTAAAGTTCCACCGAGATATTTCGGCCGTAGATACGACCATTTTCGATCAGTTAATACACTTTATTTCAAAACGGAAAGTTTTCAAATTTATACAGAGAATGCGATTGGAAGAAAATGTCACGTGCAATCGCATTCTCTGTATAAATTTGTAAACTTTTCCGTTGTTGAATTGCTTATTCTTTATTCCATTTTTATTTTTACATATTGTCCGAAACATTGTTTCTTTTTTCCTATATATATGCTGAGGAGATCTTATTTGTGCTGCGAATACTATGTTATTTCGAATTTTTGGTCAGGGTTTACTTGTAGGTAAAGTATCCTCGTGCCAGGTTGTCCTGACAAACCCTTTTACAGAGAGACCGAAGACACTCTAGGATAGTGTCGAGTCGTGTGTGTATGTGTATTATGAAATCAAATTAAAAACAAGATACGCGATGCCAATTTATTTTCAAATAAATGAAACATTTTTTAATCATATATTTCGACATAAACACGTTATCTTATGTGTGTACAAAGATTATTTCTTTTTTTTGTTTCATTGTCGAGATAAAGAATAACTGGCTCTAGTTCTTGGAGTTCATGTCTGATATTGTTTTTAAGCTCTTGAATCGTTGTAGGCGTGTTCACATATACCCTTTCCTTGAGATAACCACAAAGGAAAAGGTCAGGGGCTGTTAAATCCGGTGAAGTTCTCAGAAACCAAGGGGCCCTTTTCCTGGGGTTAAAAATTAATCTCTATATGAGATACATAGATATTCGAATATTGTATTAAGGTTCTCCTTTATTTTTCAAACGTTGAGATAGTAAAGCAGTTAACTATGTTATAGTATATCTTTATAGTGGTCTAACCGGATTCCAGGAAAATAATTAATCTAGTCTGGTGGAGAATCCAGCTAAGTGTTGTTACTTGAGGTAACATCACTAGAAGATGCACTATACCTCCTATGAGCAAGTGTATAGCTGTGCTGAGGGGATCTTATTTATGCTGCGAATGCTATGTTATTTTGAATTTTTGGTAAGGGTTTACTTGTAAGGTGAAGTATCCTCATGTCAGGTAGTCCTGACAAGCCCTTGTGCAGAGAGAGCGAAGACACTCTAGGATAGGTCGAGTCGTGTGTGTATGTGTATTATGAAATCAAATTAAAAACAAGATACGCGATGCCAATTTATTTTCAAATAAATGAAACATTTTTTAATCATATATTTCGACATAAACACGTTATCTTATGTGTGAACAAAGATTATTTCTTTTTTTGTTTCATTGTCGAGATAAAGAATAACTGGCTCTAGTTCTTGGAGTTCATGTCTGATATTGTTTTTAAGCTCTTGAATCGTTGTAGAGAGACCGACGACACCCGAGGGTAGTGTCAAGTAAGTAATTCAAAATCCCCGCCGGCGTATGTATGTTAAAATAATTTTACATTTTCTTCAAAGTAATATTGTATCTAGCCTCTTAAAGAGATTAAAGTTGAGCCTTGTGCAAGAAAGTTAAAAATAGATTGTCACGTAGCTATATGGCACGTTCCGACTACTTTTGTTGACAACTGTAGACAGCCTTTCTATGTGTTCCTCCTTGGCATGAATAGAACTAAAATTCCCTTTCTTTCCGCGGTGAAGTCTTGGGTGATTCTGTAAGCGGGTTAAAATCTTACGACTGTCTGAGATAATAATTCCTTACACTGATGAGATCGATAGCTTCGACTACCGTCGTATGAAGGTAAACATCATGAAATATTTATTTAAAATTAATGTCGCTACATATATATATATATATATATATATATATATATATATATATATATATATATATATATATATATATATACATATATATATATATATATATATATATATATATATATATATATATATATAACCGGTCAAAATTATTTTGCAGCCAGCAAAATATTGAAACCATCCCTAAGTACACAAAACTCTTACACTAAATTATTATTCCGTTATTTTTGGGGTTAGGGGCGGAAATGATGCGAATTTGTTAAGCACTGTAACCGGAAAAGGTTTCGTAATGTTGAATCAAAAGTTTAAGATGTTTTACGTGTTTTAATTATTTACTTATTATTTTAAGTGACCTTAAATAACTTATATTTAGTATAATAAATAAGTACAGTATGGTCATTATTTGGTTTCGTTAAAAAATACCATATTTAGGTTAAGGAAAAAATATTTCTATGGCATACCGAATAGATTTGACTTATAATATATATATATATATATATATATATATATATATATATATATATATATATATATATATATATATATATATATTGGAAAACAATATATGGTTGTCTTGGCATGAGCCCGTTATCGAACAACGGGCTCTAGTGAATTAATTTTCATAAGTGCAACAAATTAGTGTCAATATGTACTGGTATATAAATGGCCACTACCCTCCCTTACCTCTTTCAATACACGTTATTGCTTAGGGAAAACAGGCAGGTGTTTGTAGTAACTCCAGTTATTTAAAAGAAACTAACATTTTTTACAGATAATATAGCAGGAATTAGACCCCATAATCTATGTTACCAGTTACAGCGTCTAGGCTTTTTCAGAGATACCGAGCGTTCTATGTTACATTATTTCTCACAGGTGTCGAGGTAGCGAACGGAATTATTTTTGTAAAACATTGCCGGTGGTCAACCCGACTGTACTGTTTACTAAATCCTCCCTTTACCCGTCGACATGAATAAAGAAAAGTCTCGACACATTGCGAAAATAGTGCGGGACCTACGTTGGGTACTATATTGCCATAAAACGACAACAAAGACGGCACGCAGGAATATACTTCTTTAGCCGTTTCTGGTTGCTGAAGAAGACAACTAAGCTGAGAAACATTGCAAAACCTTGACATTTGCAATTAATTTTGGTTATCTCACTTTGAAATAAACTGAGTTAACACGATTGCGATGGAGTTACTTTGCAATATGAACAGCAGAAGTTCAAAATGTTACTGCCTTTTTTCTAGTAAAAACAAAATGAAAGACCAAGTAGCATAGAAAGAGGTGCCTCAGCGTATGTCAACTCTTATTCAAATGACGATTATTACATTTGGGAAAGGAAGGAGCATCTCAATTTAGAAGCAGAGAAGTTATAGTCCTTTGGACGAAGAAAAGACGGCTGGTTTTAGGAGCTTGACGCGGTTTCCAGGAGTATGGCGGAGTAATTGTGTGCTGAGAAGGAGAAATAATCCTTGACGCAATTACTGCTAGCCTGTTTTGAGTTGAAATTAAAGGTGACATGCCATTTGGAAGTGTTGCGTAATGACAGCCAGAAAAAGAATCAAATGTTCTTACTGGTTTATACTGGAAAAAAAGATGGCAATCCTCCGAGTCAGAATAAATCTGTTTACTTAGAAGCCGAGAGGCTCGTTCTAATTGGACCAACAGAATATTTCGTCTCATCAGTAGAAACATTCCGAAGTAAATAAAAAGGACCGAACTTTTGTCGGAAGGACTCTGAAAAATATAAGGATTTCCTTGCTAAATTTGAAAATTGTGCAGCCTTGATAACATCCACCACAGATAAATTAGATTTCTGGAAAATTCCTCTAGAAGACGAAGACCGTGAACTCCGTAAACAGAAGCAGCACAAAAAGTAATTTTGTGGTCGGTAACGAAAAGATTATTTCTCATCGTACTCTTAAAATTTAACAATCCCGTCAGAGGTGCACTGAACACACATCACCATTTTGACTGGATGTACCTGCAGAACTGGACGATTTGGTGGCAATATTGATACCGAGATAAACTAGGGTCCCGAAGCTATTCGTACTGTTCAAAGCAACGGTTATATTAACCTGGGAGATTTGCTCGATAGACCGGTGACCTAGAAATGCGGCCAGTTCAAACACTGACCGAAGTATGGAATATGATGGATCAGTAATAAAATGTGTCCCTTTTACAGACCATTTCTAGAGATGCTCTTGGGCCAATAGGTATCGCAGTACACTGAGAGCTGGAGACAAAGATACATGCCGTGAGGTTAGAGGAAATATCAGAGAGACGAGTCCTTTGCAGAATGTCAATGTACCGGCCGATACTTCAAAGATGTCTATAGCCGAGAAGATAAGGTAATTTTCTCTGACTGAAGCATGGTTATCTCAAGTGCAATGCAATTCAGAGTGTCGAGAATGACATGAAGAGTTGTAAGCTAACACTGCGACGTAGCTATGATATGGAGGAGTCAGTTAGCATTGAAGGCAGGCCTATGCACACTGCTAATCTAACGCTTGAAAGCAAGATGCGTTGCAGCTAGTAAGAAAAAACAAAAATCCAATGTCTACAAACAGGCGGTTGAGGTTCTTTCTAAGCAAAAGATTGAATATATTATGAAGTTAAAGATCTAAAGTCCACGAAAAACAGGAAAATAGGTTAACAACCACATTGAGAAATACAGAAAGAACTCCTAAATGTAACCAACACAAATCTGTTCAACTTCTTATGTTTTTACACGAACTGCTAACCTACACTTGCTATTATCACTGTTCAAGCTTCCGTCATAAAGATCAGTTATGCCCGACCGAAATATAATATATCTACTGATAACAGTAATAGACATAACAGTAAAAACTACGGTTAGCATAGAGTCAACGGTAATAATCAAAACGATCATATCAATGGAATGAAATGGGCAATATGCTACACAGAAAATGGCAACAGAAGCAACAGCGTTCGTTGAAAGAAGAATTAATTAAAACCGCAGAAGCTTAAATCAAATAAATTCCAACTTTTCTATCGATTCTTAATAAGTTCAATCGGAATGGAAATGCTGCTGAAGAGACCACAAAGCCAACCCAGTATTCTGAACCTGAGAAACCCATTATTCGGATTTGTGGCAGTTGCAAAAAAGAAACAGAGGATAAAGAGAAATAATTGCACGCTACCAATGCAATGATTTGTGTCATTTTGAATGTGTGACACAGCCGCTCTTTCGAGACAGAAATGGTACTGCCCAACATGTGCGCCACGAGCGAGAGAACGGAGTAAGCCTACTCTACTTCCAGTAAAAAAGAAATACAATAATATATATATATATATATATATATATATATATATATATATATATATATATATATCCGGAAAAGTAGTCTCTTATTTTTTCAGAATGTGGGAATGTTTATTTGAATCTTTTAGAGCTTAGTTTAAAAAGAAAAAGGTCATAATCATCAAACGTTTTATAACTCTTTAAAAAGAATAAAAACGTGAGTATTAGTTGCGAGAACCACGTAGACATGCAAGTTATCATGAAGTTATAAAACATGCAAGTTATCATGAATTTCTACTACTTTTTTTCTTTTCACTAAGAAAAGTAAAAGTAAATACGAACTGGCTGTGCCTTACCTGCGGGTTGGGATCAATGTGATATGGCTTTTCTGTCCTCAGTCAGTAAAATTGTTTACTGCAACAATTTAAACGTTTGTCCTATTTAGGATGTTCTTTTCAAGGAGCGGAATATAACTTACATGGGAAGCCATTTTTATGCCTGGCATTGCTCTTGTGAGGAAGCAAGTAAATAAAGTTTTGCTCTTATGAACATTTGTGAAAAGGAAAAAGAAAAAAAAGAAAAATATATTCTTATTTATTATGTAACTTTGTTAGAACTAATAAGCACACGCACCGAATGAAAGAAAATGAACTGTTACAATTATTAGAAAAGGTACATGTTTTTCTTTTACTTCATTTTGTTTGTTGGGGAGTGTATATAAAAAAAAAACGGAATTGGTAGCGACATTTTCTGCGGCAAAATTTGCTGAAAAGTCGGTAACTGTAGGGCGATTGGTCCGAGTGACAGAAGCTAGCTTGGAATAGTATTGGGAAGAGCTTTAGGCACATGATATTGACTTTTCTCAACGAACGTTTTCAATTGTCCCGTCTATAAGTAGTTTAGTACCATTTTTATCGTCAGTTCATGTCATACAATTTGCTAGTGCATCCACTATTATTAAGTTTGTTTTTATTTACAATTATGTGGTAAGTACATTTATTCGCCAGAGATGTAGATCACCCCTCGATTGTCTGAAGGAGGTGACTGTTAATACAACGCTGGGGCTTCCATCAACTTTTCGACTGGCGAATCAGTTTATCTGACACATTAAAATACTCATTATTTTGTATATACATTTTATTTCCCCCTTCCCACTACATACGTGATGTAGTCGTTTTACAGTAGAGTGGTTACTGTATGAGTTTAGTATGGAGAATAGATGTGGTATTTTGGAAAATGGGTGAGTAAATGAATCTTGCTAGGTTTGACTATTAGTTAAAATTCAAAATGACAGCTTTTTTCCTACCCCCACTTTTGGCATTGTGTCACATTTGTCAGTTACATTCATGTGAATTAATATTTACTTCGTTGCTAAGCCAAAGAACGCAATAGTTTGTCGTAATCCAACTTCTTTAAAATAAATAAACGTTCCTTATAGCTGATATAGGAGGAAATATACACTCCCAATCTATGTTACCAGTCTAGTCTTATCAGCCACATAACTAGCGTTCAATGTTATTTGATCTTTCACAGGTGTCGAGGTCACGAAAGGTAGTATTTCGAAAAACCCAAGCAGACTGTTCTCCTTACTAGAAGCCATTCCCCCCGCCGAGAAGAACTAGGGAAACATCTCGAGAATACTTATATAACTATTTTTGAAACAAAATTGGTTATTTAAATTTGACAATGCTATTTTAATTAATGCATGTATATTTCTTGTTTTATTATTAATAATATTTAGCATGGAAAACTACGAACACTTCTTTAGATTTTTTTCTAAAACTAATACAAGCTGATTCGTAGGTTTTGTAAGTTACTACCAGAAATAAATATATTCATAGAAACAGATAAACATTTTGTTTACATTAATATACTTTATGATTCTTTTCATACATTCCGACTGTCACTTAAACTACGGAAACACGGCAGTTTCCCTAAGACATATTTTTTACGATGTAGATTTAATTCTCAACAAAAGCGATAAAGTTGCTAAATTGATTTGCATATCTCATTTTATAGAGACGCGATAAAAAAGAATCATATTCGTGTTTCAATTTAAATCGAAATTGCTGCTGCTTTGTCGCCTATATATGGCGACAAGTGAGATTTTATGAATATTCCAATATTATTCGCACATAATTAAACGCAACATTTTCTATACAATTTACCATTTTTATCTTGATATGTTTGCTAAAAAAAATGTAAAACTAATTCCCTTACGACAAAAGTAAATCACTGAATAGCATATATGTTAATATGTCTTCTAATTTTATATATATATATATATATATATATATATATATATATATACATATATATATATGATAGATATTATGCGCATATTGACCATTTGTGTCAAAAAAAGTTCACTGAAAGTTGTAAAAATATATAAGATTAAAGAATGAATTAAACATGAAAGTAGATTTTGGAAAACATAATATTATATTGCAACCAATTTCATTACGAAAGGTAATAAGGATGTTTAAAAGATTGATGGGCTTAATTAATAGACAGTAGATATTTTGTATTCTTCAATACATCTATATATGTATATATATATATATATATATATATATATATATATATATATATATATATGTGTGTGTGTGTGTGTGTGTGTGTTTGTGTATAATCACTAGCCCTGCATCATTTAAACTAAGACGATCATAACAATGAATAATCAAGTAAATAACTCATCTCAAAACTTTGAAGTAGATACCCTGTATATTCGATCACCAGAATTGTATTAAGAACATTCTTATGAATTTAAGTACACTTTGGAAATGAGCTTAACATCTCATTCTAATAACTTGTTCTTAATGTCTGTGGTGAGACATCAGCGTACGGCGACATCACAAATAATACGCGACCATGTACGAAATCGAAATTGAAATTCTATGAATATTTAATCAAAGTTAGTTATAAAACACTTATCCTAATCAATTTTTGTTCTGATGTTGAAATATTACGGATAAATACTTATCTCTATGTAAATGTTTTTATTATATGACACGTTACTGTCAACACTTCAGTATGTTTATTTTTATTTTTGGTCTTGGTTTTCATATTGTTTCTTATTTAATATCATTTCATGTTTTAATGTGGGCTAACATTACAAAGCTAATTCTATTACGATGTCTGCCTTTACATACACCCTCTTTATTTTTAGTTTATAATTTGATTCAATGTTCAAGTTTATAAATTTCTACTAAACATAATTTAATATTTAGATTTAATAAAGGTGTTAATTATAAGACAAATATTACTTTTTGAATAGTTATTATTATTCTTATATAAATATAAATAAAGTTTTTATCATACTTTCGTTTTTGAATGGCATCGTATAATTATTATGTCTACTCTTGGGTGTAATTACTGTACCTCATATATATAGGTTTACTTAATTATTAATAGTATTATCTATGGTTGTTTATGGATTAAATTAGTATAAAGATGTAGGAATAAAAAAGTATTGCACATATGGGTATAATTATTATACCCACTAATGTTATATTTACTATTATTATTAACACTGATTTTCTTCTTAACTATCATTTTAATTTGTTTCTAGATTTAGTCAATGGCGTAATTGAAAAATAACAAACTACTACGGGTCATTTATTAATCTCGTGATTTCTACTTAAATTTATTTAATGAATAAATCAAGGGATTCTTACATGTTTAATATATATGTTATAAGACATACTCATATATTTATTTTTAATAAAATATTCGATAGTTATTATTTGGATTAAATAACTATATACAGACATATAGGGAATGTAAGATTTTCAGATTTTCTGAGCTGACATATAGAATCACAATTTGTACACAACGTTTTTTTTTTCATTTATTTGCGTATATGAAAAAGAAAGTATATACATATTTGAGACACCATATATTCGATCCAATAACTAAATCGTTTGAAACGTACATATTATAATGCAGCTTGCCGTCTTTAATGTAACCAACATCACAGCTAACGTCACACTTTACCCTAAGTAGTTTACATCGTATTAGGATGATTATTTAAAAGTATTATTTACTAAAATATTATATCAGATAGAATTTACATGTTTGATCTCATATGTATGCTTTGCTTTTATTCGCAATTAAATGTATATAGAAGGTGCCGCCAAAAAAAACAGAATCACAACATTTTGAGTAAAACTGACAATATTATTTCTTTTTCTCATTTTAAAGAAAGACGAGTGGGCTTTGTTCATAAGATATTGACACAATACCCCCCAATCTATATATATATATATATATATATATATATATATATATATATATATATATATATATATATATATATATATATATATATAATTAGTCAATCGAGGCGACTTATCTCGTAACGCAATTATTCGCTGTAGTTCCAGAAGATTTTGTTTGATAAAACTATTGTGGTGTCATGCTTACTCGCAAAACATATTTTTACTAGATTCAAAAGCTTATAAAACTTATAATTCAAAAGATCTGAGGACACTTATTCTGAATGTTGAGGGACAAAAACATTTATGCTGTAAAGGACTTTCTTAAACGGGCCCTGTTTTTCAGATGTCTATACTTCTAATATTGTGCACCCTATCTAAAAGTAGCATTATCGTCATATATTAATACGGTGATGAAAGTGAGAGGCCTCAAACGGTGAATACACAGCGTAATTGGCAGAGATAAGAAAATTATTGGCATCACCTCAACTACAGCTGCTTTCCACGCATAACATTATTATCTAAGCTGTTTGATGGAGGGATCTTATGAAGATCAGATTTTAATCTGTGAACATATCTGTAGAGTAATACTACCACAACCATCAAATATTTGGTAAATTAAAAACAACAACATTATCATAGTAATTAAAGTAACTAACAATTTACCGCGACGTATGCACATTTTCTGCAAAGCTGACGAGAACATCTTTTTGAAAGCAACCCGAAATACTGCAAATCTGAGGAATGACTATACACGGATAGAACTTTACGTCCAGAAAATTCTTGATATGTAAAATTGAATAAACCGTTGAGTTCCCCGTATATACACCACATCTTATTCACTTAGAAGTGTTTATGGTTTCTAATTATTGGTCCTCCGATTTAAAAAATTGTTGGTCCCCCGATTTAAAAAATTGGGAGACCTATGTTTTGAGGCATTTCCGTCCGTGTGTGTGTCCGTGTGTGTGTCCGTTCGGATTTTTATCCGCAACCATCCATTGAATTTCTCTGAAATTTTGCATGAAGTTGTAACTTTTGTCAGGTTAGAAAGTGACATTCTACGATTTTTGAAAACAAAATCTGGTTAGCCCCACAGGGGGTCAAAAGGCCCCCAAATGGCAAAAAATGACATTTTCTGCCCCATAACTTTTCATCCATCCATTCAATTTCTCTGAAACTTGACCAAAATGTGCAGGCAATTGTTCCTAATAGAAACTAAGTATCGCTGACCTTAGAAAAAATCCGGTTTGCACTCCCAGGGGGTCACAGTGCCCCTTAAATGGCAAAAAATGTTCCCATTACGTTTGATCCATACATTCAATTTTTCTGAAATTTCTCTGAAATTTTGCATGAAGTTGTAACTTTGGTCAAGGTAGAATGTGACATTCTCCGATTTTTGTAAAAAAAATCTGGTTAGCCCCACAGGGGGTCAAAAGGCCCCGAAATGGCCGATAATGACATTTTTTGCCCCATAACTTTCTATCCATCCATTCAATTTCTCTGAAACTTGGCCAAAATGTGGTGGCAATTATTCCTAATAGAAACTAAGTATCGCTAACTTTGGAAAACATCTGGTTCGCGCCCCCAGGGGGTCAAAAGCCCCCATAAATGGCAAAAAATGATGCTTTTCTCCCATAACGTTTGATCCATCCATTTAATTTTTCTGAAACTTGGCCAAACAGTAGAGGCAATTGTTCTGGATATAAAATGAGCATCCTTGACATCAGAACAATTCTGGTTCGCGACCGCAGGTGGTCAAAGGGGGGTCAAAAATGCCCCAAATTGCCCAAATTTATTGCAATTTACACTCGTCACATATAGAGGGGGACCACGCATGAACGGCTTGTTTATTATATATTACTAATTGTTTTGTGGATAATTCCGAAAGAAAATACCATGAGTAATCTAATTTGATTATCTACTTTCTTAAGCTATAAAATACAATTGCGTACATTTATTTTAATTATGGCCGATTACGAATGTGGCTATATATATATGTTGATGTGTTGCATTCCTCATTCAGAAAAGTTAATCATGTTTCTCATAATTCCAAGTAAGATTTCTTTAATTGGAGAAAAGCTCTTACTTGTGAAGTGTCACTCGACTAATCTCCGTTAGGTAGTGAAAAGAGATATTTTTTTTTATAGAATTCCATAAGAAGTGATTACAGTAGATATGTATGTAAGGTTCCACACTGTCATGTAAATTCTCTTCAATGAAAGTTATTCATTTTGTGTATTGCATAGGTTAGTAGTCGTAATTTCTTAACTGATGTCGTCCAAGAGTTCGGCTAATATAAAATGCAAACCATGTCTTACAGTTTGTTAAAACATCTTATATGTGGAATGCTCTTTTCCTCAAACGCGGAAATAAATAACGGTTTATTTTAACCTCTCTAATTAGCACTTAAATATACGAAAATAGTCGTTGGACTAAAAAGTAAAATAAATACAGACGACTAATTTCATCCAATTAAAGATTGAACTTTACCCAAGATCAATGTTTTAAATAGCTGGTGCTACTTCCTACATGTACGTAAACACTTTTCGTGTATATTTAAATGACTATCCTCTACTGCCATATTGATATTGCTACGGCGTATAAAAATAGATAACGCCCTCGTTACCTGACGCTTGTAATGAATAACACAACGTGTGCTTATGAATATATACATATGTATCTCTCTCTATATATACATAAAAAGGGATGTATGTATGTCCCTTAATTTTCTCCTCACATTCTACACAACGCAGATCTGAACTGCACACCTTGTTTAATCGTATCATAGCAAAATAGTGTATTAACATGTCGTGACATTTATCGATTATAAATATAAAAGATAATTTTGTGTTACTTCACATGACAGAAAGAAAACATGTTTAAAATGTTATTTGAACCGTAATACATATGTGTATTGTCATATGAAAATTCCTAACACTATTTATACGATTTTACTAGTATATAAAGGAAATAAAATAAACACTACCTACAATGTGCACCACCTCTGCTGCCGATAGTTAAGGTTTTTACTCGTATTGTTTATATTTTTCATAATGTGACAAATGCTAATTCTCGGCAAACATTAATTAGTGGTAATACTGTGGTAAGTGTAATCGTTAGCTGTCATTCGCAATAATCAGCTTTTTATACAAGTAAAAAGAGACATCCTCGATAGCTGATATTATTGCGATAAACAGTAATATTCCCACTACTTGGGCTCTGTGATAGCGCAGTTGATTGAAGCTCGGACTATCGATTTTAAATCCCTCCATTAAGTACTTGCCCATCTAGCCACACTGAAGAAATCTGCAACAGCGATACACTCTGCCTGTAGATAATTCTATCTATCTATTTATCTATCTCTCTTTCTCTCGATATATATATATATATATAAAATCATATATATATATATATATATATATATATATATCTATATATATATATATATATATATATGTATCAGACAACAACTTCAAGCTGAAATTGGAAAACAACATATTTTTCTCTACAGTCCGGGATTTTTTCCACTAAGTCCTACGCACAAGCTACGACGACGCGTAATCATACTGTTTATACAAACAATATAAATAGCCTAAAACTGATCTCATCGTTTTACGAAGAGCTTGGTATTTCCACTAATTGCAGCTGGAGCGGCTACACAGTGATCAACATACATCTATTTCCGTAAACACACGTTAAATATATAAACACAATCACTAACTAAAAACCCTGCACTTAGACTAATGACTTTCTGCGAACGCAAAATATATACGCTTATATGTATCTTACTTGCCATAGATATATTTCACATTACTAATAAACTCTACTTTTGTATTGTGCATCGTTAATATAAATATTAGAAAACATATACGCAATACATCATATCACCTTATAATATCATATGTGTATATTCATGAATTCTAAAAAAATTATATATATATATATATATATATATATATATATAATTTTATTTTAATTCAGATAGGTAAAAGTTCTAACGATTCACCACTACTAAAAAAACAATAGTCCCTGCAATATCAGACAGAATTATCAAATATTCAAAAATTAACACTTATCTAATAAAAAAAATACTACAACGAAGCTTTTACGAGATAAGGGTACAACGAAAAAATAGTTATATCAAAACGGGCTTGGATTGAAATGGGTCAAATAGAGGGGGTATGATAAAAATATGTAATTTGGTTTCATACATCTGTGCCATGGATAGGGCAATACACATTAGGAGGAAATAACGACGTGAGGCCACGAAATGATCCAAACTCTTATTCAATGGAGCAACAACCGGATACTCAAAGAATAGGGGTAAAAAAAACAGGAGGTCTAATGCTATTTTGTTCCGTCAGCGTATCGGTACAAATATTTCAAGGGGTTGTACTAGTATATTACAGAACTAATTTCATAGGGTATATGGATAAGAAAATTATCAAACAAAATAGTGTAAAGTTATGTTTTCAACCTCCAAACACCTAGATTCACTGATTAGTGGGCATAATAACACAAAAATTAATAATGCAAGGAATAGGACCAAATATAGAACTATAATTAACAATAATGCTAGCCAGGGAACAGACCCAAGTGCAATTGTAGGTGCACTAACGAGTACCATTTGCTGGTAGCTGTTTGATTTCAAGCTTGGTTTATACATGCGTTTAACGACGGTGTATAATACAAGGAGCTATATCGGGTCCACAAGTGCTACCTTCAAGGACAGGTATATAAACCACACGTCTTTATTTAGGACAACGCTAAATCCAAATAGAGCGAAAACTACTACATCGCGAGCAAATTTTATTCAGGAATTAATTAGTAAGAACATTCATTTTAAGTTGAAATTGTCTATAGTAGGTAGAGTGAACAAATATCTACTTAACAAAAGGAAAATAGGCAACATGTGTATTTTACAATCTTAGCATATAATCACTTCAGATAGTAATTTGCTAAACATTTGGCAGGAGATTCTACATAAGTGTCTGCACCGGAACTGTCACATGCGATTTAGCTATAGACCTGGAATGTAGGTTGATAACAAGTACAAAAACACATTTAGAAACCTAATTTGATTATCGCTGTAATTGTCTCTAAGCTTTGGAACCGGTGCACGATATATGATACATAGCCTCCCAACAATAAGGTCTCATCTGTCTTAACATTTAATTTTGAAATTAGAAAATATGCGTTCCTGCAATTAGCAATAAATTAGTGGCACCAAATAAATTAGCATTACGTGGGATTCTGGATAGGTCATAAACAGTTATACAATTATTTAGATAATAATCATATTTGAGGTTATATTATGAATTAAATAGTTATCATTAGAATTGTTCAACAATAATTGTGTATTAATATTTTACTTAGAAAAATAAAAAGAGGAAATGTGATGAACACTGCATTTACATCCTACTGGGGAATATGAAAATCACAGAAAATTATTCGACGCTATTAATTAAGTCCCGGCCCACATAGTAGATGAGTTGGTGGCTAATAGAAAATATGTTATCATCTGAATCAATCTTTCTATCCAAACCTAATAAACGATAAATTTAAAGTAAACGTTTAGCCTTAAGCGGCTTTTAGAATTTAGTAGTTAATATTGGGGATTGAGTTATTTAATAGGTGGGGGACTTTAAGAAAATAATCGATACTGTGGCATCTTAATTGATAATGATAGTGTAAACTCAATAAACATGAGGTGGACTTTTTCTATACTAAACGGGGTAAAACAAGGATGTTGGGAGTGATAGAAGTGCAAGTAATGAAAGATGTTCACAGTTGATTTCGTGTCCTAATTTTACAAGTAAATTTCATCCGTATAAGTTTAATTTAAAATCATTGGAATAATATATATTATTATGGCCACTGCCTTATAACAAGTAAATTAACTCTTCAGCGTATTCACACCTGAGTCTGTCTATATCCTTCTGGGGTTGAATCCCATTCTAAACATGGAGGACAATTTTTTTGATTCTAAAAGCACGAGTTACCGCCCTTTCACTATTTGACTAAAACTCTATATGGTTTGCAGGCTGATTTCGTAGTTTTGAATAGATAAATAAAACCAACTCTTATTATTAATCCAATTAAATGTAATTTTATTTTTCTTCACTTAAAAATAAAAATGACAATAAATGATTAGGAAATATTACTAATAGATATTTTAATTCCCCGACACTTATGTTTTTATATATGTGCATTCTATTTACTGTGGAGCTGGTCATTCTCATAATTTAATATCAAAACAATTGAGTGTTCACACTTCATTTCTGGTTTTTGAAATAACAATATTAGACACCCTAAGCTTTTTTAGTAATAGTTAATAATAAATAACAGCTAAAATAATTAACTGATTGTCTCTGGAGTTTCACTGGTCTTTTCTTCTCATAAAGAAATGTCGATTATCTAGCAAGAACTATTTAGGTGAGTTTCGTAAATATTATCATCGGAAACATCGTTTGATAAATATTATTCGTTTATTTTCTCGAGTTTGAAAATCATATTAGCAGGTAGAAACTTTTCGTTTTTTTATTCTTTCTTCTGAAGTGATCATCTTTTTTTTAAAGTGAGTGTTTTGACTTTATATACTTCAGTTTGAGAATTTTTTATCAGAAATCAACTTGAATTTTCACCGTATTTCCCAACAAGTGTTTTTGTTATGACGTGTTTTTTTGCTACTCAACAGCATATCATACAACTCCCTGGAGATTGATACAATTGGGTTAATTGAAAAAAATACACTTATCTGAATATTGCTATGAAACACGCGTAAGGGACAAGAGTAAGTATTACATTTTAATAAATTATTTTTGTGTGTAAAATGAGAGATGTCAAACATTATAACAAAAAATCATAGAAGTACAGAAATAAAGAAGTTGCTAAAATCAATGAAAATTATGATTTTGCATGAATTCACTATGGTCTATGTAATGGAAACAATATATATATATATATATATATATATATATATATATATATATATATATATAGATATATATATATTAATAATGGAGTTTATGTATCTGTCTGCCTGTTGGTCTGAAGCCGAAACTGCATCAAAGTAGTATGACTATTTACTAAGTCCGCCAGCGTTCATAATATTTGTATAATTTTAGAATTAGGAAACTATTAATCAATTAATTTAGATTAGATAACATTAAATAACATTAGATAACATATAAACAATGTAGAACGAAATTTCAAGACGAGACTGCGATTAGAACAGAAAACGTGTCAATAATCTTACTTAAACTAATACTTTTTTCAACTTCCTTATATACTGTTACAAAAAGTCGCTCAGACACTAGACGTGGTTTGTCATTTACATAATTCATTCTTTTTAAACTACAATTTAATTCATATTTACAAATATACACTTATAACTGCTATTATCAAATTTACATATGTATTTACAATATTTTCCGATAAGTGATATTAATAAAAAATATTCATACAATTAATTAAAGACATTTCCTTCAGAAACCAGCGTGTTTTTCAAACCATTCTTTCAATGGCAAGTACTGTTAAAATTGCAAAGTCACCATTTCAAAAGTGACGTCATTTTGAGAGGATGTTTTTCACATTAACATTCACTATTTCCATAACATTGTTAAGACAAGGTGTTTTGCTGTAAATTAAAGTTAAACAAGGCATATCCCAGCCATTTGTAAATGGGTGACCATTTTGGAAAAATAAATTGATGACTCATCCTTCTGGCCATTCCGGAAGTGACGTCATTGTGAGAGGGTGTTTTCACATTATCATACTTCAATTTCATTACGTTATTAAGACACGATGTTTTGTAGTAAATTAAAGTTAAGCAACAAATATCTCGGTCGTTACTAAAAGTGCTAACTATTTTGGAAGAATGACAAAACTGTTTATTTGAGATGACGCAGGCCCCTTCAATAGCATATTTTAACATGAGTTCTTTGATATGACGGAGGTGCTTCCTAATTTTTTTTTAAACTATGTATGGGGGAGGGTAAACATTTGTTTTTGGTTGGGGGCACATTTTTTTTTTAACTAAAAATATTCTTATGTATGGAGGAGGGTAAAACAATGTTGGAGGGTAAGGGTAATGCAATTTTTTTTCTGTTTTAAACTGAAAATATTACTATAAATATTTTTTAGTTAAAAAGAAATTTTAAAAATTCGACCCTCCCAATTTTTTTTACCTGAAAATATTACTATGTATGGGGGATACATAGTAATATTTTCAGGTAAAATAAATTGGGGGGGTCGAATTTTTAAAATTTCTTCTTAACTAAAAATATTCTTGGTCCGAAACGAAGAAAATCAATGTCTAACGACCCAAAAAATATGACTGGGGCTCCATCGGTTTAAGGGTGCGCGTTCATTTCTGACGCGGCAGCCTAGCCGACCGTAGGGAGTCTATTTTGGCTAATATATATATATATATATACTCATTTAAAAATAGTATTTTAAAATAAACCAATATGCACATAGGTTTTATGTCAAACTTGCGATCATCTGTATGAGAGAAGACCATCCCTACGAGTCACACGGTTCGAACCCTGAAGCAAAAGTAATATTTGACTCAGTAGCCAGGGCTCCTTCTGTTCTGTCCACCACGCATTGCCTTGACTAGGGAGAGTAAAGTAACGTCTAAATTACAAATACAGTGGGCATATCAGAGTCGACAAAAAATAGGCTGAGAATATCGGATTGCTCTATGAATAACGGCTTGGTGTTAGCTTTTTTTATTGAACTCGCCCAAGACAAGAAGCTACTTGGTGTAATGAGCCTTAAATATACATAAGGTGCTCAATCTAGCCAAACCTTTGAATAATTATTAATAAAATATATTTCTAAATGTACTCATATACACATGTGTTTTATGCAAAACATGCAATCATCACTATAGGAGGAGACAATTCCTGTCGGTCACACAGTTCGAACTCCAATATAAAAGCACTGCTTTGGCGTCGCGGGCAAGAGAGATAGAGAACAGAAAAAGAGAGAGGGAGGGAAGAAGGGCCAAAAAGGCCGGCCATTAACCTCGATGTGTTGATCAATATTTTTTACTATAAGAAATAAGTTTCAGTTAAATAACCTTGACTTTCTTTGAAAAGGAATAAATTATTTTTTAGGTATAAAATTACCTTAATTAATTACTGTTAATATTGATGAAACTATTGCTATATATTACATACATAGGTGAAATATAATTTGAAATTAATGACACCAATCATCAATTTACAATAGACTGGTTGCACAATAGATATGCCAATTAGGATTCCTAATTTCGGTGTAAGGGTTTTTCACCAGTATTATATATATCGTATTTCATGATAGTATGCTTTATTATGGATTTCCATAACATTATCCTATATTGAATGTAATAAAGAAGTAATACATTTTAAAAAATATTCTGTATTTATTCAATTAGATAACAGAAAAATGAAAAATAAGATTCATTACGATTTTTTCGTACATGTTAAGATTGTTTGTAACTTAAACATTAATCCTCAGCTTCATTATCCATCTCCTTAAAAATTTGATTTGACTTTTTAATGTAATTCTTACTCATAAGTACAGTCAACTAATATATTGTATTACACAAACCGTAAGTCCGACTTGCTAGGTCGTACAACTACACGTGGTCGCCTGAATATGTGGATCACATCTGCTCAATAATAAAGCACAGAATTTATCCCCAATAGCAAAAAATGGTTACAGCTCGCGATCGCTTCGCAAAGTAAGTAAGGATTAAGTTATAGAGTAAATGCGTTGGTGAGAGTGTCTAGCGTAGCGTATATCCAGGGTATTTTGGACAAAATGTATAACTATCGCCCCCACAAAGATCTGTTGTCAAAATTGTATGACAATCGCCCCCTCCTTTTCCTCAAAAAAACTACTACAGCTTCATGCCTAGGTTTGAAGAATTTAATTTATAAGTGTCTTGCAAACCCGAGACAAACAACTTTCTTTTAAATAAGAAATAAATTAATAAAATAAGAATTCAATATGCATGGGCGACCATGCGTAGATCTTTCAAAAAACAATACAACTTCGTATTTATTCATTTAGATATATATGACTGTCGTGTTACAGAAGCCGATCATGGGATCTGTTTGCCGGGTTCCAGTTTTGTCAGCACTACTGCATGACTTTCACAAATAGCTTGAAGAAATGGTCGAATCGATATGTTTCTCTTACTATGCTTTAAATAGTATTGTAGCTTGTATCCGAGACTTCCGTTATGCAACTAGTCATGGAATGGAACAACTCAGAAATTACACCAGTTGGTCTCGATTAATTTATGTATGCATGTTTGCGTCCGTTTTTATGATATGTGTTTCTTGTTAAATGATTTTTTTTAATTCTAGATAGATGTTTCTATACAGAGGCGCATTTCATTTAATGCGTGTGTGTGTACATACTTGAGTGAAGTTTTTGTAATTTATCCGGACTTTTATGTATTAAGACTTGATTAAACGGTAACTTTAACCGCGCAAACTCCAACATTTAATCGATTTGAGGTGATTGATACTAGTCGAGCAATGGGTCTGATAGTTACCTCGCAAATCGCTAGTTACAGAAAAAGCTGGCACTCTATAACGACCATTACGGAGATCAAAATGACAGCACTACTGTTCGCATGCAGTATATAATTATAGGATCTCACATGAACAGTGTCGGAGACAAGATCGGCCATTCTGTAACCATTTCAGAATTACATTGTATCATATTAACTGAAGTACCTAGCTGACACGTTTCTCCTCTACTTGCAAACTAAACAGCATATATATATATATATATTTATATATATATATATATATATATATATATATATATATATATATATATATATATGTATAAATATATTGCAATCAAACGTAAATGTCGTGGATGATAGTTTTTAATAGTAAAACATAATTGATTTCATTTATTTATGTAAACTTTGTTTCTAAAGTAAATCCAAAAATGTTTCTTATTTCTTTTTCAAACTACGTATTGAATAGTAGGGTAGACTCCGCAGTTGTGGATAAACACTACCGAAGTCAAACAAATATGCTGATCAAGCTTAGTTTACAACGGCTGAAATATTATAATGATAATATCAGATAAAAATAATAGCCCGAATCATCCAAATAATGCAGCTTATTATATAAAAAATGAACAGCTGCTGATACCCCTCATGTTTTTCTTTATATCTCATTTGAACTATAAGTCTTCTCTTTTCTCTGGGCCATAATATCGACTATGATCTTCTTGGGCATACCATATTATAAATGGTAAGTAAGCAGACCATTTTCATACGGGTACTTATCAAAAACTTATCAAGCAAAAAGGAATATAAAGAAATAACTGAGGCAATGTTTAGTAATTACCCATTGAATATAATTTATACAAAAATTAGTTGATGTGATGGAAGAGTATCGTGGTTTTTCATAGGACACCGTTACAATGCTGATTCTGCTTTGTTATGGAAATTATTGCTGCTCACCGATTCTGAAATTTATTTATGAGCCGAAGATGTCGAAAATTTCGTTATTGTTGACTAAATATTATTGTTTATAACGGAGTTGTTACCTTGTGGCATTCTTTGCTTGGGCAGTATTCTTCCCATCAGAAAGCAATGCTTTATCAACGCACGGCATTCTGATTTCACGAAAGATCAAGAACGTACAAACAGGGACATCTATTATAAAAAGTGTCCGGATAGAGCATAATTCGGAACTCTAATGTAATTTCTTGCAAAAGAAAGAGAGGCATATTACACTACAAGGTTTAATGTGTGAAAATAAGATTTTCATACCAAATTACGAATGGCCAATTAACCTATTATATGTATTCGATCCATCTCCAAGCTCTCCGAGAAAACTAATAATAGGCAGGCAGGGACAATGTGTGTATAGGCGCGAATCTTATATATAAAGTAAAGTGATATTTATTTGCATGACCAGTCTCGCTTGAAATACAATGCTGCATATAGAAGTCTGCTTTGTATGTAATTTGGACGAAATATCAGTACGTAGTTTAAAGAAAAATACTTTCGTTCGAATTAACCAATTTTAATATTTTATCTGCTTATCCGATTACAACCCTCACTATACTAAGTCCTCATTTTTCGACTATAACACTGTCAAGGAAATACAGTAGCACCTTAATTAAGCTCATCTCTTTTTAATCACTACGCATATCAGCAGTTATACAGCTGATAAAACATACTTTTCAAACATTATTTCCATATCACAAATATTGGATAAATATGCACAATATGTTGTCACAACGTGTTTAGACTATAATCACCATATATTTATTGGTTTTAGATTCAAACTTAGTAAATATTAGACACTATTATTTACATTCAGTTTAACGCATATCTGGTTCGGTGTAAAGTATACTTAATGGTGTGTTTGGTATTTGCATATGGCGAAACACACCTGTAAAGAAATACATAGTACTCAATTAAATTACAATAGCGAAGAATAAAAAAAAACATACCTTTTTTACAAATTAGCGACTGGTACATATTTCCATAACAATGTTCGATGGTGGAAAAAGGAACGGACGCCTATCTATGTACTTGCTTTGCGGACGAACGTTACACACGCGAGAAAATACCAGTTCTCACTGGTCAGTTTTCATAACAACTGGGTACAACATAATCAATGCGGTGTGCAAGAAAGTAGGTTAGCCCACAGTTCGGTATTCATAGAAACAGAGTCGCCGCTTTTTAGTCTCAAACGCTTCGTTACTTATGAATACTACTTAGAAAAAATGCGTTATACAGGGTGTTTCAAAAGTCTTGGGAACATTACAAATGCGTATATCTCATGAACTATTCCAGGTAGAAAAATGAAACTGGTGCCATTTTAAAGCTTGCTTAATCAAGTTTTTGGTCATACTAATGATTTTCGTGTTATCTTTCCAGGTGCAGTAATGGCGTTCTCTAAACAAGACAAGGCATTTTGCGTCCTCCAATTTGCAAAGACTGAATCGTGGACATGTGTTCAGCGTGCATTTCGCAGGAAATTTAAAAAAGAAGCCCCTGAAAGGAAATCCATTGTCAGATGGCATGCTAAATTTGTTAAAGATGGGTGTTTGTGCCCAAGTAAGCGAACAGGTCGCCCTTCAACTTCAGAAGATGAAGTTGAGCAAGTTCGGACAGCCTTTCAGCGGAGCCCCCGTAAATTAGTGAGAAGAGCCAGCAGGGAACTTCAGCTTGCTCCAGCAACTGTCTGGCGTGTCTTAAGGAAACGACTGCAAATGGTACCTTACAAGCTCAAGTTGGTCCGAAAGTTGAAGGACACTGATAAGCCACTTCGCCGTGACTTTTGCATTGCAATGCAAGAGAAGTTGGAAGATAACGGCTTTGATGACCGGCTTGTTTTTAGCAATGAGGCGACCTTCCATCTGAATGGCATAGTTAACAAGCATAACACTCGCATATGGGGTACTGAGAATCCTCATGAACTTCTTGAGCACGAGCGAGATTCACCAAAAGTGAACGTGTTTTGTGCAATTTCCAAGAAAGGTGTCTATGGACCGTTCTTCTTTGAAGAGGCAACTATCATTGGTGAATCCTATCTCAACATGCTGGAAGACTGGTTAATGGCTCAGTTGGAACAAGCAGAATCTGATGACTTCATTTTTCAACAAGATGGTGCACCACCACACTGGAGTCTTAGAGTAAGGCAGTTTCTTAACACAAGGCTGCCTGGTAGATGGATTGGGAGATCTGGGCGAGGTGATGACGTTCTCATGCCCTGGCCTCCTAGGTCTCCAGATCTTACCCCGTGTGACTTTTTCCTTTGGGGCTTTGTCAAGCAACAAGTCTATGTGCCGCCCCTTCCAAGAGATATTGACGAACTAAAGGCTCGAGTAACGGCAGTTGTGGGAACCATTGACGTCAAGATGCTGGAACGCGTTTGGCAGGAAATGGACTATCGACTAGATGTCTGCCGTGTGACGAATGGTGCTCATATTGAGCAACTTTGAGGATTCCCCACAAAACTTGAAACTTTAACCTTTCCAACGGTACCGATTTCATTTTTCAACTCCTAATAGTTTTTGAGTTATTAAAAATCGTTATGTTCCCAAGACTTGTGAAACACCGTGTATATTAAATCCTAAAAGAGTAATTATCTTCTAGTGTTTTAGTATGGGTACTATTATGAAAAAACACTTACGTAATGTAACAAAAAAATTTAAAATACAAAAATTCATCGTTATTACATAGCGTTGTTAATGCAAAAATCTGCAAAACTTTCAGTGTTTATTTTTATTTATATATCTAATTTGTATTTACTTTTCATTTGAATTTAAATTTAATTTATATGTTACTTATTAAAATAAAAGACCAGATTTTGCTCCAAATATTTTTCACTTCAAGTTAAACGTTTAGCTTCTTAAAAACAATATTTTTAACAATAAATTTATTAACAAATAAGTTACTATTATAGAAGAATACGTTATTCCCTGTGTTTCCATATAGACAACTATTTAAAATACGCCGCCAAAATTTAAAGTAACCTCAACTATGCGGAATGGCATTGCTTATAAAATAATTCAATCGTGTAAATGTTCATTGTTATGAATACATTCCTAATTAAAAGAACTATAATTAATACTTTAAGATAGTTTTAAAACATCCAGTACAAATGTGTTTCAGAGATGAAAGCAAGAATTTCTCCGGTAATTCAAATGTTCCTAGGAATGGTCTGTGCACAGATCGTGCTAGCATAAAATATATATTTAGATACTTGAGGCTTAAACATGCAATCATAATGTGGCAGAAAGAAAATAGAACGAAGAAAATGAGTGTAAAGGAGAAGTCAACAGTTTAAAAAGTAAATACACATGGTACAAACATAAATTAAGAATATACTTATACGTCACTAGACTATTCCTCACCTTTTGGCTTGCAATCATTACCACTTAATTTTTTTTACTTTCATTTTATTAGAAAATTCACACGCTGCAATATAGTTTACACGTTATTCTAGAATAACTAAACATAATATTGTTCTTACTTTTATATAATCGTTACTAATAATATAGAAGTATATCAACCAATTATATCGCTATATAATGTGCTTACATTTATACGGTGTGTATAATGACATGCTCATTTCTAAATGCTAAAAGTATATAGAAGTATATCAACCAATTATATCGCTATATAATGTGCTTACATTTATACGGTGTGTATAATGACATGCTCATTTCTAAATGCTAAAAGTATATAGAAGTATATCAACCAATTATATCGCTATATAATGTGCTTACATTTATACGGTGTGTATAATGACATGCTCATTTCTAAATGCTAAAAGTATATAGAAGTATATCAACCAATTATATCGCTATATAATGTGCTTACATTTATACGGTGTGTATAATGACATGCTCATTTCTAAATGCTAAAAGTATATAGAAGTATATCAACCAATTATATCGCTATATAATGTGCTTACATTTATACGGTGTGTATAATGACATGCTCATTTCTAAATGCTAAAAGTATATAGAAGTATATCAACCAATTATATCGCTATATAATGTGCTTACATTTATACGGTGTGTATAATGACATGCTCATTTCTAAATGCTAAAAGTATATAGAAGTATATCAACCAATTATATCGCTATATAATGTGCTTACATTTATACGGTGTGTATAATGACATGCTCATTTCTAAATGCTAAAAGTATATAGAAGTATATAAACCAATTATATCGCTATTTAATGTGCTTACATTTATACGGTGTGTATAATGACATGCTCATTTCTAAATGCTAAAAGTATATAGAAGTATATAAACCAATTATATCGCTATATAATGTGCTTACATTTATACGGTGTGTATAATGACATGCTCATTTCTAAATGCTAAAAGTATATAGAAGTATATCAACCAATTATATCGCTATATAATGTGCTTACATTTATACGGTGTGTATAATGACATGCTCATTTCTAAATGCTCACATGGATATTAAGAATATAACTGAGTGGTTAATTTAACGTAGAGTGAGAGGTGCGAAAGAAAAATATGTATAGCTAAGAGAGAGATGGGTAACTTGTTCAGTTACTTATAAATTGCGGCTAATTAAAACAATTGAAGTAGAATTATTCAAACCTTACTAAATCACATAAGTATGGCATATTTTATCATGTATTATCTGTTATATAGAAAAAAACTTTTGGGGAAACAAACCTTGATTAACTCACATTTTATATAATGATATATAGATTATCGGTTTTATATTATTTGACTGAACTTGTGTCGTGCAGAATTGGGGAAATATACAAGATTATAGACGATTAAGGCTTTCCTTAACTAATGTCAAGTATAACATAAAACATGATTTCAAATACAACTAATGCATCCTATCCCCAATAGCACTATCCTGACCGTTCCCGACCTTGTGTCACATCTTTTCGCCGTTGTAAGGAGATAAATACACTAATGTCCCCTATTACAAACCTGATATTATCACAAAATATATTTATTTATATAATTATAAAATTCATCAAATGATAGCTTATTAGATTGTTAAATTATAAAATTATATGAACCTTTTATCCATTGTTCTACGCGCGTATGAAGCGCTACGGATACAGTTGTTTAGTAGCGAGTAGTGACAGTGACAGTCTTCTAGATGTTTAAGAATACATTTTCATTACAGGAGATACTAATTAAATAAAAATGAAAATTACTTTAAAATTCTACACGATCATGTCTAGGTGAACAAGAACAATCTAACGTCGATTAAATAAATGATTCAGTTAGAAAAGTATGTATAGATTCCTAAGTCAAAAAAGACGCAAGGTTACATCGGCCGAAACGTTGTGAGAATAACATTCATGTTGAGAACAGTAGTCCAAATAATCGAAATAATACCCATTTTGTACATCATCTATTCAATTCGCTTTCACAATCTTACATGCCTCAGGCATTGTGTCGAATGATATAAAAGATAATTTAAACAAAGCCTATCCAAAGCAGTTTTTTGTGAACCAACGACTGTGACCTACAAATTAGATTTACGCTTGTGAGTTGCGTTATAAATACCGCCGCGGCCGGTGTTATTGGCTTTTCGTATTTCAATGCTTATCACATTGCATTCATTCACACGATAATGCCGTTTAGATGAGTATGAACCCGCAATTGCCCCCACCTCTTTAAGCGTAAAATGTCAATTTAAATCGTGTACTATATGTATTTAATATGTGTTGGTCGATAAGCCAAACAGGGGTGATTTGTCTTTGCACAGGTAAACTGCACCGAAAACTAAAATGCAACATTATGTAAAACTTCATAGAAACGTTGTATTGAGTGGATGGCAACGCTACTCTTAGAACACAAATATGTATTTTAAAGCACATGAAAAATACGTGTATAGATTTAGGTCAACTACTGTTCTTCTATATATTTCTCTAATGCTTTTAAATTGTATTACATTTTTAATATAACACAAAAGAATAATGTATTTATTCAATCATATTTAATCAATATTTATTTTAGTTTTCCATTATTATTATTATTATTATTATTATTATTATTATTATTATTATTATTATTATTATTTATAATAATTCACAAGATCAAAGAAACATACTTAAAGTCAAAGATGGTGAGGAAAAATGATAAGTTCAATGATTCTTTATTTTTTTTGGTTGTTCTAGTTTCTACTGGCTCAGATATGAAACCGACACACACAATATTTCAATGTAAAGTTGGCGTCTAGCCAACTGTTCAATATGGACTCACATTAGTCTAATCTGTATCGATCGACTTGGATTATCGTTTTTGGCTAAGTCCCTCGCGTTAATCCTACATCTGGGAAGACGAGATTTGAGTTAGAGATGAAGTCATGTTTGCAGCGTCTTGTTTTTCGGACGGTATCTTTCTTAACTGTAAACAACTGACTTTAAAAAAAGTAAAAAAGTGAATAACACAATACAAATACATTTACGTCACTTTCTAAGATCTCTTTCTCTCTCTCTCTCTCTCTCTCTCTCTCTCTCTCTCTCTTAATAAATGGTCATCATATGTATATATATATATATATATATATATATATATATCTATAACATATATATATGTATATGTATATTTATATATATATATATATATATAATTATCATTTCCACAATCACATACAACGCTGAAGCGTCACATACATGAACTCCAACTACCAGAAGTCCTACCCACACTCCAGTTTCACCTTATTTTCGCTTATCATTAAAACAGATGTGAACTCAGAATTCGAAAGTTGAGTAACTTGCCTACGAGATGCAACTTGAACCATAACGCTACATACAAGAATGTCTAATAACTGACACATATAATGAAAACTACATTGAACGGCTGACTCCGAGATGTACCTTCTCTTTCAAACTATGAGTTGAGTTGTTATTTATCTACCTCCCACAAAGTAAGATGTGACACAAGGTCGGGAAAGTGGGATTAGATAAGCCAGCGCTCGAGAGGTGAGCACTCTGGTCATTTAAAAATTGCCTGGGCAGCCCCGTCGGCATTTCCCGGTAGGGGCGCCTCAGACAGTAAGCAATAAACTTACTCCTCCCCAAGAAGGGGAGGCCAAGCCTGGGAGGGTCCACCTCCTAGAACTGCACAGGACCAGACAACCCCCAATAGACCGACGTAAATCCAGACCCAAAGGCCCGGACAATACCAGTTTATTAGGCGGGGTAAACACCCCTTTGAGTTATCTAACTTTAAAGAAACCAGACCGATGTCTCAGAAGATAGGTTTTTACTCTCGCTCACTGTAGATAATGAACTCGCATAAAAAATAAGAAACACAATCTGTACATGTACACATTTATGAGATATAACCCATCTAGTAGGTCTGGCGAGATTCCGTAAGTCGATTCGGATTACAGTAACTGTAATCGCAGTTTCGAATCCTTTCAAAATTGAAAATGCCGTGCGTGGATATATATATATATATACATACATGCATACATACATACATACATACATACATACATACATACATATATATATATATATATATATATATATATATATATATATATATATATAATATTTATAAATAAATATTGAATTATTAATACCTACAGATGCTTGCGTTTCAAGCTTATTGCTCTCATCAGTGCAGGAAAGTAACAATTTCAGACGGTCGGGAGGCGAGTAAGCCTATAATTTGCAAGCAGTCGCCATATCCACTCACCCAACGGAAACTGTCACGTAATTAAGGGAAATTAAGATCTATATGTACCTAGAAGCGGGCACAGATAGAAGACTAGTCGAGAGTGTTTGACGAACGTATTCGGAACTTTGCATTAGAGCTTTTTGACAGTCTATTTTTAATATCCATGAGTGTGCTCAACTTTAATTTCTTTAAAGAGGCTTAGTATAATATTTATAAATAAATATGCAATTATTAATACCTACAGACGCTAGCGTGTCAAGCTTATTGCTCTCATCAGTGCCGGAATGTAACAATTTACATAAAGATTTATAATCCGTATATGTTTGCTTGTTTACGAAATCTCCCATACGTTTTTAATATAAACATCTCTGACCACATATTTTCTGGAACTTTGATTTGATTTATAACTTGAAAATTATGCAAATTAGAAAATAAAACTAGAATTTGTAATGAGCTGATCATTTGTTTTAAGCTGCAGAAAATAATTGGAGCATGTCCGTTAAATTAAGATTCAAATTCATTTGCATAGTTATTTAAATTAACTTTTCCATCCATATCTTAATCAAATTTTATTTAAGTTTATTCAGAACTGCATTATCAGTATAAAACAATGAAATCAATTATTATTGGACTGAATAATTTTATGAAATAAATTTGATAGAATTATTTAATTTACATTCTAACGTATTTAAACGTGGATCTTTTTTTGCTTCGACTGTATCACAATGTTCAAAGGTAAGGAGACGCCACCCTTCCAGGCGTAACTACTTTCTTTCGGATGGTTTATTGTTGTTGTCTGCTGAACTCTTATCTCTGACGAAGAACCGACGTCAACAACCGTGATATCTTCTGGTAGAATTGACTTTTATTGGCCCTTTTAGCTGTTAGTGGACTTTAACACCTTTGTTACGTCTACTGAGTCGATGGTGCAAGGCGTTGCCATTCGTTCGGAGGGTGGATGTATTTATCGCGCGTCGTCTACGAAGAGATCATCCATGAGTAAGTTCCAACGACCCCCCAGTATATTTGTTGGTGAAATTGACTATGTACTATAAATTTAATTGTAAAGATTATTTCACGCGTACAGCACGGGAACCGTTGACATATTTGTGTGTATATTCTCCTGGTGTCCAGTTAGTAATAGTCTTTATAAAGAACATATTTTTTTTATTAATATCAAATATTAACTACGAGTTTTCGGGTAAAGACACATTTAATTCCTCCCTTTGCCACAGAAAAAAAGAATTCCTCGCCTCTACGCCAGTTCATGTGATGATGCTTTTTCACGTTTATGAAATAATGCAAAAGTTTAAATGTTTATCATTGTTTACATTGTTTACAATTTTAAAAACTACACAACACTAACATAAATATCTATATACCATTAAATTACTAAGACGGTGGAAGATGAGTATATATATATATATATATATATATATATATATATATATATATATATATATATATACATATATTTATATAGTTATATATATATATATATATATATATATATATATACTTGTGTAAAAAACGAATATTTTAAAATTAATTAAATTGAATTATGCTGATCCTAAGATCATAAAGATATGTCTATAGTTAAAATATCACATTGATTTTATGAATAATTCACAATTAATCATTTGTTATCTATATTAGGTTTATGTAAAACAAATAACACAGATGTGTCGCTAAGATGTAAAAATATACCGAAATAAGCTTCTATATAGACTATACGATAAAGATTGCAGTGGCTATTATTAAAGCCGTGTTATTCTCTATAATAAATTGGCACGAGAAAACGCCGCCTTAGTACAGTTATCGGACAAATAACGTTTCTTACAAAACATATTGTTTCCGAATTTAAATAAGATATATTGTCATTTTAGGTTTTTGTACTTTCTTTCAAAATATTTATTAGTAACCCAACTATATATGGTAATATTATTATTGAAAAGGTGAATAATTATTCAAGCGGCAGTATGTCCCTCTAAAAAGTCAACGAATGACGAGGTTGCCAATGTAACGTAGCTAATAGATCTAGGCATACTTTTCAGAATATTAAATGTTTGATACTACTGCCCGTGTGATGTCATTTAATATACCAGGGAGACCGGATAAAACGACACCGCGTTTGATTAAAACACGCTCCATTGGGAAATGTTTTGACGCGTCAGCGGATATTGAGCGTCAAGTAATCAAAAGGTATGACATATAAATGTCCCGGCAGACATTGTGTTGTGGTTGACGTAAAGCAGGGCTTCTTAAACGTTTATCTGTCGTCAAACATCTCATCACCAACAACCTGAAACTTGCTCTATGGTTGTTCAATAATGTGTAAGGTTATCTCCAGTATTTAAACATAATTTTCTCTGTTTGCTTTTGCATATCTAAAAAGCTATACGAAAAACGAAATGTCATGGTAGATGAATACAGCCTTTTTCGCATGTACATATCTTAGTAATATCATAAAATTTACACACACAATCACATGTATATGTATATGACAAACATTAATTAGCTTACCTCAACATATCACAGTAGTTTCAGAGGATATTTGATTGTGAGAGGCCTATTAATCAAACGATTACGGTTTTAATCAATGCCCATACAAATTCAGGCTTTACATTCAAAAGTATAACATCCGTAAGGATTTCATTAATATCCTTCTGCCACACTGATGGCTGGTGGAATTGCAGTCAGCTATTAAGCTATGCCAAATGTATTATGCACTAGCAAATATACGTTCCTTCTGTGTCATATATTTCATAGGCTGAGAGGATGATATCATAATGAACGAACTTAATACACTGAACTCTAAACGCAGAGTTAATGACTAAAAGCATGATATCATGACGAATGTACCGCTCTATCGCCTCCTCCCAATAAGTAGAAGTACATGCCTAAGAGCATGATATCATAACAGAATAAATAGTACTCCATCCTCACTACAAAAAGAGAAAGTAATCCTGGGAGGATGGTATCGTTAGAAAAGAACGTATACTATATTGTCTCTCCCCAAAAGAGGAGGTAATTCTTGGGAAGAATGTATCATAACGATTGGAGATATTATACGCAGAATTAAATATGCATACACTTTTTAATGTCAATATCTTTAGGATAGGTGGAAAACATCGCATTTATTCATTTCAATATATTCCAACACTAAGTGAAACGCCGAATCTAAAATTACCTGAACATATAGCCGAAAATTGGCATGTTTATAAAGTTGAGTTATCGCTTTTTATTACTAGCCTCTTTCTTGACTTGTTTAGTGGCGACTATATTTTTCCGAGGGAATTTTTATTTCGTCGTTTCACGCGTACAATGTAACTCGGCATAACGAAAAAGCATTAAAAACTCTAAGTTTTTGGTTCGCTAAAACATTGATTTAGTAAAAAAAATACAAGTTGTTAATGAACAACCGCGAACCCTATTTCACTCGAAATAATGTACGTGACAGAAATCAGAAATTAACCCCTACAAAATAGGATTTCAAATTGTTGTTGATAGAATAATCTGAAAAAATAGTCCTATTCCTATTTCAGTCACGTAAATTGAACGAAAATAAAATGAAAAAAGCTGTTTTTTAATTATTTATTTATTTGGGCGGACGTGAAATGTTGATAACAGGATTTATTAAGAATGGAAAGAAAAATGTCAATAAAAACTTAAAATTCAAACAGAAAAGTCAAGTTTATTGGTTAGGTGAACTGAAATATACTTCACTCATCCATGACTGAGAAGACAGTATCATGGCGAACAAACAGTACCCCCTCCTCCAAAAACGATGGCATAATTCCTAGAAAGGCGGTCTTATGTCAACAGAACATATACTACACTACCCATCAGCAATAAAAATACTATAATAAAGTAGCAAGATGCCTGGAATGATTCCGCCTTAAAATAGAGGAGGTAATTCCTGGGAGGACAGTCTTATTACAACAGAACCGATACTAACCTACCCACCCCAGTATAAGATATGCTGATTAAACTGAGTTTTCTTTAATTTATTTAAAAATGCATATTCATAAAAACATTATTTTCACAGTTCTTTGGCTTTTTGGCTAGGATTAATGTATAGTACATGTTCTCCACATTTCAGGAGCATTTGAGGTCTTAATTATGCCGAAAGTTTTAACGTAAGTTTATCTCTCTTAAAAATGAAATTCTAAAGAAAAGTTTCTAAACGCTATCCTTGTTTTATAAAATCGCTTCAATTAATTATAGTGTTATGCTTGATAATAATAATAATAATAATGATAATAATAATAATAGTACTATCAAAAAAACAACAACATAGCAATAGAAATTAGAAATGCATGATACAGAATATTAATTTGTAAAGAACTTTAAAAACATATGCAAATAAGGTAAATCGAGACTTGCGTGAGAGTGTTTGGAAATAACTACATATACGGTATTTGAAAAGGTTATTGTGTCATTAGACTTAACCGATTTTATCTCAATATAGTTAGGCTAGTTGGAAAGACTTTTGCATTTATTCATTTAGATTATTATAGGCTCTGTGTGAATGGATATGGAGCTCTTTCGTTGTGTAAGATATATAGTCTTGCATCGGCAGTGTTTCGATTTTGAGTGGTTGGTATATATATATATATATATATATGTGTGTGTGTGTGTGTGTGTGTGTGTGTGTGTGTGTGTGTGGATGTGGATGTATTATTTAGATAGAAAATAAATATTTCATCGTATGGCAGCTGGATTTCGCGAATCAATCATGGATTAATCTAAGAACAGGTCGAAACGTTCAGCAGCAGTAGCAAAAAATCAACTACAAATGTCCTCTAAAAATGCTTGAATAGGATCTGATCACCTCCGGTGTTTCACTAATCTGAGAAAAAAATATCTAGATAATCTTCACTAAAGGTCATAGCATAGTTAAGTATATACATGATATAGTAAAATAAGATAAAATATGTGAGATTAAATACAGAAATGTGAGAATATACCTAAAAGTGTATCGGGCATTTCATTTTAAATTATAATCAGTTTTTTTAAAAAGGGAACAAAGCTATCAAAGATAATAATTTCAAAATAAATTTCAGAAGACTCGAACTATGAAATTGTTTCAAAAAAACTTATTTTCCGCGTATTAAGCGATAATTAAACCGAAATTGTTAAACAGTTTCATTGACAAATTGCTATTTCTACATACATATGATATGATCATATTGACATACAGGTAATCGTTAAGTCACCGAAGTTAAGCGTCGCTGAGCCTAACAACTAGAAGATGGGTGAACATTTCGGATGACTATGCGCTGTATGTGAGAATCGGACAAAACCTCCCATTTACAAAAGAAGATGCATTTAGGGAGTCATTCAGAACAACAATCTTAACCACACATGTTTTGACACAACGGGACAACCGGAAGAGAAATCGGTGCGTATTATTATATTAGACGTTAAAATGATGAATAAATCATTAAGAAATCACGTCTTATTCGTGGAATACTAATATGCCTCAAAATTACGGAACATCATCGGTTAGGAAACGAAGGAGAATCACACTGCATTGCGGGGTATTTTTCACTAAATATGCCAATTATATGACCGTGTTAAATTAAAAATTGTCCAGCAATGCCTCTAAGCAATAATTAAGAACGGATGAATTCTAAAATTTCGTCCGTAATTCTGTGCGTTTACTGAAGAAAATCATAGTTTAAATGGAGGCACGTCAGATCAAGCGTGACAAACGTATCTGGTGAGGTAGACTCCAATAAAGATACCTGGACGAAAAAAAATGATATTATGTTATGAAGTACAATATGTACATGCCAATAAAACTTGAACGGAACGCCCTTTGATATATAAAGAGGTTCGACTCAGAGAGAAAGATAATAGAGAGAGAGAGACGGGGAGAGAGGCAGATAGAGAGAGAGATCGATTGTGTGGGAGAGATGATGAGATGTTGATAATATCAACCAAGGAAAGTGACAAATTATTGAACAAGACAGCTGAAATAGTGTCAAAATGTCGACAGGAAAATAAACAAAGTTGATATGTCCGAAAATTATTAACCAGATTTTACGATCTCTTATATCGTTACTTACCGAATAATAACAACAGTACCGAAGTGTTTGAATAACAGAGGCTACCAGAAACTATGTTATTCATATCAGAACAGGGTAATATCTAATAATTTGTAATACATTTTAATAACGATAACATTTAAAGCACAATAAATAAAACACACTGAAAAATAAGTTTTATTTAACTCGACGGTTGTTATAAATTATTAGTTCCCTTAATCAGTGTTGTGTTGTATTTTATGTCATACGTTGGTTTGTGTCTATACAAAGAGTCTTGCTTAATTAATGTCTACTGATTATGGATCAATACGGATGCAAATCTCATATATTTAAATTCTGAAATGAGAGCTCGTTCTTGTACCATGACCTCTAAAACACCGTAAACATACTCCAAAGAAACTGACACATGAGGAATATTTTTAATTGATATCTAATACCTATTGTTAAATGTTACAGAAATCAGAAGTATCTGAATTTTCATGAAGGACTCCAATCCACTTGTTACCCCTAGCATAACACTAAATTAAGCTAAATATAGCCTACATTTTAACTCATTACACCTAAAAGTTGTGTTCCAAAATTCATAATGATCAATTAAGTAGTTATCGAGTAGACCTTATACATACAAATATATAAACATATACACATACCTAACTTTACATTGAGAAAGATTATTAATGGTTGGATATCAACTCGCAATTCCCATCTGATATAGGTAAATTTACAACATTCTTTTCAATTAATCGCGTGCAATAAACAGTTTACATACTCGCAACTGTGTTTAGGAGTTTAATAATTCAAACACGGTTTATTTGCTGGAAAACATATAAACCAAACCAATAAAAGAAACGTTATAAACAAAGCCTAAACAATTGGATATGTACTAAAAGAGAGAAACCAGGCGCCTTTTCGGGGCCACATTGCATTACTTTCTCGTAATCGAAACAATGTACGACTGCTTACATTGTACTATTTTATCAGTCTATATAGGTGTCTCGTATGAAACACTTTGTATTAATTTATTGTCGGTACATAGGAAGTGTGTATTTAGAGGTGGGACAAATCTAGGTGCGTGTGTATGCATGCTGCTATGCGTATGAGTGTATAATCATTACTGAAGTTTGTATGTAGTAGCATGTGTGTGTCTTCATCTGTCTGGCAATGTGGATGCGCGTGTGTGGTGCACTAAACTTGGTGATGTACACGCGGACTACCAAGCAAAAAGAAAGCGAGTATGCTTTCGAAAACGACATTACGCTGACAGTTTTACAGCTTTATTCCAGTTTAAAATGGCGCGAATTCACACATTTATTGGAAACAGATTTCCTTTAACAATCTTTTTTTTGTTTTTAGATTTATTTCATTTTCTTTATGTCTTATAGTGTTTGTTTTGTTTCGTTTGCTCGTTCACATATTTGATCCATTTTTAGATTTTGTTGCGTGTTGTATTTAATTATCATTTTCTTTTCATTATTTACTTTTTCATTATTTTACTTTTGCCTTTTTATATTCTATGTATCCATTAGTTGTGGTTAGGGTTAGGGTTAGGGTTAGTGACTTTACTTTTGGGTTACACTTCTTCAAGCGGGTTGCCCTTTGTACAGTAATTCTGATATGTCTCTATCTCGCCTAGAACACGTTAGCAATAAATGCAAATATCTAACGGTAGAACTATTGGAGTAGAAGATCGCATTAAATGACTAACTCCTCCACCCTCAAAGAAAAACGCACACGCATATGGTGGCAGCAACCTCAACTCATGACATCATAGGATCAAGGAGTATGTAAAGACTTAGAAGGTAAAGCATGGAAAATAATTAAATATTGAGGGAGCCTTATTGCCACCAAAATACTATGGCAGATCATTGGTTGTTAGGAGATAGTAACCAATGGTAAACGATTGTTGAGATAAAGCAACATCATTTACAGTATTTATCGAAAAAGATGGAGAGTGCTTCAAATCGTCAGATACCTGTGACTCAGACTTAAGGTGAAATACATGTTCTTGTCAGTGAGCAATCACTGATAATGACTTATGTGAAAACTCTCGGTTATTAAATAATAATAGTTATAGAAAGTATAACTATATTAATGTGATACTTTGCAATAGATAAAACAATGATCATGATATTTGTTCTCTATTACGACTATGGGTTACACAAAACATAAATTCTAAATTGAATGTAAATAATGAAGTTTGATCTTTAGGATTGAACGATTGCATGATTCGGCCAATTTTGAATGAGAATAAAGATACATGAATGTTGTTGCCTTGCAGGGCCGTTAATAATCAAGGAAAACGCAATGGTATAATTAATCACAGTCTACCAGCATATATATATATATATATATATATATATATAGAGAGAGAGAGAGAGAGAGAGAGAAGGAGAGAGAGAGAGATTTTTATTAATTATTTTTTCTCATCAACCGATTATTATGAATTTTGGAATATATATCTCGCCAACCCGGTCAGTGACATGGACGCATTGTTTTTTTTCTGTAAAATACTTTACTTCATATACTCGTCTCATATGATGTTAGATACGTGTATATGTTTATATGTACAGACAAATCTCCTAATTAACAGATCCTTATAAATTTTAGAATATATATTCAAAAAAACACGGTTAGCAATATGAGCAGTTTATTTACTTGTAAACTTTAACATTTAGGGAGTGCATATATATGCAGTTATGTATGTGTACATGCTTATATGTATATATTTCGTTGTGCATGATCAACTCCTAAACTAGTGAATCGATTATTATGAATTTAAAAATATATATTCTCAGCAACACGATGATAAACATAGTCAGATTGATTTTTGTAAACATTCATTTTTATAACGTACGCCATGCAAACTCGCACGGTCTTCTAGAACACTTTTTAAATAAGTTAGATACTAAAGATTAATAGAGAAAGGAATTTCTCTTCATAAAAGTTTAAATTACATTTAATAATACACTTTTTAAACGTATCGGTGCACGCATGTGAGCGTCAAAAATATATAAGTGCTTAGTTGAATCCTAAACTACTGAACTTATCATTATAAATTATTGAATATGTATTCTAGGAAACAGGGTGAGTAACGAAGAAAGATACTATTGTCTGCAAAGTTTACTATTTAGGAGAGGTGCGACTAAAGGCGTACTATATCCCCTCCACAAAAAGAATAACACATTAAAATTCAAAATTAATTCTATATGTATTGCTTATGTCCGCCATGGGACGGCTATTCTACAAGTATAGTTATATTTTTTATCTTTTGCTACGTTCTTTAATTTTAATCTGTTACTTTTTTTTCAGTCATCATAAATATATTATACTTATCGTTATTTTTCTGTTTTTTTTTTATCCGTGTAAATTTCTTTCAATCTTGCATGGTTTCATGTCATCTTATTTTAACTTTTCTAACATACAACAGTTTTGTTATTTAACTGATATGCGAGACATATTTGTGTGATTATATGCATTTTTATACTTAAAACATAAAAACTTATCATTTTTTAGAAATTATCTCCTATTTATTCACATGATCGTAATGTATTAAATTTATATGTTCCCCTATAAATCCTAACCATTAACCAAGGCCAAAAGTTACTTCAGGATAATCATTAGTGGGAATGGCAGTTGGATGTAGAACAATATGGATTTTGAAAACGATGAATTGAATAGACAACATTTGATTATGTAACATGACGGCTCGACAATAATTTGTTACATTAGACTTAAAGATGACCATGTTTTAGTCTACAGGGAAGGAGTCACATTGCAATGTGTTAAATTATTGGAAGTGTTAGAAAACAAACTATGTTCGTGAAAATTCTGCATGATTTGAGGTATAGACAGAAAGAATAGAATACAGTGATTGTAGAAGACTAGTAAATGTTTTACATGGGTGATCAGTGTCTAGCGTTTGCCATAGCAATACTAATAGCTACGTGTCTTCTGTATGTATTGGTTGTAGAGAAAAAGACAACTACTATTTTACACGATTGCGAAGTCGATGTTGTACTTGGTAAAGAAAGAAATGAGTACTCTGGGCGACGCCTCCACGTATGTGGCAGCTTCATGCCATAGTAGGAGGAAACTGACCCTATACAAGTAGATAATTGCATTAGGAGTCAGGTACTTTCTAGACCGGAAGAATAATCCAATCATTTCAAGTAACCTTAACAACAGATTGGACGTGAAGGTCAGCCCTAGAACCGAGTATCGTCCTCAATGAGAAATCAGAATTCAAATCTAGCTTCGGAAAATATCTCACTAAACCCAGAGATGTTAAAATATTATCAATAACCTGCAGTGGGTGTGTCTTTTTATTGATACCTAATGTGATTCACTAAAATAAACGCTGTTCGCTGTTACCTTTTTTCCAACTTAACTACAAGATAACCATATGAATTCTTTGATCTTTCTATTATTTAATAATCCATCATGTCGTCAATAGTTTTGTCTACTAGATACCTTTGTTTGAGGGGTGTGCGATATGTTTTTATTCTTTATTGGTATTTGTCCTCCTGTATCGATTCTCATTGCCACAGTAGTATTTTTTCTTAGATGTTTATCCGCATTAGTAAATGAATCCCGCTGTTCCCTAATAATCTCATTAGTTGTACTCTATGTTTCCCCGAGATTTCGAATTCATCGAACGCTTTGTCTGACATGAAGTAATCTTCTTAGTCAGCTAGAGAAATTCCATTTACAACTTTACTAATCTTAGCCATTTGGGCAATTTTAAACGGCTTGGTTATATATTCGAGCACTTTTAAAGAGTTTCAACAACTTATATTATGCAAGTGACCTCTAGATCAGTAGACATATCTGATTTTGACTTCAAGCAGTACACTCAACTACACCGTTTAGGCATCTATATTATCACATCTGGGATTACGCCCACATTAATAAATACATACATTCGCTCATGTGAACTGTAATTTTACACAGTATTTTCAAAAGCGAAACGTCATCAAAATCTCACATTTGTTTCTGAGGAAGCATTACCATATTTTAATTGCGATTCTACTAGTCACCCGATATGCACCACCGATAGACATCGATGTGATAATATAGATGCCTATCCGGTGTACTTGAAGTATGCCCAAATCGAAAAAGTCAAAATCAGATATGTCTTCTGACCTAGAGGTCACTTACATAACAGATCGTACTTGGATGTTTGTGATTCTAACCGATACCATCTAAACCTTCGAGGTGATGCCACTGTAACTACCAAGGTGTATGAATATTACAATAAATATACACTATATATTTTGAGAATCAAAATGCACACCTGTAGTTATAACATAATTTACAGTGGGCGTCCGAATGGACATGCGTCATATAGTATTATGTAAAGTTAAAATAGAACTAAACTAAATATTTTCTCATACAGATTGATTTCGTTATATACAGGTCGTCATCTTCGAGATAACTCGCATTAATATCTACAATTAGAGTTTGCCTTACGATATTATATATATAGTTTAGTTAGTGTATTATACATGACATAAATATAAAAAGACTGATAGGTACAGCGATAGACATTTTAAATAAGCTATGAATTTAATTTCTTCTTCAACATTTTCTAATCAATATATATATATATATATATATATATATATATATATATATATATATATATATATATATATATTGCTATTAATCAAATCACAAACAATTCTATGCATTGTATAATTATAACACTGGCTTTTCCGACATGAATCTCCCAGTGTGTGTCGTTGTTTTTCGTATCTTTACTCTCGTTCCCTCGCTCTAAAATTAAGTCCCTTTCTCGCATTCTCTTAAGTATGGTACTCCTAACATACAAGATAACTATTCTGTCAGGCTCTTTCTTCATATTGCTGAAAATTGTTCATAATAATATTATTTGTTAAAATAAACAATTTTTCCAAAGATTTACTTTCTTTTGTATCTTTATTTCCTTTCGCCCTACTTGCGAATCTAAAAATAATAACATTCTCCTTCATATTAAAATAGACAGATACGTGTTATTTTAATAAATAAAGGTAACAGTAAAATATATTAATCAATCACAAGATAATCAGTAAGATTATTGATAATGTTAAGATTAGTTAACTTTACTTCTTGTAATTCTAAAAACCAAGTTGACTCTGAATTATCATAATTTGTGCATTATTGGTATATCTAAAAAAGAGATCTATTTACTTATTTTTTACATTTAAATACGTAAAACTAATAGAATATTATAATAAGTTGGTATCATCACAAATATTCCTTTATTTGTTTCTTTTATTTAATTTTCTTGTCTTACAAACTGCTAATATATTTTGGCGTTTTTTTTTAAGTTAATTTGCTTTTTTTCATATTGGTTTTGTGTTTTTTTATTGGAAGATCATCAAGAATTCATATTGTCTTGCAACTTTCATTTGCATGCAGCTGTAATGCGTTGAGTTCACGAAAATATAGCAATAAATACACAAATGAGTCGAGAGGCGCCTGAAAGCTATTTTGAAAATGACCCACCCAGAACAAGGTGAGAACTGCTTACGACAATAACACGTTCACTTTTCTTTATTCTGTCGAACATTTTATTTTTGCTTTTTTTTATTCTTACATTTAAGATCTATTTCTTCCCAGCCGATATTTTCACCATTTAATTTTAGACTTGTCATCTTCTGTGTTTCTTTATAGTAGCAATAAGCTTCAATTTATTGACTCATTTGTCATTAGACACATGAGAAAAGAACAGCATCGTGAGGAAATGCCAAGATATACACACTGCCCCTCGCAAAAGGATGAAACAAGCACACATACATACATACATACGTACATACACACACACACACACTTATATATATGTATATATATATATATATATATATATTCGTATATATTCATATACATGTATACATATATTCGTATATATTCATATACATGTATATATATAAATATATATATATATATATATTTTTATTTATTTATTCATTGACAGACTAAATATAGAAACACTATCTTTATCAAAAATAAATACATCTATCGGGACTTCTATATTTCATAAATTGCGCATAAAAATGTAAGTAATTACTAAAATTTACCCATTTTGTTTTACGATTGTCAAATAACTCCTTATTAATTTAGATGTTAATTTTACGATGTCTTTTAAACAATTGCAATGCACGTGCGTAGAGTCAAACACCAACGCTCAATGCTACACAGCAAAGTGTTTTGCGTTAGAAATACAGCTACTAGAATGTTTCCAGCAATATTGTTATAGTTATGATGGGGTTTGTGGGTCGTAAGATACAATTATGAAGCAATAATTAGATGAACACTATTCTATATAGATCACCAATTATGATGATTCATTTAACAACTTTAAAAATAGGTGTTACTATGATATGATGACGATTTACTTATCGCTAAGCCGACGTCGGTAAGCGTCATCCATTTAGCATTTTCTTTTTCTCTTATCGTCCGATCAAAATCTGGAGCCGATTACTCGGCTTCGAAATATATTTTGAGCAAGGGAGATAACTTATTAAATATTGTAACGCATTGTTTTGATTCAATTTAACTTGTTTTTTAAGAATATAATGTCTAGCAATTATTTAAATGTATAAATAATGTAATATTATTTACCTAAGCTGCAGACTTTAATTTTAATAGTCTTCCGTCGTGACTTTCTCTGTTTGTTCTTTACAGGTCTCATCTGACAACTGCAAGGCAACCGGCAATCAGAAACAGTTAAACAATGTATGGTTTGTAAATGACGTGATGACTGATATCAAGAAGCTGTTAACATCACGACTTTAAAGTATGTATTATGTGTATCTTTTATCTTCGATCTATTATCAGTATAAATAAGCCTGATACAAACTGTCTCATATATACATATGGAGGGAGAGTAAAAGAGAGAAATAGAAAGATAAAGAGAGACACGTTTATCGATAAACATATATATATATATATATATATATATATATATATATATATATATATAAACATAGTCATAAACATACACGTGTTTTGTCTTTTAAAAACTCACCACAGCTGATGCACAAACCGCGAGATTCACAAACCCACGGCATATTTTCAAATATTTACTTCCATATTATTTAGCTAAATCAGCTATCTTGTGAATGTTTCAGAATAAAGATGAACGTTGATGGATATATCATTTTGTTTTCCTTTCCGTCACGTTGTCATACTATTCACATAATTATCATATCTATTAATAATGGTGATTATGTTGTTGTCTGGCTGTCTGCATGTCTGTCTGAAGCCGAAACTATATTATTAGTTTTGATCGCTTTCTTTTTATATCTACTTATCAGCTCCAATTTATACTCATTCACAAACTTCCCGAAACATCACGGGTCCTTCAAATTCACATAATTCATTTATTTTAAAGCTTCTAATAAATTAATATTTGCAAATATACACTCATGATTGTATTTTTCAAGATTTTCCGATGTATTCAAAATATTTTCATCGATTATTATGTTAATAAAATCATCAATCGAATTAATTAAAGTTATTTTTTTTAATCTTTATAATTGAGTTACGTAATTAAATTAGATTATAATGGAATATGATAGAACAGCTAGAGTCCACATCAACAACTGGTTACCCGACCTCTGATTATTAAGTATGATGTTCTATTTCGAACGCACAGAAAGTTTTATTTCAAGAAATCTGCAGGTGTTAACATGACGTCAGATTAGAGACAGAGAGAAAGAGAGAGTGAGAAAGAGAGAGAGAAAAAAAGAGAGAGAGTTAGAGAGAGAAACAATGAAAGAGAGAGAGAGAGAGGAAGAGAGAGAGAGAGAGAAAAGAGAGAGAGAGAGATGGGCACAAGACAGGTGTATTTTATTTAATTAATAACATGTAAACACAACATTTTATGAGATTTATCGTACTAGTCGCTCAAAAATAGTATATTTACTATGATTTTTTATTGAAATATCTTAGGTTTTTATTTTAATCTAATTAGAAATTATGTCTTAAAGCACAAATTTACTGAATCAAATTGTTTAATTTTAAAAAAGTAATGAATTAGACAAATTTCAAATTCATAGAAATGTTTAATACAAAAATGCCTTTTGTTAAAAGTGCTAACTAATGTAAACAATAGGCCTGCAGAACCATCCTTAAGTGCGAACTTACATGACTTAAATTCCAGAAAGATAAATGGTTCCATCATGGTTATTATCATTTTAGCGAAAATAAAATTTAAAATTATAGTTGATCAGATTTAATATCTAGCTATTCATTTTAATTTATTTTTATCCTATTAAATTCAAGATTTTAGACAGGAGGGCGGGTCATCCATAGGTCCGTTAAATAAACATTTTGTTACGCCGTCTTCTGAAACAATAAAATAACATCCAGTTAACAACTTTCTTCTATTTATCGAAGACATTTTAAAAATGTTGTTTTCTAAACACTTTGCCTGTGATGTCTGTTTACTTAGTTTAAATCGTAATGTATGTAATATGTAACTTAAAACAACTAGCAAAAATGGGCTACCCGAGGGAGCATATATTTGCTAGTGTATATAATATATATACTACATTACCCTGCATTATAAAAAGTAAAGTAAAACATTTGTGAGTAAATCAATTTGTTCATTCATCAAAAAATACGCATAGAGAATAGTTACTACACTTTAATCTTAGCGACACGGTCGGAACTATGATACAAAACAGCATCGAAGCGATACAAGCCAAAAGTGTGATACTATATACTCTTACCAAGTAATAGCTAATGCCTTGGAGGATAGTGTCTTGCCAATAGAATACACTACACTCTATAAAAATTAATTTAAAGTAAATAATATATTACCAATTACAATATATGTGATTTTTGGATATACATTACCTGAGTAATTCACCCATACTATTTCAGTTTAATATCTAATACTTAGTACCATAGTTCAATAGTCTTAAATCGTATAGTTTCAGCTTCAAGCAGAGAGCTACACAATCTCTATTATTTCCGGATAGGATAACCCAATATTTTATTATACAAACTAGCAAATATACGCTCCCTCCGGTCGCATATTTTTGTTAGGCAGCCGCGTCAGAAATGACACTAGTATCTAATTTGAGTAGAGCGTTTTATCACTACAATTAATTTAAATAATATATTGCACATGATAAGTAACATCATTAATAAAAAGATGAATTAAGTCTGCATTATTTTGGTTTGTAGAAATCGTAAACAGGTTTTGCATTAAAAATAAATGTAAAGAAAGTAAAAATTTAAAATAAAAATTGAGTGTAGTATGTATAATAGTGTAGTAGTAACGAATGAAAGTTAATAAGAGAAGGAAAAAAAGAAATAATTGTTACCTTATATATGATTCTTAAAACAGTTATTTACTTGCCCAGTAAAAGGTGTCGTCTGCTCGCATTTCTTTACAAACAATCGTTTTGCGACAAATCCAGGTCTGAATATAATAAGTAATATTTCATGTCTTTCAAAGCAGAAAAAGGTGTACGTAAATCGAAATCAACAATTAAAAAAAAAATACCGACCCTAACTCTAACGATGGGGCCAAAGTTAGCACGGTCCTAAAGTGAAAACTAAATTCGTTATAATGTGTGCGTGTGTGTGTGTGTTTAAATAGTAATTTTTAAATTAATTAATTTTTTAATTAAGCAATTTGATTCAGTGAATTTAATGGCTGATAAGATTAAGAAAATAAACAAACTTAGAACAGCTTAAAAAATAAATAAGAGGAAAATTATTACGGTGAATGCCAGCGTTGTTGTTTACATTTTAAATAATGCGCCGTATTAACGCTGGATGTTTTATCAGTTGCGCCATATTGTATTAACGGAGGGAGGGATAGGAACCACTGATTAAACAGCCAACGTTAATCAATCGTCATAGTTATATTAACTACGTAACGCATTCAATGTATGTATGTATCTCTCTGTCTGTTTAAATTATAATTTATAAGTAAGATAATTAGCGAGCAAAATAGCGTAAATACATGTTGAAATATGAAGAGAACAATCATGAGTGGTGATTTGCGAATACTAATTTATTAGAAGTTCAAAAGCAATTGATTATGTAAATTGGGAAGTACGCATATAAATTATAGCGGTTTTTTTAGTAGTATATAATAAAGCTGGCGGACTTAACAAATAGTCATAGTATGTGATGGAGTTTCAGCTTCATTTACTTCTCACTTAATTATTATTATTTTTTATCTTCGAATTATGCAAATAAGAATAGGCTAAAATTAACTCTTATACGAGATTTAATTATTTTAACGCATCGTGCAGAGATGTATATTAAAGTGCATAGTACGTCTTGCCATCTTAAACACGACCGATATTCATTTGATGTTTATATATGACGTGCGTGTTTAAGTCTATATATCTATCCGTAATAATTCAATGTATTTCATACTAAAAAAATCTTATAGAAACTGTCAAAGGTTAAGCTATAACTCATCAACAACAACTAGAAAGGTGCATAAAAATCGTAATAGCTTTCATATTTATAAAATGCAATTACCTTTGCCCATGATGTAAACGATTATTCTTTAATATGAAGTCATGCTTGCCACAAAGGTCATTTCTGCAATAAAATAAATACGTGTAAAAACAGCCGAGTCGAAAATTTTCAGAAAAAATAATAATCCTGATGGAAGTGTAAGAAACGAACTATGTTTGTGATAAATGTTCAGCAAAAAACGATTCTAGAAAGGAAAGTAAAGGGGTCGGCCCAGTAAAACGCGAACAATTAAAATAATTGAAAAAAAAGCCAAGAAGTGTGAATGGATGAAATAAATTAATTGAAAAGTTGACTGTTTAAAAAAATAATGTATGAAGAAAGTGAATGGTTGTTTGGTTGTTTTGTTTTATGGCATATCCACCCTTTTTGGGTTATTTAATGCCGAATCTGGTCATTTTGGTGAAAGTTTTTATGCTTCAAGTTCTTTATATCTTCAAATGTTTAATCATGGTTTTTGGTTTGGTAGTTTTGTTTTACGGCATATCAACCCTTTTTGGGTTATTTAATGCCGAATCTGGTCATTTTGGTGAAAGTTTTTATGCTTCAAGTTCTTTATATCTTCAAATGTTTAATCATGGTTTTTGGTTTGGTAGTTTTGTTTTACGGCATATCAACCCTTTTTGGGTTATTTAATGCCGAATCTGGTCTTGTTTTCTCTTTTTTGTTTCTTTCCCCTTTTAATATCTGTTTCTATTTAACCCATAGTTGGGACCCTAACAGGTACTACCACTCCGGGTCAGGGTGGACCTGGGAGCAATGGTAATTAAGAGGAGGCTCCACATTCCCCAAAGTCCGTAAGCCGGATCTCACCATCGGATGTAGTTTATGGTCATATCCAGGACCGGGAGTAGGGTAGGAAAAATAAAAATAAAAAAGGGGAGGGAGAAAGGGAGAGGGGCTGTTGTTTTTGTTTTTTGTTTTGTAGAACATAATTAAGTTTTACAAAAAAAAAAAAAAAAAAAAAAAAAAACGTCAATGTAGGTGAATTTCGTCTCAGGGAGCCACAGGGCAGCCTGATCTGGTATCACCAGGAAAGTGAATGAATGAATTAAAACTAAAATAGAATAGGTGAAAAAAGTATGAAATAAATAACTAAAAAGACAAAAGATAAATGAATGAATTCAATACAGAGCAAAGAAGCATGCATTTAATGAATTAATGAAAGAATAGAACAAAACAAATCAAAATGACGAAGTAAATAAATCTATGAATTAAAGAACAGAATTAAAATCAGGAATTAATAAATAAGAGGTATGTATATAACTGATGGAATTAATTTAAAAAGTGGTAAAGAATAAATAGCTAGAATTATTTAACAAAATACACATGAAATCATAATGGAATGAAAGAAGGAATGAACAGAACACGAATGAATGAATGGTTAGAGGAACTAATAGAAAAGTAAATAACGAATGAAGAGAATACATTGAAAACAGAACAGAACAAGAAATAATGATATTAGATTTACAGTACTGGATCTGGTCTATCTTGAAATTCATGCAATTTACTATAATATCGTGGCTTACTCATGCCGTAAGTACTAATTCCATTTCCCTGTTTAAGTGTCCTTTCCGTAGCCAGCCCCATGTGTTTCAATGTTCCATGACTGTTGCAAGTCACAGCTGCTTTTCTCCTTTTTTTCTCTTTCTCTCACTTGTTCGTAACTGTTCCGCTGCCGATTATTATGATTTACACAATAACACCTTTCACTCGACTCATTACTAATGATCGATCGCTGTCGACAACAACTGCTGTTTCATTAAGACTTAAGGAAAAACAAGACTTCCCAGATTTCTAGTAATTCTTTATTTCTTTATAATTGTTGCAAATTATTTTACCATTTAGTTATACCTGCAACAAACGTTGGCTTTCCATTGTATTTGAGTGAAAATACGTCTCATAGGGAGTCCAATATTTTTCGTGCTTTTCTAGTGGGTGTCTGGATTGAGATCTCCCTCCTTTGTCTTTTTATCATTCTTGATCATTTACGATCATATTTTGCGGAACGGAGGAAGTCATGAGATATTAAAGTATGTTCCGGTCTTTTGCACTTTGGCCTTTTAAGTATTTTTTGTATTCTATGATATGTTTCTATATATTTATTTGGGTTTACGCAGCGTTATTCTATTTTAACCTTTATGTTGTTGGTGCGAATGATCTAACGATGTTGACACAGACATGAATTCAATATAAAATATTAAGCGAACTAAATACTTCCTCATATATAATTAAAACAGTACAAAGTATTATAATACAGTCATTCAATCTTACATACGACATGCAGCCAAACTTGCTTCGTCTGTTACCACATGTATGTGTTGCTGTCAAGTGTGATTGCAAGTTATATAGCAGTATATATTTACTCACATACTTTTCACCTGTAAAGTAATGAAAAATCGCTTTTGTTCTGCTCATTAGCAGTAAATAAAAAACATATATCGTCAATTCATAGAGTACACATATGTGCCGTTTGCTTATTATTATATTAAATTTAAATTCATTAGTAAATGTTTTTAATCATATTCCAACATTCGTAAAACACTCTGTGTAACTTAGGGATGCGTGTACGAAATTGTGTATAGATGCAAGTGTGCATGCGTTAAGGTGTAGATGTATGTGTATGTGGACACATATAGTAATATTAATGCGATTCCGATTCAATATGGATATACTCGAACGAATTAGAATCTACTTGGGAATTTCTAATACACAGATAAGAACTGGACTAACTACCATCACCTGTATAACATACAGGATGAAAAGTAAGTATATATCTAATTACAATAAAACTGAACTTTCTTCAAAAATGAATAAGTGGAAGCCCCGCTCTCCGCAATTCGCTTTACTTTTCTCCCTCGCGTCCTGATATAAATATTTTTTTCGAAATACGCAGGTTATTTTGTTCTTTTTTGCAGAGGACTTAAATCTAATTCCAGTTGTCTCTTTCTTGTTTGATTTTACTTCAGTCGAAGTTTTCAGAAATCAAGGTGCTCATTTCGTGCAGTTTACACTTAATCTCTATATGAGATACATAGATATTTGAATATTCAATTTAAGTTCTCTTTACCTGTTAAACGTTGTGTTAGTAAACAAATTAAGAACAGTAATTGTTCTCTTCTCAATTGACCAGTTAACTATGTTATAATATATATTTCTTGTTGTCTCTTGATCTAACAATATAGCAGAACAATAATTCATCAAGTTTGGTGAAGTATCCTACTAAGTGCCTACATTTATATTTGAGGTAACATTACTTGGAGAAGGTGTACGATTCCACGTATGACTGGATCTTATTTGGGCTTCGAATTCTTGCAATTTTTAAAAAATTGAGCAGGGTTTACATGTACATAAGAGTATCCTTATGTCCAGCTGTCCTGACAAACCCTTGTACAAAGAGATCGAAGACACTCGAAAATGGTGTCAAGTAAACAATTAAAATTCTCCATACTCTGAATATGTTACTGTGTGGCAGATGAAATAAAGCATTACATATAACTGACATAATGGTGTTAGTTTTTCCCAATAACTTTCTCAATATTACTGTGAAAGTACATTGAGATCTCTAAACTAAGTTAACCCTAGATCTCAAGTTTCTACGAAGTTGTATATATATATATATATATATATATATATATATATATATATATATATATATATATACAGACACTGTTTCGGTGAATCACATCTCTTCACTGGTGCTAGTTAAACAAGTGTTTCATCACTAAATTCAACACGTGCTCGTATTCTCAATAAACGGAGTTTCTATTTACTGTAACATAAACACCTTTTATGAACGAAGAGACGATTTAATGTCTATATATATATAGTAGTCATTTGCACACATAATGTGTCATAGCTCTTCAGATGGACGAGCAAGTATTTTCAAACCGGAGAGATTTATTCACATGTTATTCACATGTGTGGCTTCTGAGCCCGAAACACGTGTTTCTGGAAATCAGCTGTTATCAGCATGGCTGAAATAGACGATAAAACTACGTAAGTTCGGGGTCACATCCTTGAAGCATTATCTATTCGAGCTAATACACTCACCAAAACCAGGTTTGCTACAAGGGTGGGGATCCAATCTTTAAATGTTTTAAAACGTTTTTAATCTAACTTTAATAATGTATTCACCATTTTCAGTTTTTACCAACATCGTTATGTACCCGAGGATGACTCATTGCGAGTCGAAAGTACTTTTCAGTATTGCGAGTTTCAGTACACGCTGGAACTTACTATCAGATTGCTGGTCTGCCAGTAGGAAATAAGGATTAGAAGAAAGAAACACGCAGAACTACTTCCTAGCCACCATCATTGAGTGTCTTCGGTCGCTCTATACAACAGTTTGTCAGGACAACCTAACATGGGGATACTTCCCCCTAGAGGTTAACCCTGACTAAATCGTCACGGCTATACACTGCTTGAAACGATGAATGTTGTACTTTCTCTAAGTAATGTTACCTCAAGTACTTAGTTGGATACTCCACCAGGCTTGATGAATTATTCTCCGGTTATCCAGTACGACCAAGAGACCACAAGAAAACTATACTATAATATTATAAACTTGTCAATTGGGGAGAGGACAATGTTCTTATAATCTTTACTAACTGAACCTTTGGCAGGTAAATAAAAATGTTATGCAATATTCGAATATCCATGTATCTCATACAGAGATCTAGTGTTAGCCCCAGAAAGGGGCACTTTTAATTTCTGAAAACTTCGACTGCAGTAAAATAAAACAATATATATATATATATATATATATATATATATATATATATATACATATATATATACAGATGTTTAAATTCTCGAAGACAACCCAGATGAATAACTCGATGATGGCACTTATAAAACTGTTGATGATATGCTATTACGCACTAACATATTAGAGACGCTATATGTTCATCCGAAACTATCGATTAACCGATTCTTTTTCTTCCACTTCGGAAGAAAAGACAGCTATCAGTGATTTATCAAACTTCGGAAATCCTGTAAAAACGCCATTTCAAAGCCAAATGAAAACTAGTCGAACTAAATATGAAGGCCATGATCGGCTTTAATCAAACTCTAGAAATAGATCAGATTGAACAAGGATCGATCGTATCATTGATCGATAATATCGATCTATATTTTTTGTCTGAATAAATTCGGTGGACATCCGTTTTTTTCTCCGCCTTTAAGTCGTGAGATAACAAAGTCGCGGGTCGATATTACGATAAATGGCCTGTAGAAGCACTTTCTATCTTTCCATCCTGTAGAATACCGAAACAGTTAAACAGTTCCATTGCCACTTCGACGGTATCATTATTGACCTACTGAACACTCATCGAAAGCACACGCGCTCTAACAAGCTAAAATACATCAACAAGCGTGCACGCATGTGAGTTTACACATCATATACTACAATATATATATATATATATATATATATATATATACATACATATATATATATATTATACATATGTATACACTAATTTAAACAGTAGTACATAATATCCCGCAAATGGAATGTATACACGCACTTCAACGTAGACACACCTAGTACAGATCAAACACATACATGCATTTCTGTATGTTTGTTCAGTGACGTTAATATTATATATATATATATATATATATATATATATATATATTTATGTATATATATATAGGTTTCTCTCAAAATATGATCTGAGGTTAAGATCGGATTCTAACTCTGCCTGATGAGATCTCAGTTTATAGTAAGTGTTGATCGATAAAATCGACATGCCAGTGTCGCAGATTTTGTACATGTCTGTGTAAATAAAAGTATCATATACAAAGCTCTATTTTGATATTGAGCACTCTTTATAAACCCGGTTGAAATTCTTTGGATTGCCACCCTGTGGATGTTTTTACCTGGATTATTACTATTATTATTATTATTATTATTATTATTATTATTATTATTATTATTATTATTATTATTATTATTATTATTATTATTATTATATAACTATATATATATATATATATATATATATATATATATATATATATATATATATATATATATATATACATATCCAACGGAACATTGCCACTGCTCATGTAGATGCTTCATTTAGATAATAATCTTATTAACACTCTCTGATGTATTACTATTCTAAAAAAATATTTTCTATTTTTTCTTCAATTATCTTATATATATGCAATAGTTTCGTACATATTAATAATATTATTATTTGTGGTAGTAATATTAATTACCACGATTTAATGAAAACGTTTTACATACAAAATGATTATTTTGAAATTCAAATGATAACTTCCGGTCATGTTTAAGCATGCGCATGTTTACCCGAACCAACAACTTTATTACATTTGAATAATGTACTTTTGAAAATGAACTCAACGCTGAATGCAATCATTAAGAAAGTGTTTCTTTTAATAATAAAATATATATTTTATAGTTTAAACAATATATGTTATTTTGTCGTCGACAACTACTACGAAGACGCCTATGATGAATATGATTACATTTGCTATATTACATTTGTAATAATATAACAAATGCACAAATTCCCCGACCACCTCTTAGCGTTTTAAATTACAAAACAAACATAGAGTCATGTCATTTAACAAACTTCATTAATTTATTCATCTTTCTTCTAATCAGATAATATTCATATCATTACACCCTAGGCTTATCAAACGCAACACTTTTCTTTTAATAATTAAATATGTACTTTACTTTTAAAACTAAAGTTGTTGTGGTTTTGGTGTTGTTGTTGTTGACGATGACACCAATGCCGCTGCTGCTTTTTCTGCTGCCGCTGCTGCTGCTGCTGATGATGATGATGATGATTAATGATAACTATTACATTTGCGGTACAAAGAAAAAAAGGATAAAGATAGAAAGGCCGTCCTCGTCTCAGTTTTTAAAATTACAAAAAAATAGTTAACTTATATATACAAAATTATTTTTTTAATTTTATTTTTCTGTTATCATAAATAGAGGAGAAAAACACAGATTAACAATTTCAAATACTCAGGTATATACATATTTTATTCGACCAACTTCCGTTACGCGTTTGGTTATTGTCTAGAATAACCAATAGAAACGAAAAGGTACGCAAAAAACAATAGTCAACAAATAACTGTTACCAAAGGCAATAAAAGTTACTTTTCTACCTACCTGCCTAATAGTTTGTGTTATAAAGTATTTTAGTCGTTATTCTTTTGATTTCAATTAAAAATTTCAGTATAATAAATTACGTTAGACTTAAAAACAAAGAAACGAACAGTCGTTACTCGACCGTCCAGAAAATCGGATGATTTCCCCCTTTTAATAAGATAGAACATTTAATGTTAAGCTGTTTAGGGTAGTTATTGGTTTACTATATGTTTGTTTTGTTTTCATCCAAAGACGAAAAAAAAACGTTTGGGATCTCCGCTTACGCCATTTTTAAAATGAAACTTTTGCGTGAGCAGATTTGGATGAATTCTTAAAATGCAATAAAAACGTTTTTAAATATTTAAAATAAAAAATGGGATAGTTGGTAGATAAGTTATTTTATTGTCTTCGGTAACAGATATTTCTTGATTTTTTTTTGCTTTTGTTTTTTACCTTTACTTTTTGTTGGTTATATTTGACAATTGCCTTGTTTTTCGTTTATTTCTTTCCATTATGTGGTATTGATTTTTACACCCATACACATTCCAATCCACGCTGGAATACATCAAATAACACTACGACAATCACCTCTGTTGTTTTTCTTACAAAGTATCAAAATATGAAAAAAAAACATTGTATTTTTTATTTATATGTATATAAGACTACGGCTAGATTACTTGCTGCCCAGACAGCCAGTAGTGTTCTTAGTGTGTATGTATATATATATATATATATATATATATATATATATATATATATATATATATATATATATAAATTACATGGGTCGTTCATTTAAAGCATTGCTGGGTTTGTATTATATAATTGAAAGTATAAGTCATTACAAATGCAAGATTAATTTATTATTATTTTTTTTTACTTTAATCTTAATCATTGCGGAATAAAATTCTATCATCAGAGTTAACCAGTATTGTGTCATTTTTTTCTCATCAAAAAACAAGAATAGACAGACTTATTTATTTTGTTACTTGATAAATGCCCTTGCTGCTATGTTTCCACGTTGGTGTATTGGCAATTATGAATTCAAATGATGGTTGCCGAACCAATATATATATATATATATATATATATATATATATATATATATATATATATATAATATACAGGGTGTTTCAAAAGTCTTGGGAACATAACGATTTTTAATAACTCAAAAACTATTAAGAGTTGAAAAATGAAATTGGTACAGTTGGAAAGGGTAAAGTTTCAAGTTCTGTGGGGAATCTTAAAAGTTGCTCAATATGAGCACCATTCGTCACACGGCAGACATCTAGTCGATAGTCCATTTCCTGCCAAACGCGTTCCAGCATCTTGACGTCAATGGTTCCCACAACTGCCGTTACTCGAGCCTTTAGTTCGTCAATATCTCTTGGAAGGGGCGGCACATAGACTTGTTGCTTGACAAATCCCCAAAGGAAAAAGTCACACGGGGTAAGATCTGGAGACCTAGGAGGCCAGGGCATGAGAACGTCATCACCTCGCCCAGATCTCCCAATCCATCTACCAGGCAGCGTTGTGTTAAGAAACTGCCTTACTCCAGTGTGGTGGTGCACCATCTTGTTGAAAAATGAAGTCATCAGATTCTGCTTGTTCCAACTGAGCCGTTAACCAGTCTTCCAGCATGTTGAGATAGGATTCACCAGTGATAGTTGCCTCTTCAAAGAAGAACGGTCCATAGACACCTTTCTTGGAAATTGCACAAAACACGTTCACTTTTGGTGAATCTCGCTCGTGCTCAAGAAGTTCATGAGGATTCTCAGTACCCCATATGCGAGTGATATGCTTGTTAACTTTGCCATTCAGATGCCAGGTCGCCTCATCGCTAAAAACAAGCCGGTCATCAAAGCCGTTATCTTCCAACTTCTCTTGCATTGCAATGCAAAAGTCACGGCGAAGTGGCTTATCAGTGTCCTTCAACTTTTGGACCAACTTGAGCTTGTAAGGTACCATTTGCAGTCGTTGCCTTAAGACACGCCAGACAGTTGCTGGAGCAAGCTGAAGTTCCCTGCTGGCTCTTCTCACTGATTTACGGGGGCTCCGCTGAAAGGCTGTCCGAACTTGCTCAACTGCATCTTCTGAAGTTGAAGGGCGACCTGTTCGCTTACTTGGGCACAAACACCCATCTTTCACAAATTTAGCATGCCATCTGACAATGGATTTCCTTTCAGGGGCTTCTTTTTTAAATTTCCTGGTAAATGCACGCTGAACACATGTCCACGATTCAGTCTTTGCAAATTGGAGGACGCAAAATGCCTTGTCTTGTTTAGAGAACGCCATTACTGCACCTGGAAAGATAACACGAAAATCATTAGTATGACCAAAAACTTGATTAAGCAAGCTTTAAAATGGCACCAGTTTCATTTTTCTACCTGAAATAGTTCATGAGATATACGCATTTGTAATGTTCCCAAGACTTTTGAAAAACCCTGTATATTATATATAGATAATATATATATTATATATATAATATATATATATTATATATATATATTATATATAAATTATATATATATATATAATATATATATATATATTATATATATATATATATATTATATATATTATATATATATTATATATATATTATATATAATATATATATATATTATATTATATTTATATATATTATATATATATTATATATATTATATATATATATATCATATATTATATATGATATATATGTATGTATATATATTATATAATATATATATATATATATATAGAGAGAGAGAGAGAGAGATTTAGATTTTTCACTTATAAAATAGATCATTCAGTGAAGACCGGTGTTGTTCCAATAAAAACAAACTCGATGATACTCGATTACAGAGTACAGAGCATTTATATGTGATTTTATGAAGGCTTACCAAAGCATTCCTTTCAGGACACCAATGATCACCATTAAAGATATTTTTCCTTACAAATATAATTTATTCAAATTAAATGTTTTTTCCTACACGTGTTACACTACCAAGCAGTTACTTGCTTGGCAGATATAGTGAGAAAAAACTTTCCAAAGGATAGCAGATTGGGGGGAATCATTAACAAAAATACTGTAAAACTGTCTTATTCAACCTGTAGAAATATAGCCACATCCATCATAGGATATAATAATTCTAAGATAACTAAAACAAGGGATGCCATGTTCTCTTCTGGTGTTGATCCCAGTAACACCAGTTCAGTGAGAACCACCGTTTTGAATATGCGTAGTAGTAGAACATCCAGCAACGGCCCAGAACACAACTGTAACTGCAGAGCTTCTAACATCTGTCCACTGGGGTGGGAACTGTAGAGTCTCAAGCATTGTCTACAAATGCGATGTGATAACAGAGAGTAGTAGAAAATCATATATCGGTTCCACCGGGGGCGAGTTCAAAGATAGATTCAGAAACCACATGAGTTCTTTCAGGGGAGGCCAAAGGGAAGACATAGATAGGCCTAACGCTTCTGTTGGCCGTTTTCTGAGAAACCTCATTGCTAGGCAAAACCCTTTCGAACTGAAATGGTCAATTTTAGGGAGGGCTAACAAATATAAACCGAACAAAAGGAAGAGATGCAACCTATGTGCATTGGAGTCGTACCACATCATGACATCTAGAGATAATTTACTGAACGCTTGGCAGGAAATACTACAATGCTGTCTGCATAGAAACCGTTACCTGTTATCAAGCCTAAAACCTGGATAGGAGGGGAATTGGGGGAAGTATAAACTTACAGCAGTGATAGGCAGGATGGACCCTTCCTGAGGCAATCTGGGGCAATTAATTAGTGTATAATATAGAGGATGAGAATTAGTAACACGTACTTATGCTAAGATATGTCTTGATTCAATTATTAGCGGAGGCTCGAGACTTAGGTTGGGGGTGATAAGGTAGGAATATTCTATCGGAATAAGGCCCATTGATAGTCAACTTTAGCAAATACTTATTCAGCAGAATAGAGGGGGGAAATTTTGTTACATATGAAAAGATAGTGGAATAATGAATAATAAATCACAATTTATTCTCAGAAATAGATGTATTATGCGAAATGCATTGGGAATGTCAAGTAATTTTAAGTGAAAAATAAGAAATAGCAACCTGGATGCTATCACTATTTAATTAAATTAGGTTAAATTAAATTATATTAGTTTTTAATTAGATTAAATTAAATAAAACAATGGGTGGCAGGAATGGGGAAAAATAATTTAGGAAAAAATAATTTAAAAAACATGCATGCCGACACGGACTTAATTTCTAAAAATAGAAACAATTGGATTTGTATAAAAAGTATTTTGTACGGGATTTTAAATTAGTAATAACAAAGTCTCCTATCATTTAACGAGATAGAGTGATATTTTCCCGTAAAGTTGGCAAAAAATAACCCGTCCATTAAAAAAGTTTTTTTCAAAATAGAAAATAGATTTCTGATAACGATATTCCGTAGTAATATTTATTTATGAAATATAGAATAATATTCTCCACAGAGAGTTGCAAACAGACACAGACGTTAAGGAACTATTTTAAATTATTAAAAATAATAACTAGATTTTTGTAGAAAACTTTTTTATAATAACATTTATAATAACATTTTATTTTTAATATATGAATATCCTTTTAAAAACAAATTCTGCGGGATAAACATTTTTCGCTTCGTTAAACAACAAAACGATAATAATTCGGCAGTTAATTAAACGAAGGATATTTTCCCAAAATGTAAAATGACGTCCCCGACACTAGATAATTAATTTCTATAAAGAATAGGTTTAATAATAATTTTTTTTAGAAACAGTATTTTGAATAAATAGTTTCTATCCACTAATTAAGATTTATTTCTTAATATAAAGGAATTTTCTGCGAGATTGACGTTCAACTCGTCGTGGGTTTATTTCGAAGGGTAAGAAATCAGCCATTGAAATAAGGCTCTTCGAACCCGGACGAACATTTATGTTGATTCTCCTTTGTGAGAAGTTGGATTTAGAATTCCCATACTATCATTGGATTGGAATGGTAACTTGTGAGCGGTATCTTAAATGAATTAGTTATTTTGTTTTATTTGGGGGGGGGTATTCATCATTGTGCCGGCCGACGTGAAAGTGTATTATCGCACATTGTTCCGGTTTTTTGTTTTTTTTATGTATTTGGGACCGATTATTTGCTTGTTGGCTTGGTGGAAGAAATAATGCACGAGCTACTTTTCTATGACTTTTTCTAGGACATTCTTTTTTATCGTTGTTCTTCCTTGTTTTTTAATTTTAACTTTTATTTTTATTTTTTTCCTCTTCTCTTCTTAAGTAACCTCAACTACTGCAACACCATATTGTGTATTGTCGGCAGTTGAAACCAGTATTCCAGACATTTAATTTCCCTGATGATCTGCCAAGCAAGTAATTGCTTCGTAGTGAAACACGTGTAAGAAAAACCTTTAATTTGAATAAATAATATTTGTAAGAAAAAATAGCTTTAATGGGGAGCATTGGAGTCCTGAAAAGAAATGCTTTGGTAAGCCTTCATAAAATCATATATATATATATATATATATATATATATATATATATATATATATATATATATATATATATATATATATATATAATACATATATATATTATATATATTATATATATATTATAATATATATATATTTATATATTATATGTATATATATATATATATATTATATATCATATATATATTATATAATATATATACATATGTATATATATATATATATATATATATATATATATTATATATATATACATATGTATATACATATATGCCCTTTTAAGGAATGTCTCCCTACAACCCAAACAGAACAAATACATAACACCTATATTGGCCACACTACAACAACTCTCTCTCTCGACGCCTAACTTACCATTTATCCGATACCAGCGCCATCCAACGTCACATTACTACACATAACAAAAGACTACAGTCGGCTGATATACGGAAAATAATAATATCTAACATGATAATAATGCACAAAAATAACTGCACTAACAGACTTAAAATACTAGAAGCAATATTCATGAAAACTAAACAGCCTAACATTAACAAAATAGCTTTCAACACAGGTACCAACATATTAAAAGTATTCCATAATTAAATGGAAATTAAGTAACACAAAATAAATAAATAAATAAATAATAGTAATAATAGTAATAGGAATAAATAATAATACATAAATACATAATAATACATAAATAAATAATAGCAAAAATAAGAACTAACAAAATAAATAAGTAAACAATAAAACCAAACACACAAACGATATAATAAAATGAACGCAACCACACACACTCTTCTCTCTTTCATTCGGCCATAGCGATAACTATAAAACACTAACTCCAGTCTTCTTATTTAAATTTATAAAAAAAACAAACAAAACCCTAATCCTGAAGACGACTTCGAAAGTCGAAAGCGCTCGAGAATATATAAGTAAATCACTGAAACCTATTGCGAAAAGTATACAGCAATATTATGTTATATATATATATATATATATATATATATATATATATATATATATATATATATATATTATATATATTATATATATAACATATATAATATATATATATATATATATATATATATATATATATATATATATATTAGTAATGAACTAAAATCCAACTTGTTGGAAAGGTAACACCTATTGTGAAAAGTATACAGCTCAATATACTGTATAGAGCAGATAGATAGATAGAAGGATTAAAAGGATTTTTTTCAATTCAATATATGTGTGTGTGTGTTGTTTGTCAGCTTTGTCGGTTTCAGATTGTGGAAATAATTTTATAGATCATCTCACATTAAAAAAACTTATATTAACTTGCTCGCTGGGTTAAATTGTTGAGTGGCATCGTCTTAGCAAGTATGAATTCCTACTTGTGAGACATCGGCCTGGGTTCAAACTAGTTGTATGACTGCACCCCTTTGTTGAGAAAAGTAAGTACATTCCACCGTCGGCCTTCGCCGCGGTTTTCTTAATATGTGGTAGTTAATAGACTTTCTTGTATGTAGGGGTTGGCTCAGTGGCAGAATACTCGCTTCGCATAAAAGTGATTCGGGTTCTGAATCGTGAGTTCGGATATGTTCTACCGATGAGCCCAAAGGAGGGCGAAATTTTAGCGTGGCTTTCATGGGTTGTCGGCGGCGGTTTCCTGTTGTGGAAATAATTATATATATATATATATGTATATATATATATATATATATATATATATATATATATATATATATATATACATAGCAAACATTGTTAAAAAATAACGTAATCTGCCTGTTTAATTATACCATTATTACGTTTTCTAACTCTTCTAGTTATCTATTTGTATTAAAATCATAAATAATAAATGTCATATAAGTATGACGAACGGTTCGATTTTTCGTCGAATTATCCTCATTATATATATATATATATATATATATAGATAGATATATATATACATATATATATATATATATATATATATATATATATATATATATATATATATAGATAGATAGATAGATAGATAGATAGATAGATAGATAGATAGATAAATAGATAGATATATAAATTAAAGAAAGAAAGATAAAGATATGGGGATGACAAATCTATTTCATATTCGATTGTTTAATTCAAGGTGCACTTGATACAAAGATTAAAATATTATCATCAGAGAAATTGCATAGATTGATAAGTTGACAGCGGAATTGCCAAAAGTCAAAATTTGAAAAAAAATAAGAAACAATATAAAGTTATGGAAAGTAAGAATGCGTGTATAAAAAGGTTATAAAAATATAGCGTTTGTCTAGTTGGTGAATGTCCGTTGACAAAGTGTCTAGTGACGAAATATTTAAAGATGGAAAAGGGATTTCGTGGAGAATGCGTTAAACATTTTCAAAATGTAGTAAATCCAATAGAATGATGTTCAGGTCAACCGTAAGTAAAAAGCACTTATTAGGGCCGATTTAAAATACTTCCGTGAACCGCGAATGAAGATAATAAGTTAAAATGTTGCATATATTTCAATAAGGCCGAGGAAATTGTCAGTTACTTCGATCGAATGAAAGGAATGAGAGAGACTTTTCTGGTCGAAGACGACGCCAGTAACAAATGGGAAGGGAGTGTGAAATTAGGGAAGTGGGAGGAGAAGCTTGTGTTGATGGGACTATGGCTGATGCTGGATGTAGGGTAGAGGGGGGGCTAGTTTATTTACAGCTCATGCAACAATATAAATATCTGTTCCATCTTTAAATTTTTCGTCACTGGACACTTTGTCAACGGACATTCACAAACTGGGCAGACTCTATATTTTGATTACGTTTTTATATACACACCCCTATTTTCAATTGATTTATATTGTTTCTTAATTTTTTTTAAATCAATGTAATTCATCTGATGATGAATTTGTAATCTTTGAAAAGCCTGGCTTAAGGAAAGAAAAATAACCAAGTTTTTATCGAGTTCACCTTGCATTGAACAATCGAAGATGAAATAGATTTGTCATCCGCACATCTTTACCTCTCTTCCTTAATGTATCTTTATAATAGCTCTATCTCGTACATTGAGCGTAAACCATATCACTACAGGTTCAATTCTCTAAAAGTATTTTTTTGTCTTTATATATATATATGCAAGATCCAAACACAGTTAAATGATCACTTTCAACTGTTCGTGTAAAATACCCGCCGACTCGGTATTTACAAATGTAAATTCCTCCTTAATTATTAGTTAATTCGCTCTCGACTACAAATCAGTGGGGATTTGTTATCGGAGTTCGCGCCCGTTGACCGTAGTGAATAAACTTCCTGCACTGAAGATTGCGTTAGCATGAAACATCGATGTCTGTAGGTAATAAATAATTAATATTTATTAATAAATATCATTATAAGCCCCCTTTACTAAAGCCCGGACAGTCTGAGTGAGTTTAATAACAAACAGTACAAATAGCTTCATGCAAGGTCCAAACACAGTTTGTTGATCACTTTCAACTGCTCGTGTAAAATACCCGCAGACTCGATATTTACAAAGTTAAATCCAGTGGCGATTTGTGATCGGAGTTCGAGCCCGTTGACCGTAGAGAATAATCTTCCTGCACTGAAGATTGCGTTAGCATGAAACATCGATGTCTGTAGGTAATAAATAATTAATATTTATTTATAAATATGATATATATATATATATATATATATATATATATATATATATATATATATATATATATATATATATATATATATATATAAACTAGTCAACATACTCAGGCGGAAAATTACGGAAACATTTATGGTTCTCCAGTATTCGCACTCGTAATTTGTCCAGATATATTACTGAAATATTCATTAAAATTCATAGAATGTTGTGAATAATCTAATTTCTTATGAATCAAGTATCATTATCATCAACATTTCGTATGACCGAAATAATAAACATCCACCATTGAATTTTATTATAGAATGTAGTATTTCTTCCCAAATTAATTTCAGGCATCGAGGTAAGTCTGGGTGTATCTGCTTGCTCGCTTCTACTCACAATTTAAAATCGTAATGTATGGGAACGGGAAAAGGGCCCGTTTTTTATTCGCTAAATATTTCGTGACAGGATGGAAGTAAATACATTTATTGATACTCTAATAAATACACATCTGTTTTTATTATAATGTGGATGATACTAGAAAGAGGACTCAGCGTTTCCCGGTATGAATAAGGAATCTCTGTTTGCGCCAAGCGCATAACTCGTATTACTAAGTTAAGTTGTTATACATTTTATAATATACAATTGTTGGGGTAGAGTTATGAAATCGGACAACGGATAGATCACACAAAACAATTGAATCCAATATGGTGAGATGTTTGTATTTCTCGGAAAACATAACAAAAAGAATATAGAACAATGCATAGTAAATCGGAGAAACATGACATCTTGTGTAATTTAAAAATTGACGAAAGTGATACGAACATTTTCTAAAATGGGAAAGAGAGGGAATAAAAAATAAGGAAGATGGAAGGAAACATACAAATTAAATCAGGGGAATATCATGCGTTTTAAAATATGTAACCTTTTGAGGGAGCATCGATGATAATACGTTTTTAATTATGTTTTTATTTGCTATCATGGACATTCTTTTTGATCTGATACACTATGTTTGGAAAAACAGTAGGTTCTATTAAAAACAATCACAAGAATGGGACGTAGATACATGTGGAAGTCTGGCTAAAATACATATATAACACAGTGACCAGTTTCTTAAGTATCGTAAATAATAAATTTCCTCCTGAAGATTGTGAACATTTGACGCGACGAGTCAAGACACAGTAAAGTGTATGGGGAGAACATACAAAGAGATAGAAAGAAACAAAGAAACAAAGACAGAGACAGCGACAGAGACATATATAAATATATATATATATAGAGAGAGAGAGAGAGGAAGAAAGGAATAGACGTCTCTGGCACGACAAACATGCAATTTGTCGTATGTTATACAAAGGTCCGTTGCAAAAGTTGCATGACATTTTTCTTAATATTATCATCCTGAAGAAGTCTTACAAATAAAGACGAAACGTTGATGAACACATAAACAAAACATCCTTTTTGTTTTTTTCTTTTTCATTTACCATTACGTCGGATTACCTTCATCCTTCCTTTCCCATATATATATATATATATATATAAGCATGAGAGTGAATTATATTTATTCATACAATCAGATAAACCATGTAGCCACCGCAAACCACGGCGGCCCTGGACTCGAGTGTCGTTTTCTTAAGTAGGACACACACGAACACAATATTCGAAACCCGGGTCGCTTGTTCATTAAGTAGCTATCATACGCATACAAGAAAAGTCGATAGTCTAATCATGGAATGCGAAAACTACGGTATATGGACACTTTTGGGGGAAGTTTCTTCTTAACAAAAGGGTTTAGTCATCCAACTGTAAAGAACCCATGCCAGTGTCTCACAGTCGCATGTAGGTTTCATAAAATAAGCACCCACACCTTTTCTAAACAAATATGTATAGTGAAGCGAGTGTTGCTCAATCAACAGCCGCACCATTTCTGAATAAGAATACGTAGTGTAGCAAGCGTTGCTCAATCATAGCTACATGAATGAACTTGATGGTGGTACTTTAATACGAGAGGGGTGCATTAATATGAGTTTTAAGGGACTTGTGCAGTATAGCTCCCCTAAGGTAAACGCTTATTTGGAGCTTGTGACGTTTAGCGCCCATATGTAAAACACTTATTTTGTGCTTGTGCAGTTTAGCGCCCCTATGTGATACTTTTTAAAGGGGCTTGTGCAGTATAGCGTCCCCATTGAAAACACTGTTTGGGGTATTGTGCACTTTAGCACCCCTACGGAAAACGCTTATTTGGTGCTTGTGCTGTATTGTGTCCTTATGGAATGCCTTTTAAGGGGCTTGTGCAGTTTAGCGACCCTATGGAAAGCGCTTTCTGTGAGATTGTGCAGTACAGCGCCCCTATGGAATACGTTAACTTCTTCGTCTTTTTCTTCTTCTTCGTCTTCATGAACAGTATCACAAATGTACCTTTGATAGGACATGGGCGCATTAAATTTAGTTATTTTTTCAATGATAGTGGCACAACATCAACGGACATTATTTTGGTTATTTCATACGACATGGGCGCATTAATATGAGTTCCTGTGTATGCTCACCTGGGTGGCATAGGTACGTATATAGTATGCGCACCTGGGTGAGATAGGTATGTATATAGTATGCGCAGTAGGGTGGGGATAGGTGCGTATATATTATGCGCACCGCGGCGGAGATAGGTAGTATATAGTATGCGCACCAGGGCAGAGATACAGACGTATATAGTATGCGAACCGGGGCAGAGATAGGTACGTATATAGTATGCGCACTGGCGCGGAGATAGGTAAGTATATAGTTTGCGCACCGGGGCGGAGATGCTTACGTATATAGTATGTGCACCTGGGGAGATAGGTAGGTATGTAATATGTGTACCGGGGCGATTATAAGTACGTATATAGTATGCGCACTGACGCGGAGATAGGTACGTATATAGTCCGCGCACCGGGGCGAAGATATGTACGTATATAGTATGCACAACGGGGGGAAATAGGTATGTATATATTCTGCGTACCGGGGCGAAAATAGGTACGTATATAGTATGCACACTAGGGCAGAGATGGGTTCGTATATAGTATGCACACTAGGGCAGAGATGGGTTCGTATATAGTATCTACACCGGGGCGGAGTTAGTTACGTATATAGAATGCGCATCGGATGGAGGTAGATACGTATGTAGTATGCGCACTGAGGCGGAGATAGGTACATATGTTATTTGCACTCGGGTGGATGTAAGTACGTATATAGAAGGCACACCAGGGTAGAGATACGTACATATACAGAAGCCGCAGACAGAGGTGGTACTTTTAATAGAAATATGTCATACTATTGACCCGGGCAACTGAAGAAGAGTGGGGAACAGATAGCGTTTGCCGAATGCAACAGGGAGAAGGTGGCAACAGGGAGAGGGGGCACTCAAATTGGGCAACAGGGATGTGAGAGCCTTGGGCAACGCCGGGTAGCCCTGCTAGTTTATTATTAGAGAAAACACATGACCGACTTTTTCGCTTTTTAATTGATTCTTTGTTTTCCCGGATGAAAAATAAAGAACTACTAAGTTGTGTTTCATTTTTCTCGACTGAGTTTTCATTTAGTCTTTTCACGTATAACATGAATCTGGCAATAACTTGAACTATAGTATTTTAATGTAAATTTTCTCTGTCTCTATGCGAAAACTGACGATATTTTTTTTAGTTCTGTATGTGTTTTCCTGTTAAAATCACTATAACTTACTTGAACTCACAGATCATTGCACTGTTATATTTTAATTTAAAGCACACACGTCTTATTTTTATAAATTACCAATTTTAATGTAAATTTGTTATTTTGAATGGTTTAATTAATCGTCGTGATTGAAAAATCTTCTATGCGTTTTCCCATGTCTTCATTTGAATTTAATTTTCAACTTTCGTTAATACAAACAATCATTAATAATAGATAAACATCTCCATAAATGTTAAGTATTTTTTAGAAATAAATATCTCGGAAATCAAAAGAAACTCTGCAATTCTGAGCATGCCATTTGGTTTAAATAATAATTAACAGACGTCATTTTCATGGATCATGGACAAAAGTATTAGTGTTTGATATAATAGTTACGTTGTGAAAATAACTGAATTCCTATCACTAGACTTTTGCCTGTAAAATTTTATTCTAACAAGAAATTACGTGCGAATTGACAACGAAAAGGTTGCACTCTCGCCCTTAATATTCGCACGATCAGAAAGAACTATTTGTAAAAGCAACACTTTCAATCGAAAATTATGGTGATCAAAATGACCGGAACCAGCATTTACATACCTGCCTTATAAATTCGAGAGCATATTTGATGCCTTCAAACCGTCACATATCAGTACTTAATGTCTGCTCCGTTTGCCCTTCTAAACTAAAAGAAAACAATAATATTCATTTTCGAACACTTATTTGTTTTCTGGCTGTTATATTCATCCACACATTTATATGCGAAGCTTTGTCTGTCGATCGATCTATCAGTATAAAGTCTGAGATCGTAAAACTGCAAGTTGAATGGCCGCATCTTATTTGAGATGCCTCCACACATCTCTATTAGAGGCTATTTTATATATGTTTGAAATATAAATTTCGTGGGTGTAACATGCTTATGTTTAATGTTCATTCCTACGTACGCAGATTTCATAGAAGCATTGATTAAACCATATCCAGTTTATGGCTTATTGTGCGTATTTGCTCACAACTAAATACATTCGAGTGAAATTGTTGCATTGTTCTAACAAATAAGATTATGCTTAATTATCAAAGAAAATTATTGGAAAATAATTTAAATTTACAAATTTATTAATATTAAAAAAGGCATAACTAAGATATATCTATTAATATATATATATATATATATATATATATATATATAGTTATTCCTTCTAGATATGGCATCCTTCTAATAAATAGAACTTAAATTCCCTTCTTGAATGTTCGAACTGTGCGACTGTTTGAGATTATCATCTGTACAAACGAGAGCGAAAGCTTGACACGCTAACGAATGTAGGTGAATATAATATTTTTTATTTAAAAGTAATATTATAATGAAGCGTGCAAATGTTTTATGAAGTAATAAAAAACGAATCAGATTTAATCCAACACTAAAGCTCTGAGGGTGCCGCGCGTTACCGAAATGAGAACTTAAGAATAGTATACTACTGGCGTAGGTGTATGATATAGCTAACTGAATAAATGCGAAAATGTGTTTCCTTTTATACTAACTATAATAACACACAGATAATGCTTCGATGATACGATATTTTTAACACCGTATATATACTTATCTGCGAGCGTACACTTAGCGTATCTAAACTTTTACTTCTTTGCTATTACATGGGTGCGTTCCTAGTCTTGTAGTGCTAAACTTTTCATTTTTTTATAAAACAGTTTCACGTCTCAAAACCTTAAGTTCTTTGGTACAACAAGGGGAACGTCTCTAAACTTAAAATTAGTACAACATTGATATTGTACTAATTTTTTTGTACGAAAAAAAAAAATAAATATTACGATCTTAATTTTAATTATCGATTAATCGAGCATTCTGCTGGGATTTCTCTGACCTATATTACAAAAAAGTTATATATATATATATATATATATATATATATATATATATATATATATATATATATATATATATAATACACATATATATATACATATATATTTATATATAAAAATACATACATGTATATGTATGTATATATATATATATATATATATATATACTAAATGAATTATGCAGCATTGATTCACTATTTAAGTTCAGCATAGATTTCTTTAATTATGAAAACCTATTTCGCAACGCCAGTAAAATATTAACATGAGTAAAATCTTAAACTAGTCAATATCTGCTTACTATATATCCTGCCCATTCCGTCGCTTTCTTTTTCCCTCCCGTGTACGGGTAAAATAGTGTTGCCATTTGTCGTGTTACTTTTCCTTTATACTCTACTATTGTAATATTGTCCTATCCTTTCGTTATTACATTCGACTGTTTATAAAATGTGTGAAATATAGATAGATAAAGAGTAATAGAGAGAGATTATAAGAGATAAATCGGGACTGACGTAGGCAAGCTTGATAGAAACGGTGTAAAATCAAAGTAGACGATCAAACAACATACAACAAAAAAGAAAAAACTTAATAAGGAATGGATGACAAAACGTTCTACGAGCTCTTCTTTTTATTGGATTAGCAATCTACGCTAATATGTTACGCCTTTTAGCTGACATGTCTTCAAATTTACCGAGGGCAGCGTTTCAAATAAAGTGTAGTTTCAATGTAGAGGAATATCCAACTTCCGAAAGGTCTACACTTTTGGAATGGGACACAAACAAGAGTCTATAAATATTCTTCCTTCTCTGACCGAGGACAGAAAATGTGAATGGAAGTATCAGAACAGATACTACACTTTACTCTTAACAAGACGTCAATGAATTGTTCAAGTTTATGTTGTACTGAAAGTTTCTGAATCTAATAACCTAAAAATTAAAATTTCATGAATAAAAGTAACTATATCAATGGCATTTTCTTTTACAAATATGCAGCGTGTCATCACTAACCTTACAAGTGAAACATATACATATCACTACATGCGAGAGATATTTAAAATGATGTTAACAAACCAAACACCTCGGAAATTGAGAATTAAAAATGACACACAATGTTTTCCTACGCTTTCAAGTCCAAACTATAGTGAGTTCTTCTCTGTGTAACAATTACTTCGGTAATTATTTAAATATAATTTTATTAAACGTAACTAATATTTAATTATATATATATATATATATATATATATATATATATATATATGTGTGTGTGTGTGTGTGTGTGTGTGTGTGTGTCTGTGTATGGGTGTGTGTATGTGTGTGTTTAAATTAACTTTTCCTTTATTTAGAACTAATAATACTAATATTTTCGTTTTTTTTAACCATTTTCCATTCTGTTTTCTCATTTCTCATTATTTCTTATGCCTTATTTATTTTCTCATCCTGTAAGTCGTATTAGTTTTTTTTACAATCTAGTTAAGAATTGAACAATTCAAAAAAGTATACGTATTTTCGTTGGATTTGTTATTTGTCAATAATAAACAGAAACTTATATTCTAATTGAACTGACATATATAAATGCTCATATAATGTGAGTTTTTTCTGACATTTTGGATAGTATTTTCAAGCTTTCTCTTCTTATTAGTACTACTCATAGACAATAAACAAGATATATAACTCTGTATGTTACCTAAGTAAATCTGTTTAGAAATGAATAGTTACTCGAATGTAACTTTCTATTATATATATACACTATATTTTGTAAACTACTACTAAGCTCTACTGATATATATATATATATATATAGAGAGAGAGAGAGAGAGATAGATAGATAGATAGATAGATAGATAGATAGATAGATAGATAGATAGATAGATAGATAATATATAAATCACTTAAAAGGTTTGGAGTAATCAGAACTATAATACACAGTAAAATATTTCCAACTTGTCTTGGAAACGATCGTGCTGTTTTAATCGTAGGAATTGATAAAATGTTGTAGCTCTCAACTAACTTCATATGAACATATATTCTTGTTTTGTTTTTTTAGGAAAAAAGGTTTAAAATTATATATTATTTAGACTATCCCAACATTTCCAAATGCAAGCTCAATGAAGATTTATTACAACATTCAGAGCATATATATATGTTATTAATTCGATTATTAAATCAACATAAAAACATTCTTAAGACATAATTTACATCAGTTCTCTCAATTCTGTATTGCCACACTTCAGTGGAGAATGATCATCAATAGTTTCGTCTTACATACAAAACCATCAGTTTTATCATGTTAATCTATCCGTAGACTAAACGTTTTTCATGGCGGATGAAACAAACGTTACATTTCGAAACTCTATCTGTCCGTACTCAAGTAATAATAGAAACATATGCTGGAGTTGTAGAAAAAACTGATCCAGTCCAAAGGCAGAAGAAACAAAACACAGAAGTAAACAACGATGAGACGACATGAACAACCTTGAGGAGACTCAAAAGACGAGATCTGATAACAATCTGATAATTCAAAAGGGAATTGAAGAGACTCACGTGAATAAAAAAGCAGCAAAGACAAATGATCCCCCCCCCAAAAAAAAAAACATGAAGTATCCGGCAGCTGTCCGACCACAGGAATGTAAGGCCATTGTTGTCACAAACAATACATTTTAAATCATGCCCTGAACTATAATCCATGTGCTTATACTTCTCTGATACACTTCTACATAGTGTTGGACGGGTTCTTCCACGATCCCTACGTTGTTCAATCCATCTTTATTGTTTACATAATTTCAAAACCTATAGGAGCTTAATAGGGTAAATAAAGACGTTGTTCTAGCACAGTGAAATCATTCTCGACTAGGAATTGCACAGAGAAATGAAAGTATACGCATATTAATTAGGGCGATGGCATTTTATTAGTAGAAGTATGTACAAATCGTTTGCCGAAAGCTAAGATCATTTATATAAAAGAATATATCGAGGAGCACAGTAATGAAAGGCAAACTTGTATGTATATAATCGATTTAAATGAATTAATTTACACAATAATACCTCTGAAAGTTATGAAGAAAATATTCGGTGAATCAAGGCAGGCGCGAGAGCGCTCTATCCCTTAATAGGCACACGAATGGCCTATGCTGGAAATCTCATTTCTTTGATCAATCGAACTCAAAAACCAATAAACCAAATTAGTAAAAAGTTTGCACAACATGTGTATTTGATAGGTTCTATAAGTGTGTAGAATTTCGGCATCATTAGTCAAGGCAACCCAGAGATCAAAAAAGAGCAATCATGAAATCATGTTGTATGTGTGTACGTACGTACGTACGTACGGTATCTCGTCAACTATTTGATGGATTCAGCTGATTTTTGGCAATAATAGATGTTCTAGGGTCTAGTTGATGGCATTTTAATTTCAGTTTACCATATACCTTAGTTTTCCAGAAAATTGTAAAAAAACCTTTAAAATGACCAGTATTCATACACTTTCTTTTTACATCTCATTAGCTATTTGATTAATTCAGCTGTGTTATGGCACAGATAGAGGTTTTATTTTGTTGTCCTTTGTACACTGAATATTTATTGTTTTACTATTGTGAATAACTTTATTATATTTCTCCCTGCTCCAAATAAGTTTGATTGATTTATTTATTTCATTCAAATTAAATATGTTTGCATTGTGTCCTTGTCAATTTTCAAACACACTGACTGTAAAATGATTGAGTCACCATTTATTGTTTGCAATGAATACATGGTAAAGTTTGAAAACATTTGTTCTAGTTTGAATTGTATCATGAGTAAATATACACTTATCATAATTAAAAAAAAAGTATTTACCTATGAATATTGGAGGAAACACTGATTAGTCAAACTACCAACTATATCAGTTATGATAAGGCATTGTATTGAGGCATAGCCTATACAAAAGTAGTGGCATTCCATGAAAAATGCCAGTATACTGTAATCATATGCCCTTAATAGGGTTAAGATGAAAATTCATATACACTAAATGTACATAAGCAAGGAAATTCCCAAATCTGTACACTTTTATTGTCATTAAGGGTATGCGAGCACAACAGGGCTATGTATTTTACTGGTAGAAATTTTTCTTCAGCGCACCTCATACACGTCATCCACTCATGCATAGAGATTTATACTGTAGTGATGTGATAATGAAATAGTTTGGTTGTTATGTAGTGATACACTTAATGACAATAAAAGTGTTAACATTTGGGAATGTCCTTGCTTTTGTACATTTAGTGTATATGAATTTTCATCTTAAACCTATTAAGGACATATGATTTCAGTATACTTGCATTTTTCATGGAATTAGTTTAGATTTTTAACTCCTATAATTATGTTATATGAGCTAGTACACCGTTTCCTGTGATCACCAAATCGGAAATATATTTGTTGAATTTTTTAAATTGAATTGTATAAAAACACTCGCTTTAACCGTGTTATTGAGTTAAATCAAATATATGGGACTCCTTCAGAGTTAATAGAGTTACTATTTAAGAAAAAAAAGGATTCAAACGGTGTTTTTATATTAGTATAGTTGGACACGATGCCGCTTTAGATGACCTTTACCTGCCCCGAGAAGTCTTTCCTACCCCCTAATTTTACAATCTTCTTTCAATCCAAATATTACCAGGGCCAAATTAATTTGAATGATTAAGCGACTGCCTCGTCATCAACCCTGATTCGCCTGGAGACACGTCAGCGATTTTATGTTTGTAATCGTTCTTGGTGACACATGCTGTCCAGTCCTCTGTGACTTGTCAGCTTTGAAGCGGGCGCAGTGCGAAAAGGTTATCTGTTTTCACTTTTTATTTCTCTTTGTCTCTTAACTGCAACGCCATCAGCAGGATAGTCGGTAATGTGAAACTCCTATGACGGCGAACGGCGTGTGATTCTTTGATGTAAGACTCCTTCAACGCAATATAAAGAACGCAGATGTGTAGCATCTAGTAAGCGCAGGACGCACTTGAATGTTGAAACTTTCATCGCAGATTTTCCTGCTGTTTTAATCAGCAGGAGAAACAGTTTTTTCTTCCAGGAAGGATTTTCACACAACTAAATATAAATTAATTATGAATACACATGAGGAGTAATGTGTTGACTTAATGCTACCGCTAGAACAAAACTGAATGTATTTAACCGCATTCGAATCGTTCTTAAACTATAATATTCTTATATTCTTTTGAGACGAATATACAGCATTTACAACATAAGTCGGGTATTCATATGTATACATAGACTTATACAAGTGTACACCTTCCGTCAAAGATGAGGGAAAAACGTTATGCTTGTGATTGTATTCGCACTTAATATTTATTTTGATATATTACTAAAGTATTCACATTAAATTATGGAACTACGCCAGTTATTTATTTGTTGCATCTATAAATTGGAGTTATCATTTTCTATGAAAGAAAAAAAAATCACGCACTGAAGATTTTGTTATAGAATGGAGAATTTCTTTCCGAATTATTTTCAGGCGGAAGAATAAGTATTGGGTGATAGTCTGACTTGCTATTTGCTTTCTTGCTCCCCTTTCACGACTTGAAATAGTTGCGACCAGAGGCTAGAATATGGACGTGTGATACTCGCCACCTTCTGCGTGACTTGATGGAAGTATGCATATATATATATATATATATATATATATATATATATATATATATATATATATAGTAAGTTATGAAAATATATTTATGGTAATTGAGCTGCACAGAGGCTCCCACGTTTCATCCCTGGGGGAATCTGCAGGGGATGAAACGCGGGAGCTTCAGTGCAGCTTAATTGTCATAAGAATATTTGCATAACTTACTACTTAGCTCTACTTACGTATAGAAGTAAATACTGAAAACTGATACATAAAAAAATAATATCTCCTAATAAAATCTTATGTGGATACCTGAAATAGTTATATATATATATATATATATATATATATGTGTGTGTGTGTGTGTGTGTGTGTATGTATGTACATATATATGTATATATATATATATATATATATATATCATTATATACTATTAGAGATGATGATTGTTTGCCAGAGCGATGTTACAAATTCATGTGCATAAATAATATTATATAAGTATTTCCTTTAAATATTATCATTTTCCTTACAAATACCTTGCATACACAATTAAAGTGTTAATTAAAAAGCTATCTAAATAGCTCAGTTCCTGCCGGCCTGATTGTCGAGAACGGACCTTCGACTGGTATAACTCCATTCCGAACTTAAGTTAATGAATGAGTTAAATGTCTGGGGTTTATCGTCAGGTATTTAATTTCTTTCCACAGCAGGAATATGTGACACAAACTCGGAAGGTACAGGGAAGAGTAAAGCTAGCGCCTATAAAGGAGAAGTAATCTGGCCTAGCAAAAATAACCTGGGAAACGCCGTCTGCATTAACCTGTGCATCAATCAGTAAGCAATCAACTTACTCTACTTCAAAGCGGATATCCCAGGCATGGAAGAATTCACCGTCTAGGAAACCCATGACCGACAGACAAAATCACCCGAAATGTCCCAGTTCCTTCCTGACTGATTGTCGAGGACGAATCCTCGATTAGCATTACCCCATCGCGAAGTCTTCAATCAATTGAAGTCAATGAAAGACTAAACGGGTTGAGGTTGGCGTCACGTATGTAATTCCTTTTACACCGAAAGGAATATGTAACACAATATCGGAAGGTAGGGGAAGAGTTAAGCCAAGCTATTAATGGGGATAATGCGGGTCTGGTAAAATAGCCATGGGTAGTTTCATCGGTATTTCTCTGTCAGGGCGCCTCATGCAGTAAGCAATACACTTACTGGACCCTAAAGAGGGGAGACAAGGTCTGGGATGGTGTACTTCCTTGTGACACCCAGGAACGTAAACCTAAGCCCGACATATAAAAGGCTACTGTATGGGCCCAATTGCTGTCGGACTGATTGTCGAGAAATAATCCTTGACTGTTATATCCTTAACCCATCCCAAAGTTCTCAATCACCTGAAATTAATGAAAGTCTCACAGGATGGGGTTGATCGTCAAGTATGTAATTCTTTCCCACCGCTGGAATATGTGACACAAGGTCGGTTGGTAGGAGAATAGTAAAGCCATCGCTCCTAAAGGAGGAACATTCTGACTTATCAAAAATAGCATGGGCAGCACTATGGGCATTCCTTGGTAAGGGTGCGTAAGGCCGTAAGCAATGAACATACTCCATCCTAAAGAGGGAAGGTAAGACCTAGGAGAGCGGACTTTCTAGGACAACACAGGATAAAAGGCTATCAAGACTGCCCAGTTCCTACCAGACTTATTGTCGAAAACGCACCCTCGACTAGTATTACCATATCCAGAAGTTCTTAATCTACTTAAGTTAATGAAAGTCTGAACGGGCTAGGGTTAGCATTAGATATTTAATTTATTTCCACCGAGGAATATGTAACACACGGTCGGAAGGTGGGAGAAGAGTCAAGCCATCGCCCTTAAAAGAGGAGCAGTCTCGTCTAGCAAAAAGAAAACCTTGGAAACCCTGTAAGACTTACCCGGCCACGGCTCCGCGCTCATTAAGCAATGGACTTACTATACCCCTAAAGAAGTGAGGCAAGGATTTAGAGGGTGCACCTATAATGACTACCCAGGATTGTATAGCTCAGCCCGAAATATAAATAAACACCGAACTGGCCTAGTTCCTGTCAGACATTGTGAAAAACGCATCCTCGACTCGTATCAACCTATCCCGAAGTCCTCAATCAACCGAAGTTTTTGATAGACTAAACGGGCTGAGTTTGATCGTCAGGTATTTAATTTCTTCCCATCGAAAGAATATGTGACACAAGGTCGGAAGATAGGGGAAGAGTCAATCCATCGCCCCTAAAAGATGGTGCACTTATGCCTATCAAAAATAGCAAGGGCAACTCCATCGGCATTCTCCGGTCACCGTGCTATCGGCAGTAAGCAATAAACTTACTCCACTCCAAAGAGGAGGGGCAAGGCGTAGATGGGTGGCACTCCTAGGACAACCCAGGGCCGAATACCTCAGCCCGACAGATAAAATATCACTTCAATAGCCCAGTTCCTGCCGGATTGATGTTTGAGAACAAATCCTCGGTTGCTTATACCCCATCCCGAAGTCTTTAATCAACCGAAGTTTATGGAAGACTGAACGGGCGGTGTTTTATCGTCAAGTATTTAATTCCTCAACACTGCAGCAATATGTAACAGAATAGCGGAAGGTGGGTGAAGAGTCAAGACAGCGCGTCTAAAAAGGAGAACTCTGGCTTAGCAAAACTAGCCTGGACAGCACCGTCGGCATTACCCGATCAGGTTGCCTCAGGCGGTAAACAATACAGTTACCCTACGCCAGAGAAAGGAATGGAAGGCCTGCGATGGTATACCTATGACTACCCAGGATCGAATACCTCAGCCCGACAGATAAAAGGCCATTGAAATGGCCTAGTTCTTGCCGAACTGATTGTCGAAAACGATCATCGACTGGTATTTTCCTACCTCTATCCCAGATTACTCAATCAACCAAAGTTAATGAAGGACTGGGATGTGCGTAAGGTTTTGTATTACTTCCCAATATTTGACACACAGTCGGAAATTGGGAGGAATAATCAAGCCACCGCCTTTAAAGGAAGTACACTTCGGCTTAACAAAAATAGCCTGGTCAACCCTGTCAGTATTCCCCGGTAAATGCGCCTTAGGTAGAAAGCAATTAACTAACTCCACTCCAAAGAAGAGAGATAAGGCATAAGAGACAGCACCCTCATAGGACAATACAGGACCATATACATCAATTCGGCAGATAGAAGGCACCGAAAGTGCCAAGTTCCTGTCGGACTGATTGTCGAGCACGAATTCTCGACGGGTATTATCTTATCCTAATTCGAAGTTTTCAGTAAACCCAAATTGATGACAGACTGAACGGGCTAGGGTTGATCGTCAACACTGAGCAGCAGATCCTTTTAGTATTTATGGTGAATGGAAGAGTCCAAAGTGCGGTATAGGTGAGGTACAATAACAGTATATTGTATTTGAACAAACATATATGCTATACAACTTATCCGTAAGATGCCTCAAGGTCAGTAGAAAACCTCAATAAATAAAGCCAATCACTAGCTACAACCTGTATTACACTTACCGTACACTGGGACTGTAAAAAGTCTGACGAACATATCTAACAATGACTATCATATTTATGGTTATTATAATTAGAAGGAATATATTAAATCTTTTTCTCTCTCCCTCTCTTTTTCTATATATGTCTACATATATAGATCTGATCTGAATATTGGCGATGCCATACGTATATATAAGTATATTATGTTTTATAGTAGTATTTTACTATAGGCAACCTCGAAATTAATGCTCACCCTCTGTAATACTGTGTGCAGTCTAAATTTATAAAACTGGTGTATTAAAAATTTGTAAGTGTTCGTCACAAATGTAATTACGGCAATATTACTGTAAACATCCTAGGAACGATATTTTTATATATGTAGTATCTATGACTTTGCTATTATTTTTCGAATTCCTGCCCCGTATCAAGAACACATCATATATATATTAGATGTTTATATATGTCCTGCTGGATCGTTGACTCTAGGATACTATGGTTACACGCCATAGGCTATATATATATATATATATATATATATATATATATATATATATATATATATATATATATATATATGTGTGTGTGTGTGTGTGTGTGTGTGTGTTCCGATTAAAAAAGGACGAAACGTATACATACATAGATAATACACAATAACACATATTTATTATTATTCGTCGCTCCTCGAAAAAGTAGAGCACTGTCAGTGTAGTATTAACACAGCGTGACGTCACTAGCTTTAAAATTCATCGTTCCTTCCCTTCAAAAGAAGTAGAAATCTCTGGACGTTAAGCCCGCCGATAAAGTATTAAAATTGTCACCGTTTATTCGCTATTTAAAATTGTCCGAGTGGTTAAGGCATCGGATTTTAGTTGAAAAATAATTGTTTCGAATCGCGTGACCGGTAGTGAATAGTCATATCTCTATGCTGATGAGTCTCGATTAAAAAAGGACGAAACGTATACGAACATAGATAATAAACAATAACAAATATTTTTTTATTATATATGTCAGAGATGATAAGATTGATACACACTTATATATGCATGTATATATATCAACACATATAGTAAACCCTTAATAAGCTAGAGATAAAAATCAATCATCAACTTGCAAATACCAGTGGTTCAATATTCACTTGAACAGAGTTATATATATATATATATATATATATATATATATATATATATATTAAAACATTTTTGTAATTAAAGAGCATCAAAAAATATTATAGCTGTGCACAACTTGTTCAGGGAAGTGTTTATTTTAAGTCATACAATAAACTATCATTTATTTTAAACGCAAGAGCATCTTCAGACGAAATTTCAGTATATACACTTAATAAAAACAACACAATCACTATCAATGTCAAAATAGTCACTAATTTCACCAGAAACAAAAAAGAATATAACTATTGCCAAATACCTCGATAAATAGTCTTAATTATCAAAATGAATTCGACATAAAATGAATACTATCAAATAGGAAAGAGAAGTAAAACATGAAAATTAGCCATATTTATTCATCAAAACGTTGCCATATTAAGAGATATTTCTATAATAAAGAGAGGTAAAACTTAAGTATTTAACATACACAAATATATATAGGAACATATACTTATATGTATATTCATGAATCAGTTAAAATACTAAACTCAAATAACAATTTATACCCATTCATGTATGCATATATGTATACGTATGTGTGTTGTTCCTATATCATACACTGTAACTATATATGAATGTATTTGTATCAAATATTTCACAAGTAATATGGCTCCATTGCACAAACGTGATTCATAACCGTATAAAATTATTCGTACCATTATTGACTACCATGTAACTGGAACATACACAATTTATTGACTAGTTTAACAACTTTTGTTGTTGGGAGAAGATTATCTTTCACACAAATATTGTTGACTTTTGAACGCGTGGTTCCTGTTGGAAATTACATTTCCTTTGGTGTAATAAACTTATGAACTATGGAACACATAGTATATGATGTTCGGTTTAAGAGCTATAACGACTCCTTCACGAACTCCCGACTAGATTAAAGGAAACACAGTTTTATTATAATAGTTGAAAGTATCGGATTGCAATTTTTTAAAAATGTTTCTACAAATAGGAATGTTTTAAATAGCTACACATTTTATTCGCTTGAGTTTCTTGAAAATATACTAAAGCCTGACAATCTTTCTATATTTAGTTAGTAATTAGTAGTTAGTAATATGTTAGTAATTATGAGTTACTCTTTCCATATAATGTTGCTGATACACGTTATAAAAAAGGCAGGGTGTTTATGATATCGAACATAAACTATTGCATGTTGAGGGTTCATATTAATATATCGTGAACTCCCTGTGTGATTTCATATTAGGTCATCATACATGATATGTCTTCTCAAATTTGTCTCATGATGTTACGGTAATTTTAGTAAATGCATAAATATTGTTGTGGAGTTGGAATGTAATGTTATATGTGCAAACATATCAAATGCATACTATAGGAATAATTTTTTCAAGCGATACAGTGCAGTAAAAAGATTTAAGCGAATCATGAATTAATATAAATTAACATAAATGTGTTGTTTGTTTCAATATGATGAATACCAACATTATATACAACTTCTCCAGTAATGCATATTGAATGGCATTGAGGAACATCGTAAGATCCCGTGTCTTATTATATTCGTGGAATTGCGTGCATCTCCACAATGGAAACTTCACCCACCATACTCTCCGCTAAATAGAATTATAAAAAACCTTATTACATTCTGGTGCATCGGATCTTGGCTTATGTTCTGAAAAGGAACATATGTCAACAGAAATCAGTACATCAAAGTTGTTGTTGGAACCATGTAAATAGCGTATTTACATCTCCTCGCAAATCTACCAGTATACAGTCGAATACTTTCCAATCTAATTTTACTGTAAACCATGATTGGTTAATCTTTTTTGTGAGAATCGTTAATAGAATACAACTTTTATGGTCGTCTGAAAAGCATGTTCATTAATGTTATTATTTCCGACGCATTGTGTTTGGGGTGCGCATTAATAGTCACACATCGGTTTTAGAAAAAAGGTTTAAACCAGAGGTCGTGTGTGTCTGTTAACAGCGATCTCGGTATGCACCTAAAATTCCCTATCTTACCCCAATTCTGTCTATGTACACCTGAACTAAACGAAACATAACATTGTTAAATGCTCGTCAGGGTTCAATTATTCCACGTGAGTATATAACCTTTACAATTGAAACACATCCTTACTGTTGTAATGACCGTTTTTTGTATGTGGTGGACATTTAACGGACTTCAAGAAATAAATTTTATTGAAAAGTACTTTGTGTTTTTTTGTTTGTTAAACACATAACCATGTTATTTAATATCAGTTATCGTAGCTTCTTTGTCGTTTTATTCCACATTTATAATGACATATGCGTTATGTTCTGTTTAAATTGTGTTAATTCCTTTTAATTTAAATGTCTTCGTTTAACTAATCTTAATGGCTTTAAACTCACACAAATACAAAAAAAACAGGATATTTAAGAAAATATTAGAGGTGTCCTTTGTCTGTTACACATATATAATTGTTAGATCACAGAAATGTGCAATACGACTATTTCCCCATGAAAGTTTTCCAACTAAAAATAGAAGAAATACATTTACTCATTGCCTTTCCTCTCCATAAAATAGTAATACAACTGATGATATTACTTTTCTTTTATAATTACCTACTCAATATTGTTACTGTCTACTTTCAGTATTACATCTGATTGTAATAAACAGCGAGAGAGAGAGAGAGGGGGAGGAGAGAGAAATACGGAGTGAGAGATAGAGAGCAACTAAAGCGTTAGATACCGTATGAAATATATCTGGGATTAAATAGTATACATACCTGCACACACACACACACACGCGCACACACACACACACACACACACACATATATATATATATATATATATATATATATATATATATGCAAAACAATTTTTCACATGGAAGTGTGAACATTTGAATATCAGGTATTTTTGTTTTTCAATTGCTATCAGAAATTCAAAATATTTTTCATGGTGCACATCTTAGGCCTTCTTCACATTTTAATTAAAATACCGGAAGTAATTTATGTCTTCATAAAAGCGATAATTCAAAAGCGTGTCCCCCCTCTCAAAATATTCGGAAATCATTTGATTACATTTGGATTTATATTGAGGAAAATTGAAAAACGGGTACACTTTTATTTCATGTACATGTTTATCTTTTATCTCATTGATTTCTAAAATAGTAGAAAAAAGATGGCAATATGTTTCTCCAACGCTCCAGTAGTTTTCAATTTCGATGCATTTGTACGTGTGTTTGTATCTTTTAATTTGGCACATATTGTATAAGCAATTTGCCATGCTGGTTGCTAACTTGTGTTCGATGTTTTTTTGATTTTTCATTTGAGACGGTCGTGCCCGAAGCAAACTCGCCGACACGTGAGAGATTTTAAGTTTTTCGGAGTTCAAATGAATAAATCAAATGTTATATATTTCTATATAAAATGAGTGTTCGCTTCTTTATAAGAAACGTTTAATTTTCAACCCATTGTCCCAGCCCAGTTTATTAATTCTATGAAGATAATATATGACTCTAAAAAACCTTACAACCGAACTCCAGAATCTATTGATGCGGTGCCAAGAGGGTATAAGTCCTTTCACAGGACTCTACAAAGCGCCGACAAACCAAGTTACACTCCTAACGTAACGATAGAACCACACATTATCCCATGCGAGCGATAGTATCACGTTTATCACAGTTTATTCAATATAGTATTCTGTCTTTACATGAGCTTGTATAAGATTTTTTGTATAAGGAAAATGTAAGTTTGCACATCAGAGTTCAATATAGAAAAGCTCGCTTCTCCTCTCTTTCTTTTTCCCTCCATTAGAATAGTAATACTACTGGTGATATTACTTTCCTTAATAATGGGCTACTCAATATTGTTGCTCTTTATTTCCTGTATTACATATGACTGTAATAAACTAAGAGATGGATATATAGATAGATAGATAGAGAGAGAGAGATAGAGAAGGAGAGAGAGAGAGAGAGAGAGAGAGAGAGAGAGAGATTAAAACATTAGATAATGTATGAAATATATTTACGGTTAAACAACATATAAATAGAGTGGGTGAGCTAATATAAACTTTGTAACATATGAATCACTTGGGTTAATTGAAAAATATGGGCTAATTAAACCGATTACAAACATAACTGTCACCCGCTGACACCCGCTGAACGCAATTACAGTCAAGTGGAGAAAGAAACACTGACCCTGATTTTTGCTGTGAAGAAATTCCATAAGATGTTGTTCGGGCGTCACTTTACACTTCTGACAGACCATAAGCTACTACTGTCAATATTTGGTTCAAAAAAAAGTATTCTGGTATATTCAGCCAGACGATTACAACGGTGGGCAATCATTCTACTTAGGTATCATTTTGCTATACAGTACTGCCGGACAACAGATTTCGGCCAAGCGGATGCTTGTCACGACTCATTAGTGCACAATCAGTTCCAGATGACGACACTGTCATCGCTGCCATCAACATCGAGGACGATTTTCAGCGCACGCTCACAGATTGTATCCGGACAATTCCAGTGACAAGGAATGATATAAAGCGAGAATCACAACAAGATTCAACGATACAAAAAGTGTGTAGATTTCTTCAACATACATGGCCACCTAACCTCATAGGAGATCTCCAACAGTTCAGACGGCGCAGTGGCTCTCTTTCTGTCATTGATAGTTGTTTGATGTTTGTAGATCGTGTTGCTATTCCTACTAAACTCAGAAAAGCAGCCCTTAAGCAACTACATTCGGACCATCCAGGCATTAACCGAATGAAATCACTAGCCCGCAGCGTGGTCTATCTGCCTAACATAGACACAGACATTGAGCATACTGTTAAACGTTGTATCCCGTGTATGGAAGCGCAGAAGAATCCACCTCAGATTGTTGATTCTCGCTGGACATACCCAGAGCAACCATGGCCCAGAATACACATAGACTTTGCTGGCCCTATCAATGGCCTTAGTTTTCTGGTGGTTGTGGATGCCCATTCCAAATGGCCATACGTTTTCCCAATGCAACAGACTGACACTCAGTCTACAAGAAGAGTACTTAGGCGGCTATTAAGTAAACACGGCTTACCCGAAACTTTAGTCTCAGACAACCGATAACAATTTACGTCTGAGTCATTCCAACTATTCTGCAAATCGGGTTGCATAACACACGTTCGGTCGCCACCGTATCACCTTCAATCCAACGGACAAGCCGGAAGATTTGTGAACACATTCAAAAGGGCACTACTGAAAGCAAGAAGGGAGGGAACAACAGAGGAGATACTACATGCTTTCCTCCTTTCATATAGAATAACACAAAATGGGGCTGTGAAGAATGGTCTATCACCAGCAGAAGCACTCATGTGACGAAATCTCCGCTCCACACTGGACACTTTACGTCCCCAGCCACAAAGGCAACACTCAAGCTTTAAAAAAGAAGCTTTTTCAGTTGGCACACCAGTGTTTGCTCGGAATACAGACCTGGCCGGCCAAACTGGGTACCAGGCATCATTCGCAAAATAAATGGACAATTCCTGTATGATGTTCAAGTCGGGAGTCAATTCTGGGCACGGCACAAAAACCAGTTGCGTTTCAGATATTCTGTAGACAACTTAGTAGACAACAGAACAACCATTCCGTTTGATTTGTTAATGGACACATTTGAACTGCCATCTACACCACCTCTCATGCAGACAAATACAAATGAGAATTATCAAAGACCTCACAGGAGTTGGCCAAAGCGCAGTCGCATCAGAGTAAAGCACCTCCAAGTTGATCCCAGGTGCGCTCGATATACTTAAAGACTAAAACGGGGAGATGTTAGGACACCTAACGAAAACGGAATTACCTCCCTTGAACCATTTCGGGAGTTAAAAGTGATCGCCAATGAAAAAAGGTTCGTCTGCCCGGAGAGAAACAAAACAAAGACTACGGCGTGAGACTGTGAAGATATCAAGCAGACAATTAACTCATTAATTCATTCTGTGTTCAGTTTTAATAAATCTGTAAAACGTTTCTCTTGATAGTTCATCCATTTATTTACAAGTTATTATTTATAATTAACCTAAATTACGAGGTTATAAAACAAACTGAGGCATATGTTTACATGTATTGGAATAAATTACCATTTATATTGGAAAAGGCCTTAAGCAGAGAAATGTTATTTAACTGAGATATTGTATATCAGATATAGTTACAGAAAGAATACTAGGCCGCGTAAATAACCAAAAAGTGTGTATATATATATATATATATATATATATATATATATATATATATATATAACTTTTTTATCATATAGTAATAAAAATCCCAGCAGAGTGCTCGATTAATTGAGAATTCAAATTCAAATTAAGAGCGTAATATTTATTTATTTTTGGTATAGAAAAATGAGTAAAATATTAGTACCGTCGGGCAAGCTCAGACGAACTTATCCATCCGGCTCTCTTCAGCTTATATTGTCATCAGGTTCGGAAATGTGAAGTAACGTGTTACTCTCGTTTGGACGCGTTATTTTCTTAGAGTGTTATGTATATTTGTTTAAATTTAGTGTAAGGGAGGTTTAATGAGGTGTAAAAATTGTGAGGGGGGGGAAGTACAGTTGAGATTTAAAAATCGAAATAGTTTTAAAAATATAAAAAAATAAAATATATTTCTATATAAATCCCGTGAGCCAATGTTTATAAGTAGCGTATATTTGACCGTTACTGTTTCGAGGGTGAATAGGGTGTCTTCTAAAGAAAATAGGGGGATAAAATGAGTTTAAGGAGTATACTTATGAAGGTTAAAAAACACATATTAAATTAAAGTTTAAATCCTGGATTAAATGGCTTTAAATTAATCCAACAGGAATTCAAATAAAGATATAACCCGGGCAGTTTGTAGATTTGTCTAAAGGCAGGAACTCTGCAGGGTTTATCAGTGACATGTTTTTCATGGTGTCAATCCTCACTTTAATTCAAAATGTTTATTATATTTTTCGCACCTCTTAATACTGCTCGTACAATTATTGGCACTACGATACTTTTTCATGGCTCAGTTCTTTGGCAATATTCATATACGTCTTTGGTTTAGCCCTGTTTATCGTCTGTGTACCATAGGGATGGCGACATCTACTATTGGCATGTTTCTGTTGGTTGTTGACTATAATCACGCCCATCCTCTTTCTTGAATTTGTTTTTTGTTTGGTTTCCGTTTGTTTAATGGTTTTCGTTTTTTCATTTGAAATATAGTTCACGTTTACCAAGTGGGCAGTGTTATACCCTTCGTTTTTTAAGGGCATCTTTCTTCTGAAGAGGTGCACAGATTTTGGTATTTTGCATTATATTTTGTTATTATTATTATAATTATTATCATTATTATTATTTACTCACTAGGAGTTATCACACTGGTCATCGTGAGTGATCGCACACTGCCAACAACCTGTGGTATTCCTTGGAGTCTAAGTGACAACAAGTCTCCTCAGACTTCTAGTATGCTCCACCTCTTTTCGTTCATGACCGCTGATGACCTTGCGGTATCGCAACAGCCACTTACCAACGATTTCCCGCTGATACGGGCAATTTGTCCTCTCTGGGGCCTGAGTGGCAACAAGTCTCCCCAAGGTCCCAGAGCTGTCCGCGCTCTTCCAGTGGAGGTCTGGTTTGCGCTTTCCCTCCTCGACCCTCTGTCCATAATATTCGAGGTGTCAGTCTATGCTTGCGCCTCTCTCGTGCGGTTGTATTTTCCCCGGTTCTGTTTTCTTGTGCTTCCATGTGTCTGTTCTCAATTCGTTGCTTATGTGTGTTGGTTTCCGCATGCGAGGACATTTCTCAGGATTGTAGCTGTTTTACTCATTACTGTCCTTTGTATGGTCTCAGTTATCCCTTTGATTCCTATTTCTCCTAGTCTTTCCTCCATGTTTTTGAGGGCTGTTCCTAGTGCTCCTATGATTATTGGTGTTATACTGACTTTCTTCATGTTCCATATTCCTTTCAGTTCTCTGGCAAGTTCAATATATTTTCTTCTTTTTCCGTCTCTTTGATCTTCACTCTGTGGTCCGCTGGATCTGCAAAGTCTACGATTTTGCAGGGTTTTTCTTTCTTGTTGATTATTATCATATCCGGTCTCCTTGCTGTTATAGGTATGTCTGTTTGTACATTCATATCCCATAGGATTTTGTGTTTTTCGTTTTCTAATACAGTTTCTGGTTTGTGTTTGTATCGTTTTTTTGCATATTCGAAATTCATGTGTTTGCACATTTCCCGGTGTACTTCCTTGCCCACGCTGTCATGTCTGTTATTGTATTCCTTTTGGGCTAGCTTGCTGTATTCACTTATTATATGATTTATCGTTTCGTCTCTTTGTCCACACAATCGGCATTTACTGTTTTCCTGGGTGTTATCTATCTTTGCTTTAATAAAGTGTGTCCTAATCGCATTGTTCTGTGCGGCCGTCAGCAGAGATTCCGTTTCTCTATTCAAGTGTCTTTTTCTTAGCCATGCCCAGCTGTTTTCATTGGCTTCATCGCTTGTGAGTCTTATAAAGCGTCCATGTAGTTGTTTTTCTTCCCACTTTTCCTTTCTTGTGTTTTTTTTCTGGTTTCAGTGCTTCCGGCGTTGTTTGTTGGGCTGGTGTCTCCTGCTGTGGTGATCAGTCTTTCCGTGTTCTGGGTTACATATTTCTCCAGCTCTTTTTTGGTGTCTTCCACACAATCTTCTATACTTACCAGTCCTCTACCTCCTTCATTTCTTTTCATGTAGAGTCTGTCCGTATCGTCTTTTGGGTGCAATTCATTGTGCATAGTCATTAGTTTTCTAGTCTTCTGGTCATGGTGCCTGAGTCTTCTTTGATCCAGCCTATGAATGGTCCAGAGTATCTTATTAGTGATACAGCCCATGTGTTTATCCCTTTTACTAGGTTTCTGCTATATAGTTTAGTTTCTAAGAGTTTTTTTGTTCTTCGTATATATTCTTTTCCAATCTTCTCTTTCATTTCTGTATATTTGATTTTGTCTGCTTCCAGAACTCCCAGGTATTTATAACTATCTTGTTCTAGCGCCCTCATCTCCTCTTGGTTGGGGAGTTCTATACCTTCTGTCATCTCCAGTTTTCCTCTTTTGATCTCTAGCAGTGCACAATTTTCTATTCCAAACTCCATTTGGATATCCTGGCTGAATATCCTGGTTGTATTTATCAGCTTTTCCAGTTGTTTTTGTTTGTTGCAAACAGTTTAAGGTCATCCATGTACATCAGGTGATTTATTCTTGGTTCTGTATCCGTAAACCTGTATCCGGCATCACACTTTCTGAGTATGTAGTTGAGTGGGATAATGGCTATTATGAACAATAGTGGTGATAGAGAGTCTCCTTGGAAAATGCCTCTCTGTATTTTTATCCCAGATAGCTGTTGTCCTCCGACTGTCAGTTTTAGTCTCCATGTTTCTATTGCTTTCTGGATGAGATTAATAATCCTGTCTGGTATTTTGTATATTTTTAAGCATTCAATTATCCATGTTTGGGGGATTCTGTCATAGGCTTTTTTGTAGTCCATCCATGCCATGTTTATGTTCTTTTGTCTGCTCTTCACCTCCTTCAAGATCTTTTGATCAATGTATAGTAGATCATGTGCCCTTCTTTGTCCTTTTCAGCAACCATTTTTGTTCCTCGGGGAGCAGTCGACGTTTGTCCAGGGATTGGTAGATTTGTTCTCTCAGAAATGCTGTGAGAATTTTCCACATTATTGGTAGACATGTTATCGGTCTGTAGTTGCTGGGGGTCGTTCCCTTTTTGGGGTCTTTTTGTATTAATGTTGTTCTTCCTTCCGTCATCCATTCTGATACGTCTGTTTTGCGGATACATCCACTCAGTTTCTGCGCTAGTCTTTCATGCAGGGTCGTGAATTTTTTAAACCAGCATGCATGTATTCCATCGTGGCCTGGTGCTCTCCAGTTTGCCATTTTTCTTAGGGTTTTCTTGATCGTTTCTTTGTTAATTTCTGTTTCGGTTCCTTCTTCGATTTCCTGCAGTTTATCTTTCATGTTTTTTCAACCATTGGGCATTTTTGTAGTGCTTTTTTTGTTCTTCCCATATCTTGCCCCAGAATTGTTTTGTTTCTGTTGGGTTCGGTTGCTCTGTTGCTGTTTTTCTCCATTTACGTTTTTGTAAAACTGGCTTTCATTGTTTTCAAAGGTCCTGTTCTGTTTGCTCTGTTCTGATGTGTACCTGTATCGTCTCAGTCTTCCTTCTATTGCTGCTATCTTTTGTTTTATTTCTTCATGTTTCTCATTTAGTTTTTCCTTGCGTTTCTGGTTTTTGCTACTTAATCGTTTCATGTCCTCCTTCCTTCTGTTCACGGTTGTAGCTTCATTCCGAAGTTTGGTGATCTGGATTTCCAGTCTGATTTCCCATCCAGGTTTTGTCGGTCCACTCTTTTGTCGATTCTCTTCGTTTCTTAGTTTCATACTTACCGATTTTTCCCCTGCATATATCAGGTTGTTTAGGTCTCTAATAGTTTCTGTTGGGATGTGTGTGAGGAGTATATTTACTCTTTCTGTTTCTGCTTTTATCTTCTTCGCTACTTCATTCCTGAGAGATGGGAGTTTTGTTTTGTTTTCTAACATGTATCGTCTAATGTTCTCCACTTCACTTGCTTCTTTTTCGTTGAGTTCTATCTCAGCAGGTTCTGTGGTTCTGCAGTCTTCTATCTCATCTGGTTCTGTGATTCCGTAGTCTTCAATCTATTCAGTTTCAGTGTGTATGTTTTGCCCGTCTTCTTCCTGTGGTTTCTCATTCGGTGGTGTTTCTTGCTCCGTTTCGTCATTAACCTTATGTCTGATTTCCGTCAGTTCCATCTCCGAGAACCATCCTCGCTTGAGGATCTGTCTTGCTGATCTGCTATCCTTTGTTCCGTTGTATGGTAGTCACTAGCAATGTCCCAGAGATGTTTCATTCGTTTTCGGTAGCCTCTTTCTGTAGGATAGCGGCTTTTATAATAGCACTCCATCACCAGTCTGTTCTCTTTCGTGGTCCATTTCTTTCTATATCTTTTCAGTTTGCTGTTTTCGCTCTGGTTTTCCTGTCTTTGGCCTGTGTCCTTGTCATACCTGGAATCAGAGAGGTTACTTACATGGTTCTTGTCCGTTGTCATGCTTCCTTTAAATATGTTATTAATTTTAAAACAATTTGGGCACTTAATATCAGTATGCGTATTCTTATATACCTTATACTTAACGATATTTCTAGAAAGTCTTAATCTGTTATATTTTTAATATAGATGTGTGTCTCTCTCTTAGCAAATTAAGAAATGTAGACTTTATATTCTTATTCGTAAGTTTTTCCCGTCACGCACATCCACATAGCACACAACGCACACAGAAGTGTGCGCCCTCTTTTAAATTGTTCGACATTCCCCTCTTCTTTATTCATATTGTCTCTTTCTATAATGTGCTTTTCGATACACATTTTATTTTGATATCTCCACTCGATTCACTGTTTCTAATCAACAATTTCTTTTCATTTATGTCTCATTTTCATCAAATAAACACTTTCGTTTCTTTTTCAGATTACTCATCCTTCTATACATTTCAACTACATCATTTGTTGTCTCTTTAATTCCTCTCTTTCTTTTCACTCTTCTTTCTTTTCTTTATGCAGATACCTCGTATATATATACAATATGTATATATATATATATCTATATATATATATATTGATCTACATGTATCTAAATATATAACTATCAATTTTCTCTTTAGTAATCATTTTTTACGCTTTATATTCATAGATTTAGCTTATTACTGAACGTAACCGTCGGCATCGTATAATTTGGACGCGATCTATATTTTACTTCTGATTTTGACTTATATATCTACAAATATTCGAATATATTTATTTTCGGTGTTGATATATATACATACACGCACACACACACACACACATATATATATATATATATATATATATATATATATATATATATATATGTATATATATATATTGAGTAGTGTTGTAATTATATAGATAAATCGATATACGCGTGTCGTTTAAAATGTAAGCGTCAACAGAAAATAGGTAACCTCAAGTGCATAGTTACTTACGTTAATCGAACCAGAAGTAATGTTATTAAGTACATATATTAACATCCTACACATTGTGTAAAAAACTAATTTATCATCTTCATGATATTTAATAATGCACTTGTTTATTTTTTATTGCGATTTAAAGTAAAATCAATTTCATGGTTTAAATTGGCATACAGGAGAGAAAGGTTTGAGGAACTGAGCATTGACGTCTACTTCAGATAATCTGATGCATAAAGTTAAGACGATGTTCCCCTGTACTAGGAAACTAACTACATGCCCCACTGGCTACTAAACTGACCAGTAATTTACACTTATTCACTTGATCGTGTTTAAGTAACTTTGCTATTATTTTTCTCCAGCTAACACTTAATATCCCTTTTGGCCCACCATCTTCGATTCTCCTCAAAACATACTTCATATAGGCGGTAGTAAAAACTTTCCCCCCTTATATTTAAGTACTAACACTTCTGAGTCGTCACCGATAACTATTAATAAACGTTTTTTTTTAAGTGCCCGTTAGTATTTACAATTTGTCTGCTATTAATTTACTACATAATACAAAACATTACATTTACTGAACGCTCTCGCTAATTCTGTTGATATTTCGAGAATATCAAATAATATTACTTAAAACTATTCGTATACATTTATATTCATTTCAGTTTTTAGAGAAGGCAATTAACGGACATAGTTTATTTCTGTAATTCGACATTCAACATGGCGGCTACAATTTCTTCAGAAACTCGACTACATACGTAAGTCCATATACGCCAAGATACGTTACATAGATCTATGAAGTTGACATTTTCTTTATCTGACCCCTTTACCACGCAAAATATTTTAAAAAAATAGAAAAAACATCGATTTATTGGAATAGAAATGATCCAACATGTACGGCCCCTATATTTTTTCGTTTCATAGCGTATCGTAAATTATAACACATGCCAGATACCGGTTGACTTGGTTAGGATGACCTAATTTAGCTTACCTTTTATATTCGCGTTTGTTGGCTCAGGGTTAACAGCGTATCTTTAAAAACGAAAGCTGTATTGTTCGATTGCAATTGTCTAATACAATTCATTTTTATTTGTTTTTCTTCCGCTTTTGCGTGAATAAGGGGAGAGAACTAAGGACCGGATCTTTTTAGATTCAACGTTACTATGTAGTAATTTTTAAAAAATTCTGTACTAATTAGTACTTAACCTATTAAGAATATTATAATGTTTCTTCAAACATGATTTACTACTGCTCTGAAGCAGTCATTAATTATATTTGTGGATTTCAGCAGTGCTCAGAAAACAGACCATTTTTCTTTTTTCTTCTTTTTCTTTTTTTACTTTTTCCCTTTTTTGTTTTTTTCTTTTTTACATTTTAACTTCCTCTCTTAAACTTGAATACAAAACAACAATAACCGGGTGGGAATTTAATTTAATACAGCTCTGTAATACTCCTGATTTTAGATAGAGTGGTTGTAAAATATAAAAAATAATAATTCTGAGTAAATACCAGTGCCATTGGATGAGCAGGAAGACTCCTACAACCGCGTCTCTGTACTTTACTTCTATTAAGTCTGCACCATTCACTAAGTGTCTAGACTGAAGCAAGTTCCGATCTGTTAAAGTCTCTTCTTTTTATAATCAAAAACACCAACAATTACAACAAAGGCGCCCTCTGGGCCAATCAAAAACTTCACCCAATGGCTGTAACTTGATACATTACATTCCTCCATTCTTAGATGGATCACTAAACATAGTCTCTTAACTTAAATGGAGCTCTTCTTACACGCTCAGATCTCCGAGGAATAGGCGATGCTTTCTGTTTGAAGTCTATAGGTTCCACCTCAGCCTCATCCTGTTTTACTAATTCAGGAACTCCTTCTTCCTCAGTAGACTCCCTTGTACTGGTTGTCACCGTGTCCTCTGCAGCATCATTCATATCAGTCACATTCTCCTCTGGGACCCGGATTGTCCTTTTAATGATCTGGTCTGAATGTCTCCGTGTAACTCCTCTCTCGGTCTCTACCTCAAAATTTACATTACCCAACTGCCTCGTAATGATGCCCTCCAGCCACCGTTGACCAGTGCCAAAATTCCTCACAAAGAATTGACTCATTCACCCCATGATTTCAGCACGGTGTCATGATCTTAGTACCCTTCTCCATTGTGTAGTTGTACACCCTGCTCTTAAACTTGTTTGGCTGTAACAGATGAAAGGCTGATCTTAATTGTCGCTTGAACAGCAATTCAGCTGGAGGAACCCCAGTTACTGTGTGTGGAGCTGTCCTGGTAGTTAAAAGGAATCTGTTGAATTTTGTTTCAAGAGATGTTTTTGTGTCTTTGTCCATCCTCTTCATTGTTTCCTTGAATGTACGCACACTGCGGAGGAGTTGGAGGAGGGATGGTAAGGAGTCGTGGATATGTGTTTAACCCCATTTGCCTCTAAAAACCTCCTGGAGTTATCACTGGAGAAACAAGGGCCGTTGTCAATCACAACTAGCAGAGGCAAACCACGAGTCGCAAAGATTCCCCTCAACATCTCAATGGTAGCTGCAGCAGGGGATGTCTTCATTATGCAAACCTCCATCCATTTGGAGTAGGCATCAACCACTATTAAGAACATGTGTCCAAAAACTGGACCAGCATAGTCTATGTGAATTCTTTCCCAGAGATGACTTGGATATTCCCAACAATGAATCGGAGTTCTGTTGGGCTGTTTCTGATTTAGCACACAACTTTCACACCCCTTGGTGGTCCACTCAATATCTTCATCCAGTCTTGGCCACCATACATAGCTTCTAGCTAATGCTTTCATCCTCACAATGCCTACATGAGTCTGGTGTAATTGCTGCAGAACTTTTCCTCTCAACTTAGGAGGAATAATAATCCTGCTTCCCCACAGTAACACGCTATCTTCACAGGCCAGTTCCTCCCGTTTATTAAAATAGGGCTTTAACTGTTATCTCCAACCGACCCCATTCCAACCATTCATGGTGAATTGGTATACCCGACTCAAGATCGGATCTTTCCTAGTCTCTGCTCTCACAGCTTCAACTTTCACTGGAGCTTCCACAAGGTCAATCATACATATTTCATTAGTGGATTTAGATATATCTTTTTCCTGAGCCTCTAGTGGAAGACGACTCAAACAGTCCGCATTACTATTGAGGACTCCAGTTCGATATTCTAGTTTGTAATTACAGGCAGCCAAGAATAGGGCCTAACGCTGAACCCGGGCAGCTGCCATAGCAGGAATTGGCTTGTTCTCTGCAAATAGACCCAACAACGGTTTGTGATCGGTGAACATCGTGAAGGGGTTTCCAAACAGATATTGATGTAACCTCTTCACTGCAAAAACCAGGGCAAGCCCTTCCTTTTCAATGTGTGCATAATTCTGTTCAGCATCTGAGAGCGTTCGGGCGATGTAACATACTGGCTTTTCACTGCCATCTTCCATCCTATTAGCTTACACAGCTCCCAAGCCATAAAGAGAATCATCAACTTGTACAGGTGTGGGCTTAGATGGGTCAAAATGAGTCAGAAGGGATGCTGTACACAGCATTTTCTTTGTCTCATAAATAGTTTTTGTTGGCAGGCTTCCAACTTCCAAACTGTGCCTTTCCTCATTAGACTGTGCAGTGGCTCAAGTCGTGTTGACAAATTTAGGAAAAGTGCTGCGATAATCATTTACTGCCCCAAGATAGGCTTTCAACTCTGTAACATTCCTGGGTGTGGGGGCTCTTGCCATCGCAGCCACTTTCTCTGGTAGAGGAGCTGTACCATCCTTGCTAACCTTGAACCCTAGATAGGTTATTTCCTCAAGAAGGAATTCACACTTGCTTCCTTTCAATTTGAGCCCAGCTATGCTCAGCGTATGTAATACTCTCTCTAGGTTTTTTAAGTGGCTGTCATCATCGGGACCTGAACTTAGTATATCGTCCACTCGTACCTTGCAGAAAGAAACATCTTTCAATCGTTTGTCCATCTCCTGTTAAAAAATGACTGTAGCACTGTACATCCCGAACTGTAACCTTGTGGGTTGGTACAAACCCCTATGTGTGTTTACAGTTAACAATTCCTGGGTACCTTCCTCCAATTTCAGCTGTTGATAGGCGTGGCTTAAATCAAGTTTGCTGAATTTTTCACTCCCTCTCAGTGTGGCATCTTATTTCTCCGTTAAATAAAGCATCATATTTTGTAAGTATTTTTTTAAGGCTCGATGGATTTTCCCTTGTTAAACAAAACAGCCTTTCCCAGTCTAGCTTTAACTTCTTCATCCAATCTCTACCCAGTAGAGTTGGTACCTTTCCTTTCACAACCAGTAGTGGTAAACAGTTCACTTGCCCTTCATGTAATACCTCTACAACTGTTGTCCCCTGAGGTTTTATAATTTCACCAGTATACGTCGTCAGTTTTACTGTGCTTTTTTAAAACCTCCATGACCAATTTTTTTTTGTTTAACAACATCTCCACCTTTACCGGTGGTGTTTGCAAGTTAGAGACATTGTATGAATTCAATTCGTCTTGCCGAGCCTCCCTCTCATACAGATGTTACCTTTCCATAGTGAATCCTTTTTCAACTGTCTGGTCTTCATCCACCACATTCAATGGATCGCTCTTTCTAGTTATTTTAAAGAATTTACCTTGTTGCTGCCTGCACTTTCTGCGGGTGTGTCCTGTCTTATGACATCTGTAACATTCACTATTTTTAAATGTACATTTATCTGCCGTGTGTCTGGTACTACCACATCTGTAACACTCACGTCTACAGGGTAAATTGTGTATTGGGTTTTCATGATCGGGAAATGTTTCCTGCATTGATGTAGAATATTTCCGGGCTGATTCGATTGACACTGCTATTTCAATAGCTTGATTCAACGTTAGATCCCTTTCGGTTAGTACGCGTTCCTGGATTTTCACATATTTAATTCCAGAGACTAAGCGGTCCCGTATGTATTCACCAACCCTCTCTTCAAAATTGCAGTGTTCGGACATTTTTCTTAATGCGGTCACATAGTCACATAGACTTTTCCTCCATTGTGTCCCTCGTGTTGAACAAGAATCTTTCATGAATCACATTAGGTGGTGGTTTAGTATGTCACTGCATCAGCCCAACTAGTTCATCAAACGTTTTCTTTTCAAGACGATTATCTGCTAAACCTCTTAACACAGCAAAGTGTTTTGCACAAATAACGGATAATAAGATCGCCTTTTTCTTCCCTTCACTCTCAATATCATTGGCTATAAAAAAAACTCCACACGTTCAATGTAGTTAATCCAGGACTCCTCAACATCGTTCCAACCCGTAAAGTGCCCATCAATGCCATTTTTTTTGTATGCTTCTGGGAACACATCCAATGAGTGTGCTTACTTTTTTTTTCCTTAAAAACTTCCAGCACATGTTGGTGTTAATCTTCCAAATCCCTTCCTCGCATATTCCTCTACTACCTCGTCGTCAATTATTAAGTCTGCAGCATTCACTAAGTGTCAAGACTGAAGCAAGTGCCGATCTGTTAAAGTTTCTTCTTTTTATATAAATAAAAATTACAACTTCCTTCTTCCTTTAACCCTGCAACAATTCTTAAATGTGGCCTGTTTCCGTTCGGCCGGATTTTTACACTCTTTAATGTATTCTTCACATTTCTCCGGGCAACACATTGGGACGGGTCAAGCTAGTATATTTATGAAAAAAATCGTAAAAATAATCGTCATGATATGAATTTCTAAAAAGTACATTAATATATATATATATATATATATATATATATATATATATACAGCTTATTCCCGTAAGGATAAAATTATACGTATATAGATGAAAACAATTTTTTATAATTAATTATTTCTCGCCACCGAACTAGGTTCGGCTAGGTAGCGAGTAATATTAACACAGCCGTCATCGTGGCTTCATTGCAATGTTTCTTTACGACACCATTTTCTTCCCACGCTCTCAACTCAATTTCCTACTGCCACCATCTATTTGTATCTAATGATTTATTTTTTCATTAGCGGCAGTTTTCAAGCTTACGCCTGCCACCATCTCTGTTTCAAACATTTGGCACTTGTGCGTTGTTTTCTCAAGACAACCACCATGAGAAAATCTTGAAATAAAGGTGAATCGTTGATAAATACATTAATTATCTTTTTTTGTATTCTTTTTCAATTTTCATATATATATATATATATATTATAATATAAAATGAAGTAATAAAATAAGGTGTCAATCAAATTTTATTAGAATTCAAAGTTCATGCAAAGCATCCTTAAGTCCTTAGCTCATGAGTTTTCAAAGATAATTCTTCTCTTCAGAGGACCATTACCGCAGTTATACTACTACAGGCAATAAAATTACGCTTTGAAAATATATAAAATTATATACACAAATACATAAAAATACATAACATCAAACATATCAATCCAAAAACATACTTTTGTTGAATCCATACAGTCCATCCAGGTCATACAAGTTGAGAAGCATAATCAGGAAGGACATTACTCCAAGATACAAACAGCAGTCCAAATATGTGTGTAATGTCCTTCCTGATTATGCTTCTCAACTTGTATGACCTGGATGGACTGTATGGATTCAACAAAAGTATGTTTTTGGATTGATATGTTTGATGTTATGTATTTTTATGTATTTGTGTATATAATTTTATATATTTTCAAAGCGTAATTTTATTGCCTGTAGTAGTATAACTGCGGTAATGGTCCTCTGAAGAGAAGAATTATCTTTGAAAACTCATGAGCTAAGGACTTAAGGATGCTTTGCATGAACTTTGAATTCTAATAAAATTTGATTGACACCTTATTTTATTACTTCATTTTATATTATAATATTAATGCTCTATCCAGTATATTGAGCTTCAGTTTTTTTATCCGGATGTTTCACTAATTATAAGATATTAGTTGACGCTTATATCTTTTGTTGGATTGCTTCATATATATATATATATATATATATATATATATATATATATATATATATATATAGTTTAAGTATCCGACAATTGTTTCAGAACCAGTTCTGTTCCTATTAAGGGGTACATAGAAAATTATTCAGCCGAGAAAATCCTTTGCGTAAGATTACATCCTAACGCCTGACACTAAAGTATGTCGGTCAACTCCAACTATCGGCAGGGCAGGTTCGAAGCGGCCCAACTCTCCTTTCTTAAATACATGCACAAACACCCAGACATACCCACACACACACACACATACCTACAACCAATGATAAACACCATGGATAAAAAAATCTACAGATTCCTTTGATGTTGCAATGGGTCATTAGATCGACTGACTTGTTTTATCTGATTGGATTATTTATTTTAAACAATCTTACGTAGACAGGTATGTTTAGTGTAAGGGATATAGACTTATATAGGGACGGTAGTGTATCCGTTATTCAAAATAGTAACGGGTCTAAAGTTTAATAACTAAGAACTATGAATGATTTTAGACTCAAAGTTGAAATAACTGCAGGCACCAACATTACAAACATTTTAGATATTACCCTTAACCTTAAGCAAAGAGTATACACACCATATATGACAGATAACTATGATCCAATATACGCAAATCCAAAATCAAATCATCCACCAAGCGGTAGTAAAACATACCGCTATTCGTAGGACATAGAATAAGCAATAAGTCCTCTAATGAAACCATTTTCAATAGCAATGTTAGTGCTTACAATAATGATCTAAGTAATAGTGGTTATATGAATATCGAATATCAAGCTAGTAGGAATAGAAATAAGAGTAGGATGAATAGAAACCGAAAAAATATTTGGTATACACCCTGTTTAACCTACTGTTAAATCCAAGACAGGCCAGATGTGTGTTTTAACTTGTTAATAGGCATTCCCCACTGCATAAAATATTTAACGAAACCAAAATCAAACTTAGTTATTGTTGAAATAATCATTGGTAAAAAAATAACCAAAGGTCACCATAGACACATATTAAAGGGTAATGATACAAACAATGTTAGTAACATACAGAATAATAAATGTAATTATAGAAATAAAAGTGAGTTCCAATTACAAAAAAATGCTTGATGAAAAATGTTGTATATTAAAGCACTGTTTTTCTAGAAAATGATCATAATTTTTAAAAGATTCAACATAGGGTGTACAAGTATAGATTTTAAGGATAGGTACCGAAACCATAAATGCTCATTCAACTCCATAGATTATGATAGAAAAGGTAATTCGATTATCCAGATATATGTTATCCATAAAAATATATTGCATAGTTCCTGTAGTGTAAGTATGGTCTATTTAAAAAAGGCGCCAATCCCTACAATAAAACCCTACATGTGTTATGTGTGTAAATGAAAAGCTGAATATCATTTTGTTTTCGTAATAATGCTTTACTAAACCAGAAAGACGATGTAGGTTATAACTGCACACACTTCAAATGTTCACTTTAGATAAGTATTGTGTAGGCGATGTAAATATAACTTAAAAAATATAAAAAATTTAAATTAAGAATTAAAATAATTTATGAATGAAAATTTTTAAAAAATTACAATCTCTGTCAACATAAAATTAAATCATAAATAAGTTATGTAACTGATCAATAGGTAAACCTCCAGATGATGGGATAACTATTAGTAAGCAGGAGATCTTTAAATTAATAAGTTACAAAGTTTAGTCTATATATTGAAAGAAGGTATATTATTAAAGATGAACATAATGATAGAATTAATGAACTTAAATCAGTACCTCCTAAAAGTCCATTAAGCTAAGTCAATATAGATAGACACAAATTAAAGATAATTTCAGAGAGAGAATATAATTAATCTAGTATAAATAACATTTTAAAAAAATTAATTCCTTTAAAACATAACGCAAAATTATTTAAATTGTTAAAATATTTAGTAGTTTATCATAAAGAACTAGATACCAATTATAATTAACCGATATTAAAAACTTGGTTTCTACTGCTAAAATTTATAGGTAAATACTATTGTTGTTGGATCAACTTAGTTTGTAGGTTAATAAGGTTGCAATTTATTTATATATTTAATTAATTAATGAATAGCGATTATGTTAACATATATAAAACTTTATTTAGCAGGTTATAAAGATGGGATTAAAAAAAATAGATAGAATGAGAAATTAAAATCCCTTAAAACATTAAGCATAATTATTATAAATTATACAGTATTAAGTAGCATATGATAATAAGCGAGATTAGAATAATAACTAGTCGATAGTTAAAAACTTGGTCTCGAATTTTAAGAATAAATAGCTGGATAATATTATCTTTCGATCAACTTCATTTCTTAGTAGAGTATGGTAGCAATTAATTGATGTTTAAAATAATGTTTAGTTTGATATATATAAAGCCCTGACATATATTAAGCAATTTATAAGGATTAGATTTTGTTTATGTCAACTTGGTAATTATATATATATATATATATATATATATATATTTTTATATATATATATTTATATATATATATATATATATATATATATATATATATATATATTACCATTTCATGCATCCACATCAAATTTCATAAGGACATATAACTTTTTATGTATCAATTTTCAGTATTTCCTTCATAATAGCTCGATAAGTAGGTAGCGCCAGCTAGTAAATTATGTACATATATTTATGTCAATTAAGCTACACAGAGGTTCCGCGTTTCATTTCCGGGGAGAATTATCAGGCTAAAATGCATGAAGTTAGTTTTGCCAAGTGTTTTTATATACACGGTTATTTAGTTAACCAATCAGATTCTTTGTTGTTCTCTTAGCCAATTGTTTGGCTTTTCTCGAACAAAAGTTCGGTTGATTTTACTTCCAATGTATTATGAAGCTAAACACTAGCAATTGTTATGATGCTCAAAAATGAAAACTTTCTTATGAAGCTTATCACTAGAGAACGTCTTAGAACTCAAAACAAACAAGTGTCTTATAAAGCGTAACACAAGCAAATGTCTTATGCAAATTCCATAAGTGAATGTTGACAAGCTACATTGATGTTTAGATCTGAAACTTCAAATTTTATGTCATTTTTAGCAGACTTACTGGTAGATTTCTTAGAAAAGGTGAGATATACGATTATAATTACAAACATAAAAAGTATAAGTTCGTTCCATGACTTTTAATTGACGTTAATATTAAAATATGAAAATATTTGGACATAAACAGGAAAATATACACACATGATAACTACGTACACACAATAATATATTTACACATATATATATATATATATATTCAAATTTTTACGTGTTTATAAATCAATATATAAGTATATAAGTCGTTGTAAAACATTATTCAAAGATAACCATGAAAACAGCGTAAAGTTCATGCATTTCTGCGGCGCTCGATCAGATAACTGAATGTTAAATTATTAATGCAGAAACACTAAACGTCTATTTGTAATGCTATAAATGGTCTATAACACGCCAGGATTCTCTGCGTACACCGGAAATAAGTAGCGAGCTCTCGTGCGCAAATAGATTTACTAATAAAGGAAATGTCAAAGGGACATAGACGCGTACATATGCCTATATATATATATATATATATATATATATATATATATATATATATATATATATATTTATATATATATAAATATATATGTGTGTGTGTGTATATATATATATATATATATATATATATATATATATATAGAGAGAGAGAGAGAGAGAGAGAGAGAGCGAGAGAGAGAGAATGAGAGGAGCGACAGCAATAAGTAGAGAGAAAGAGGCGGATAAAAGAAGATATTCAGAAAGACAAGTGAAGATACTCTGCTATATATAATAGAATGAGTGTAAAGGAAAGAGTTGTGTTTGATACAGAAAACAAACGATTCCATATATCCTTTGATATTGTAATAATTATTATGATACTACTACTACTACTGATAATAATAATAATAATTATTATTATTATCATTATTATTATTATTATATTAATAATTGTCATGATAATAATAATAGTAATATTGGAACTGAGACTGCAAACAATACCATAATATTTCTCCTACTATAAATGCTGCAGCATCATCGGTCGTTCGATAAATATGGAGATATATTTGGCATTTTAGCGTAGGGCAAAGTTTTGTATATTTTCTCATATTATACTTCACTTTTTCTCTCATCAGGCAGTGAAGGATACATCTTTCTAGACTAAGGAAAACCGATCTGGTGGCTAACTTTGCGCTCGTGGGGAAGCGACTAAATAGGAAATGCAGAGACTTTTGCCACTCGGAATTCCAAGAACATCACTTGTTTTGCCAGTGTCATAGCATTGGTAATGAATCGTGTTAAAACTACTAGAAAATTAATAACTAATAAATAAATGAACAAATAATAATAATAATAATAATAATAATAATAATAATAATAATAATAATAATAATAATAATAATACATCCCAGAGAAGACCAACTGTCCATACCAGCGAGAAATCAATGGTAAGAGGATGTTGCGATACCGCATCGTTATCGAAAAGAGGTGAATAATACTGGAAATCTGAGGAGGCTTGTTGTCACACAGACTCCAGGAAATACCACTGGTTGTTGTCGGTGAGCAATCACTGACGATGATCTGTGTGAGAACTCCTAATGAGTACAAATAATAATAATAATAATAATAATTAACGCGTGAAAAAACACGATGAAAAAATATGAATAGAGGCAATCACATTGATTATAGAAGGGACAGGGGAATGAATTGCACACGAAAATTAATAGATATTGCTATATAAAACATTTGAACAGGGAAATGGAATCGCCACAAAGTACAAAAACACTAAACTTAGTGTTTTTGTACTTTGTGGTCAAGATATAGAAAAACAGCAATGATAGGCGACGGTAAACCACTTCATGGGTGAATTCTTAAAGCTGACCAAAGAGCAATATAAAAATAAACATAACTTGGTTTGAAATGTAGTCCACGGCGGGTGCAAACCCTGATCACAAATCGCCACTGATTCGTAGTTAAGAGTCTTAACCCCTCGGCCATAGACAATTAGTTAATAATTATGAAGGAATTTAACTTTGTAAATAGCGAATCGGCGGCTAAATTTACACAAGCAGCTAGAGTGATCTACGAACGTATTCGGATCGTGCATGCAGCTATTGGTACTGCTTGTTATTAAAGTCACTCAAGAGTGCCCGGCCTATATATACATGTGCGTGGGGGTGATATTTTGAATGATGTATGCGTACAAGCTATTGATAACCAACTTAAACACACACGTATTGATGGTGTATGTTTATCCAATAGATCTTCCTATTTAGACACAGAAATGGTAATATCTGTATACAAGTGTGTATAATCTGTTTACCTTTCCCTCCTGCTTCAACTGCAATTTCCCATGCATTTATGTATTTCAGAATTCAAATTCTCAAGACTAGACCCAGCCATTATCTTTACGTCTGATCTTATATAGTAATAAATGTTCATCCCGTCGACTCATTTAATAGGAAAAGAGTGGATACTTTTACAGCAAACCCGAATATTAAGTGAATCAGAAATCTTAGCTAAGGTTTGAATCAATCAAACAGAGTAAGAGTCATATATATATATATATATATATATATATATATATATATATATATATATATATATATATATATGTATATATATATACATACATACATATTAACACACACACACACCCACACACACACACACACACACATATATATATATATATATATATATATATATATATATGAAAACGATAAAGAGATAAAGAGCGAAAACAGAAAAGAGGATAGTTGCAACGGTAGATTCATTCAAAAGTTGATATTTTGCACATGTGGAAGAATTGAATAGCATTTAGATACCATTTGGGGAATCATGTTTTTGTAATATTTGACATAAATTAGTATTAAATCAGTAACGAAGACTCACATCTCGAAAGATTTATTTTTCCCTCGGTTACAGTTTGATTCAGATTCCTTTTTTTGATGAAAATATTAATTTATATGTGTAAATAAAACAAGTATCATACAGCGTATATGTGTGCGTTGTATGTTTTCCGATTACACTTGTGTGCGTTATCTTTATTGAAGTTAGTAAGGATGGGTGTAGTTGACAACATACTAAATGTTGGACAATATCTGGGTATGATAAATTGTAACATTTGGAAGATTACTTGTTTTGGTTTCAAATCATTTTCCATTTACATTTGAAGCACTAACTCGGTCAGTTTTTATGATAAATCAATAAATTTCGGATTGTTACATATTTTCAGGGTCGATCATTCAAAAGAAAAGGGTTACCAGTTATGGCAAAGACACCCTTATAATACATGTAGGGGTAACTGACCCCTAGACCCTTCATTTAACCCACATTGGTTCCCGTACCCCTAAACCTCTTTTTGCACACACTCAGGTTCACAAACAGGCATATGCGTGGTTATTTTTATATGGGTACAAGTGGTGAATTATAACTTTTCCATTTACATGTAAAGCACTAACTCGGTCAGTTGTCATGATAAATTAATACATTTTTGATTTTTACTTTTTTCGGGGTCAATTTATAACATAAAAGAGATTACCAGTGATGCCAAATGAATTATCATACAATATCTAAGTGTACCCTACACCTAATCCCCTGATTACATCCACATTGGTTACCGTACCCCCCAAAACCCCTTATTACACACACTCAGGTTCACAAACAGGCATATGGTTGATTATTTTTATATGGGTACCAGTAGTGAATTATAAATTTCTTCAAATAATCGGGCCGCTTACCTTCGTATATAATTGAAATTGTTTTATAAGGTATAGGATTCCTGAGAAAACAATGTAAACACCCAAAGAGATCACGTTTTACACCATCAAAAACTGTTCTCACAAACAATTCACAAGTTCTATATACTAATACACATATCATTTTGCATGTTTTCAGGGTCAAACATGAGTTCAGCCGCCAGTATAGAAAGTTGTCCTTTATGCCAACAAAATTTGGACTGTGATGAGACCGTGGTTCTTTGAGTAAAGCGTGCTGCAGGTGTCAACCGTGCAAGTATCGAAAGAAATGTCAAAGTCATTGTTGAAGCCGGAACTAGTGTTCACATAAACGAAAAGGACATTCTTTAGCCTAAAAATGGATGATTCTGCTCGGCCAGTAAAACGAGCCGCTCATGTTTTCTAATGGAAAGATTTGATATGTGATACAGATGCATTGCAAAACAAGAGGTGATGGGTAGGCCACTGCTGCTCAAGTTCAGATCAATTATTTTGGTGGTGATCTTCATTCTGCAAACTGTGTGTACCACTAGTCATGTAACGTCAACTTTCATACAATGCGAAGAATTCCAAGACATTTCACGTCAGTTAAATAAACCAAACCACGAAAAAGTGGAAGACCAAACTACAACGATCAGGATAAAACATTCTAAATGGTGTGTGTATTCTTTTAGAAAAACGATGAGGAACATATAACTATATAAGACCTTGTAACTTAAATGGATGAATACTTACGAGGTAGTAAATCTGTTGCATAAACCACTCCTGCATAGACCGCGGCAGTACACGTTTAGTACACTTGTTCCACTACGGGCAGTGACTTTACTCGTTTTGTATAATCGTCCCTGAAAAGGCCGTGGCATTTTACATTCAATACTCGTCATTTAAAAAAATCATAAATCACATAGTTCATATATTATTTGCATACCTTAGATTTATCCCTCGCCGTGTAGAGGGTCGTGCAGTGTCATGTCGTGTCGTGTCATCCACTAGGATGAATTTATTCTTCTTTCCTTCCTGAAGTGAACCACGCCGTCCGTTGTCTTCAACAAAACTTCCACGATTGACTCACCAAACACAATCTTTTAACTTTCAATTCTTTTTATTACAAGCGTTAGTCATTCAATCAGCTAGGAGTCATTCACTACGTCGAGAGAGAGAGAGAGAGAGAGAGAGAGCAAACCACTACTTTATCGTAGTTACTAAACAATTATTTCTTAACCATTCATAGAAGGAGGAAAAGATATATCCCGCTTGTATTTTCTTGGGGAAATATTTCCCTTAAATCAAATTGCTCACTACATACAATCATGTCTGATAGGTTCGCCTCCAAAACCCAGAATGAAAAATTTCGCTTTTCACGAAAAACACGTCACGTCACGGATCCCTCTGTTTCCCACGCAAGGGCCTGTGACGTCACAGCTACTCGCAGGTGCACACCGACCCTTGATCTGGGATCTCCTCACACGTTGACTGTGACAACAGGCGCTATTCTGCACTCGACTGCACGCGCGATAATTCGCACATGTCAAACCAACGATTTTCAACAGATATGTCCATTCCCATAGGGTCATTATCCAACAAATAAACGGCATATGGAAATCAGTACCTAAAAGAAAAGCTGATAAATCGATATGAAAACTATTAATTTGTCGGCAAAGGTCGTTATGGTGTCGCAAACATTTTGACATTTAGGGGAAAAAACTTGTGAAATTCTTCGTTAATACTACCTCCGACGGATGATAAGGAAGCACAAAACAAGCAATTTTCAAAACCGTAGCGAAACTCATCAAAGCTTTACTTCACTTCAACCAGACTACTTCCAGAATGATGACCCTGATGCATAATAGAGTCGAATATATAAGACGTTGCTGGATGGCAGTAGACTCTAGGTGATCATGGATACAGTACATGGTGAAAATGCCGTCGTACACATAATGAGCGGAAAGGCAGAGCAACAAGCATTTCGTGGCCACATGCTAGTGAATCAGTGTCTCGCATGTCAGAATGTTGGCAACATTTTGGTGGATGAACATTGTTTTCAAAACCAAAAAGATGAACTTGAGCGGCTGTACATGCTGATGGAGACTGGTGAATGTGACTTTAAATCAGGGTTGTAATCAGATTATATCGGTAGTAATTACAACAGTCTAAATCTGATAAGGGAGGAACTAGTAATGACCTCCATAATCAGCAATCTATGGATAAACTATCAGCACATGCTACAAAGTGCTAGGGCACTTGCTGCAACTGATCGAATGGTGTCTTGGGAACTGCGTCTTATTGCCGTTTTCGCTTATCTTCCAATAATTGCAGACACTGATGATCAAAATTATCTGAAGACGGCTCGTCTATATCTCCAGAAGAGCTAAAGTTCCTGTTTGGGGTTCACGTAATCATACGCAGCAGCTAATGCTTGGCTAGGCTTGGTTCCGATCTTGTCACCGAGCAAACACTAATGCGCTCACTCAAAAGTTATGGTCGGCTCACACGGAATAGTGAGATATTGAGCCATGCCGTCTACTATGTCATCCGCTTACAAACTTGCCGTGCAATAACTTACCGCACGAAGTTGCACAACAAACGAACAACATAAGGAGTTGTCTGCCTCTCGAGATGAGACAGACCTCGGGAAAGTTTCAGAGCAACTAGCCAGCTTTAAGCCGTTTTGAGACGATTAATTGTCGTGCAATATTATCACAGGGTGTACCGCTAACGAGGATGCCAATGTTCAGGACCTTTTCGAAATCGGAAAAGACATTGTACAGAAGATGGATGGACAATCAGCGTGCTCCTACTCTCACAAACGGAGTTTGAAAGCAAAGACTTTAGCACTGAGCAAGAATGTCAAGGTTTCTGCAGATCGTTGCATATACCCACTACTTTTAATTCAGAGTGTTCTTGTGGTCTCACAGATGGATAACCTCTGTCTCTACCCGATGTCTTTGTTTGAAGTAGAGCGCATCTTACGTGAAGCAGACAAACCATAGCGGGCAGCAGCTCTCGGAAATGATGTTAAAACAAAATTGGGCATTGCTGTGACAGAAACCGTCCCAGTCACCGAACCCAATGTACTAGATGGAGGATCTCTTCTTCACCGTTTTAAATGGAAAGAAAGTGAGTACCTACAGCTCGCATGCAAATGGTTATGCATCATTTACTGTTGAACATAATGATAGAGCAACTGTCGTGTTTGATGGTTATGAAGTTGGACCAAGTACAAAAGACTGTACTCATCAGCGGCGTAGTCGAATGCTGAATTCAAGAAAGGTTAACATTACCGAGGTTAAAAGATTTGCTAGGAAAAAGGAGGACTTCTTGTCAAATGTGGCAAACAAGCAGGCTCTGATCTAGACGATCATGAAACGAATGCGGTAGAAAAGCGGTGGCGTTATTCAAGCGGAAGGAGATGCCGATGTTGAGATTGCAAAGGCAGCCATCAATATGTTTGCTTTCAAATCAACCACGCTCATTGGACAAGACACGACCATTCTCTTTCTGTTCCGTACGTTTCTAAATGTATTGCCTTTTATTTTTGCCCTGACAAGGCGAAATCCTACATCTACAATATCAAGTTTCTTAAGCAGGTGCTTGGCGAAACTGGTAGTAATGATCTTTTGTTCCTGCATTCCTTTACGGGGTGCGATTCGGTGTCCAGGGTATTCGAAATGGGAATGACGTTGGGGTACCAACGAATCGAAAACAGAGAAAAGGCAATGACAGACTTTCAAAAGCATTTTCCCTACCAAAGCAAAGCCAAGGCAGGATGTTGTGGAAACCAATGGTTGTAAAGCAATGGTAGATTTGTTCAATGTGGATAGAGAAATACTCTCTGGCATCTATTAGATACAATATGCTCTGCAAAAAAGTTGCGAGAGTTAAGACGTTCGTCACGTCAGAACAACTCCCACCAACGCCCGCTGCCTGTAAATTTCATTTTTTGCGGACTTACAAGTACATTATGGAGTGGATGGGATGTAGTGATGAAATGGCACCATCTCAGTGGGGATGGAAGGTTGAAGGAAGCAAACTTATGCCAGTGATGACGGACAAAACTCCTGCTCAAGACACATTGTTTTAGATAATTCATTGCAACTATTCAGAAGGATGTACCTGCAGAAGGCATTCACTAGAATGTACAAGTGCGTGTGGACATAACCAAGACGGAAATTGTGACACTATGAAAAATGCTCCAATAGAAGATGATAAGGAGGAGTTAAAAGATTTGAAAAAGCACTGTGACGTAAGTGAACTAGGGTAGATACAACAAGGGTAATGGGTGTATGGTTACCTATTGATATTGTATAAGGGTTTATTTTGGCATCACTATTTTGCTACATCAGTATGAATCTTTTAGCAATGTAAGTACATTAATTTCAAATTAGTTCGAGAACAAAACAATGTCCAGACAAAAAAAAACATGTTCTATGATTAAATTGGCCAAAAAGACGTGATCAAACATTGATGTAATGGTGATGAAAATATTTTTTTTAAAACGCGCGTAGATATACATACACATTGTAACGTGTTGAGTTACGGGCTCAATTATAGTACGTAAAATGTGAATTAATACTGTGTTATAATCAACAGAATTATAATAGGAAAGCGATGTCACACATACTTTTTACCACTTACCTTATTCTATACCAAGTATATATATATATATATATATATATAAATATATGTATATATATATATATATATATATATATATATATATATATATATATATATATATATATATATATATATATATATATATATATGGGAAATGCAAAAGAAAAAAAACAAGAGATATTTTTTTATACATACATCAACGGTTCGTATTTATTGTAAAACTTCCTCAGAATAATAATTCAAAGAAAAATATCATGCAAGTACATCCAAATTCTGGGTTAACATGATGCATTGATAAAGGAAAAGTAGTAGCCGTGGCTACTGTGAGCGATCGAGGAGAGGCCAGGCTGAGAGAAGTCAGTGGTGGCGAATATTCATTCCATTCTTCGCTACCACTGACTTCTCGAGGCATGGACTCTCCTCCAGCGCTCACAGTAGCCAAAGCTACCACTTTTCCGTTATCACTCCATTATTTCAACCCAATATTTTGATGTATTTGCATGACATTTTTCGTCAAATTATAATCGTGATGAAGTCTTACAATAAAGACGAAACGTTGATGAATATATTAAAAACTATCTCTTGTTTTTTTTCCTTTTGCATTTCCCATATATATATATATATATATATATATATATATATATATATATATTTCATTTCCAATTACGTCGGAGTACTCTCATCCGTCCTTTCCCATTATATATATATACATATATATATATATATATATATATATATATATATATATATATATATATATATATATACATATATATATATATATATATACATATATATATATATACATATATATATATACATATATATAACTACATATATATATATATTCGAATTTCGTCACATGTAATTTTATCATAAATAAAATGTATATTATTTGATCTCGTGTGAATATCTTAAGATATGTTCGTTCTTTATGTTAAACTTTCCCTTACATATCAATACACACAGACATTTGTAAAACAATAATATATCATTATATTACTTGACCGAGGTTCGAATTTAGCTTTTTACTATGTGAAACTTTTCATTCTTATGTGTATGGTGACGCATGAGTAACGAAAAGAAAGTAAATTGATTTCTGGTGAAAAAGTATGTTTAGGCTGACCACATTTACATGTATATAGAATTTTTAGTTTAGCAAGTTTTTTTGTCAAGATCATTTTTATTTTCGATTTACGTATTTTCTAACGCCAGAAACATCTGATATTGAAGGAGATGAACAGAATCTATTCTCAACAGTTACCCCGTCATATCCTCGTCTCAGCTTCTCTGGCATATCCATTATTAATTTTTCCCGCTTTTTTTTCTCTTGACTTTGTGTAATCAAACATGTTGTCCTTGTTGCAATATATATATATATATATATATATATATATATATATATATATATATATATATATATATATATATATATATATATGCCTATGTCTGTGGTTGGATATGCATATCTATATGTGAATATATGCACACAATTAAACAATATATGTTCATGTATATATACCTACATTTATATTTATATGACTATACTTTCACATACACGCATACATATACATTTTAAGTTGTGTAGGTCTATATATAGGAAACATATATGAAATATATACTTACGCAAGTTTACATATATACGCTTCTAATTGATATAATTTGAAAGCATATACATATACGATTTCGGGCATATGCCTGTAGTTCATATGCACATTCGTACATTTAACTTTAAACACACACACACACACACATATATATATATATATATATATATTATATATATATATATAGAAATATATATATTTATATATATATACATATATATATTTATACATATATACTAATGCACTTGCAAGTATGTGAATATATCATTTACTTATGTACACATATCTTTCTTATCATATAAATATATATATATGCACATATATATGTGCATACATGTATTTATATCTATATGTAAACCCTCAAACACGCGTATATTATATATATATATATATATATATGTATATATATATATATATATATATATATATATATATATATATATATATATATATATATATATATATAGGTATATGTATATATATAAATATATATTGATTATTGGATGGTTTTTATTTAGGATTTTAATAATTCAATTTTGTTTTCTATTCTGTGCAGATATTGGCCAACATTTTTCCTTTTGCATAGCATCCCCCATGCAGTGTAACTTGTTACAATAATTTTATGTACAGTTGGTTTAGAGTTGGAGTTCTGATTTAGAAAATTGCTCCGCCAGTAATACGCAATGTTATAAGAAAATAATTTCCACTTGTCTCCACAAATGACCTCTAACACATGTAGCCGGTAAAATATATGATACTAGCTGCAATAATCCAGTGGTGTTGCTCTTCAACACTTTTATCGGCATTTACGTATAGTGTTGATTAGTGTTATATCATTTTGTTCTCATGATATCGATGCTATGATTTGATGTCACCTATCTAGTTTAGTTTATACAAATTTGTTTCGTGCATTTTACTTTCGTTATACCATGTAAATTTTCGAGTGTCTTCTTAGCTGTCCTTTCCATGTTTTCTAGTGGTACATTTGTTGGGCCTTCTTATAAATAGGCTATGAAGTTACTTGCTTTCCATTTTTGTTTTCTGACTTTTTCGTTTTCTTTTCCTTTTCTATATAGTGTTTACAGCTTTTCGCAGAGCTAATGAGTCTTTCTCTCATTAATTGAGTAGTATTTTTATATACCTTTAGTAATATTTATAAGTCGTTTTCAACAGGGGGCCTTTATTTATAGAGTAGATGAACATCATATTTCAGAGTTAGTGCCTTTGAATTATTATTATTATTGTTATTATTATTATTATTATTATTAATATTATTATTTTTATTGTTATTAATATTATTATTTTTATTGTTATTATTATTATTATTAATATTATTATTATTATTATTATTATTATTATTATTATTATTATTATTATTATTATTATTATTATTATTATTATTATTATTATTATTCACTCACGACTAGTTTTCAAACAAGTCATTATCAGCGATTACTAACTGATAAAAGACAGTGGTCTTACCTGGAGTCTGATTGACAAGAATCTTTCCAGATTACCAGCACTCCTCGCCCCTTTCGATAACCAATGCAAATGCCTTTGCGTTAGCGCAAGAGCCACTTACCATTGGTTTCACGCTAGCAACGATCGTTTGTCTGCCTTTGAAATAGAGCAGCACTAACCCTCCCCAAGGTTCCCATACTCCTCGCATCTTTCCACCGCGGATCTTATCAGTTTTCCCTCCCTTTTAGGCTTCATATCCTCCTTGACACTTCATAGTAGTTTCGTGTGGTACTAGCCGAGCATTATAAAATCATATGCATGTGGGTGTGACTTAAATGTTTTGTGTGGAGAGGGTCATTTTAATGGAGTTCTTGCGGATTTCACTTCCCTTGGGGTCGTGTGATATTTTCTCTAGCTGTTTTTTTTTTCCATCAAGAAAAAATAATGTTCGATTGTTATGTTGGTTGGTTTTTGCATTCAATTATTTTCCTATAGATTTCTTCTGTTTTCATCATTAGTTATTATTATTATTATTATTAATACTATTTAAAAAATAGCTTTTCCAAATTGAATTTATTAAATTAACGTCTTACTTAGATACGTTACTCGAATAATAATCAAAAATGAAATAGGTACAAACTGCATGTATCGATCAATAAGATATACTTGCCTGAAATAACACTGCTTAACAATATACGAGTGCACGTTAATTTGTACACACTTTAAATGGCAATACCGCTTTGCTTTGTGAGCTCAGTTTAAGCAAGATCCAGCACAGAGATTATCATCGTAGACAGTTGGCACCGGATTTGCTTGATTTTAGGATGGTAAGTGAGATATTTGAAGAACACAAAATTGACGATTTTCAAGGGGAGATAATGTTTCCACCGGCAATTAAGAGGATCCCATGACAGCGTAAGTTTTGAAGGTTGAGTATATAGTCGTATTGAATCGGATATGAATTGATATATGTATGTGGAGCGAAAAAAGATTTAATAAGTTAGCGTGTTTCCCTTCAACTTTTAATTTCTACTCGGCACAGAATACACAATATGAATCATAAGATCAGATAAAGAACTACATATATTTTGTGGAATACTGTATTATGGTTTATCATTGGCGATTAAGACAATACATAGATGGACAGAGAAGACGCCCCTAAGATTGATTTCCGCCAAGTATGAACTCCGAACAACAGAAATAGAAAACGGAGCATTGTTCATGTTGTAAAATAACAGATACAGTTCGATCGAACCTGGTAAAATAAGTGATGCATTTCATGAAAACAGTGTGTCAATACTTTATCTCTTTCCCTTAGTACCATCTGAATAAACATTATAACAGTCGGATTACATTAATGATACCACTTCTAATTTGATTTCAAGGTAAACCACGTAAAGAATTATATTATTTCTATGATGCAGAAAATAGTCCCCGAATTAAAAGAAAACGTTTGGTTACTTTCCAAATAAAATAACATCTAAACACGTGTATAAATCAATATTACTAAACAAAATAAATTAATTTACAGCCCTATAATATATTAAAAATACATCTATTCAGAATTTGGTGACTTTTATTCAGTATAAGTTATATGTTATGTTATTATTGAGCCTAGGTTATCTGTTTGTCTGTCGATATTTAATTTATTGGCTATATAGCCACTTGTCTGAGAAAGCATGCCATTGAACAAGAAGCATCTATTAGGTGTCGAATATAAACATGTTCATTCTCACAGACTAATATTAAAAGTATTAAAAACGTATAGGGTCCAAATGTGTCATGAATAATCATAGACATTAAAGTTATGCCTAAAATATTCTACTACTATATTACTGTTAATTATATTCAATAGAATATTGGTGTACGATCATATGTACGTACGTTTTAACCTACACCAATTTAAAAGTTGAGATCTTCCGATAGCAACAAATGAAATGGAGAACATAATCGCGGAATACCTGTTGTCGCCATTTGCTAAAAGTTTTTCCCACTTCAAAAACGATTGTCCAAAAATCGATCAAGACATCATAAATAGAATTATAACTCTCATCAATATAATGAGTGGATGAAATGCAGAAAAAACATTCACGAATGCAAAAGAAGAATAAATCGCTTCATGGATGATTAACTGAGATGATTGGCAAAAACAACACCTATAAAAACTAGACCACAAAGGAATCCGGAGAACTGGTTAAAAAACTGGCAACTAACCATGATGCATAACGCTTTGCATGTGACAGGATCTATGTCAAATAGAGAGAAGAAGGGAAAATATTATTTAAATTACGTAGACGATACCATAGAACATTTGCATGAATATATGTGTCAAAAAACTAAGAGAGACTGATTACCGCCGCGCCAATGTGAAAATACGGAAAGCAGCGAAACAAGAATAGAAAAAAAAACAAGAAAAGTAAAATGGTAAGGGAAGCAAATGCAGGGAATTGTGATGAGACCGACAAAATGAACTGTGCGTGAGAAAACATGGACATTACTACGCAAAATACACTTGAAAGAAAAACGGAAACTATTCGAAAGACGCACAAAATACGCAATCAACACACATTAAATAAAAGCCAGGATACATAGCACCCAGCAAGAATGCAAATGCATATTCTAGTGACAAATATCGAAACGTAATATCTCATTACAAGTGCATTCAGCTAGCTGGTCTCAAAGAAATACAACAAATGCATGCCGTGCTTTAAAATGTTGTTTACTACACGTTGAACATATAAGCAAATGGTACAGACACAAATCGAAGCTAGTATGTGTAATTAAAAGTATAAAAATCGTCGCGATATTATACATGTACATACAGCATACACACTCATCTATGCCAGAAGACTTGCGATGATTTGTGTCGACTAGAAAGAATAAAACTGCTTAATTATAGATTCCGTCATCCCAGCAGATAACATTCTTAATTTGACTGGTGAAGGAAAACCTGGCGTATTTATGAAACATGATGAAACCTACCGTTATAAAAATATATGAGCAGCATTTGTATGCATGCACTTAAATAGTGTTTAGATTTCCTATTTGCTATCTGTATTTATGTACTTTAATAGTGTTTAGATTTCCTATTTGCTATCTGTATTTATGTACTTTAATAGTGTTTAGATTTCCTATTTGCTATCTGTATTTATGTACTTTGATAGTGTTTAGATTTCCTATTTGCTATTTGTATTTATGTACTTTGATAGTGTTTAAATTTCCTATTTGCTATTTGTATTTATGTACTTTGATAGTGTTTAGATTTCCTATTTGCTATTTGTATTTATGTACTTCGATAGTGTTTATATTTCCTATTTGCCATTTGTATGTATGTACGTCGATAGTGTTTAGATTTCCTATTTGCTATTTGTATTCATGTACTTTGATAGTGTTTAGATTTCCTATTTGCTATTTGTATTTATGTACTTTGATAGTGTTTAGATGTCCTATTTGCTATTTGTATGTATGTACTTTGATAGTGTTTAGATTTCCTATTTGCTATTTGTATTTATGTACTTCGATAGTGTTTATATTTCCTATTTGCTATTTGTATGTATGTACGTCGATAGTGTTTAGATTTCCTATTTGCTATTTGTATTTATGTACTTTGATAGGGTTAAGATTTCCTATTTGCTATTTGTATTTATGTACTTTGATAGTGTTTAGATTTCTTATTTGCTATTTGTATGTATGTACTTTGATAGTGTTTAGATCTCCTATTTGCTAGTTATGTTTATGTACTTTTTTCTCAAATCGTGAAATGTTTTCATATAGACTAACGGCTTTTGGAAATAATAGTATAGCGCTTTATTAGAGTTTACTGCTGATGTTTCATCTTGCTTTTGTTGCATAATGTTTGGTTTTAGGGCTAGATGTCTAAAAACTTTGTTGTGGATACGTTTATATCACCGGCTTACATAAATATAGAAAATAATACAACCGTATTTATATATATATATATATATATATATATATATATATATATATATATATGTGTGTGTGTGTGTGTGTGTGTGTGTGTGTATGTATATTTATATATGTACGTATGTGTATGTTTATGTATGCCTCAATGTGTGCGTCACATGATAACAACTTCACGATATATACGCATAACATAGTGAGTACTGGTGGCAAGAATTTCTAGAATATATCGAATAATCACAATGATATGTCCAATAAGTTCAGACAACTTTTGTCAAATTTACATTTTGGTTAATGTTTTCGCAAAGGTTTGTGGACAGGGAATTACACATTTTATTTCATTATTTTTTTGCTATCGTCTAACCGAGTTTGCTGTCGTCTCGATCAAGATTTATGATAAAAATGTGCATTTTGAAATAAATAAATTCTTTCTGTGGAAAATTAAATTGGTTTTTCGTAGTATTTGCATATATCAACTAGAACACGTCTAGCCGAATACCACAAACGAATACTGATTCACCTATTTATATAAACATAAAACGTGGAGTATATATATATATATATATCTATATATATATATATATATATATATATATATATATATATATATATATATATATATATATACATATTATTGATCAGGTACATATGTACATATATATATATATATATATATATATGAGCTAGATTAATAATTTATTATTGTTATAACGTTCTATCTAAAAGTATATGAAGTATTTTGTGTGTTGAAGAACGGGTGTCTTGATTCAATTCGATTCGAACATTGTAACGTTGTGCCGTTGCTTTTAATATACACACACACACACACATATACATATATATATATATATATATATATATATATATATATATATATATATATATATATACATATATATATTTGGCTCTGTTGAGCGAGGTACGAAACCGGTCAGCTGCCCTTTCATCTTTTTAATTTCTTAAATTCATTATGAATAATAAATATTGTCTCTTCAATGCAATTTTAAAGTTTTGTACGACAAAAAAAATATTTAAATATATATATATATATATATATGCAAACATTGTAAAAAATAACATAATTCGTCTGTTTAATTATACCGTTTTTATTTGTTGAATTTTTTATGGTCATTTTGTATTGAAATAAAAAAAATAATAATTGTTACATAGGTTTCACAGGTTTCACAAACGTTTTCGGGTCTTCGTCGTACCATCCTCAGGTGTCAAAAGCAAATGAACAATAAAGCTGGAGTAAAAAGAGATGTTTAAAAGGATGGCGGAGAAACGCGCATAGAACGTTTTTTCGTATTGTCTGAGGAAGTCATTGACGATTTAAATTCAGTAACGCTGGATGGCATCACAGAACAAAATCACATTACGTTAAGCATTTTAAAATGTTACCATTATTTTTTATGTGATGTTGTTTATTTTAGGTTGTTGTGCTTTTATGTAGATACCTTCCAGCGTTTTTCATTTTTTTTTTATTGGTTTCAGAATGTATAATTTTAGTGTTATTAACTAGAATGTGTCTTTAATCAGAGGGAGGACAGTTACAGTTTTGTAGATGTTTGTAAATTGAGCAAGAGTTTACAAGATGCATGGTGAGGCGGTGGGATAGGGTAGTGTGTGTAAATTAACAAGGGACGTATGTTATTGTTAACACTGTTAGCATAAATGAATAAAATGCTGCACTATATATATATATACATCTATATATACATATATATATATATATATATATATATATATATATATATATATATATATATATATATATATATAAGGTTAATACAACAAAATATATCAGAGGCAACTAATATCTTAAATTAGTGAACATCCGGATAGAAATGAAGCTCAATATACTGGATAGATCATTAATAGCATTAGATGAAATGAAAGAATGAAATAAGGTGCGAATCAAATGTTATTACAATTAACAGTTGAAGCAAAGTAATTGAATGTCCTTAACTCATGAGTTTTCAAAGAAAATCTTCTCCTCAGAGGACCATTACCACAATGACATTACTGCAGGTAATAAAATTAATCTTTGAAAACATATAAAAATATATTAAATACATAAAAATATATAAAACATCAAATATATAGGTCCAAAACACACTTTTTTGTTAAACTTATACAGTTTATCCAAATCATAAAGTTTAAAAGAATTTCAAGAAATACGTTACAGAAGTCGATTAAAAAACAATCCAGGTGGTGAATGGTGGTCCAAAAACGAAAAAGTTATCCAGGCGGGGAATTGGTTTTCTATCGATGCAGTAGATGGCAGTGAAAAGTTTATTCAGGGTGTATGCAAATTAATAAAACGATAGAAAAAACAAAATCATATGAAAAGTTAAGAAAACTCACTCGGTGTTGAATATTATAATGTCCAGTTAAGGGTTCTGATGAGCTGACAGGAGTTGTGCAAACCATAACTTCCTGGTTAGATGCAAGCGAGAACACAATTAATATTGTCACTTGCTTACCCTATGATAATTCAAAAATCTCAAGGAATTACTGTAGATGACAAAATTGCGGATTTAGGCAATCAGATATTTTACGATTTTGCCAATCGTAAAACATCTGTTGCTTTTTCAAGAGCCAGAGAAATTTACAATGTGTTTGATTTGTGACTTTGATCTTTGATCATTGATCATTGTTGATAAATGTGCATTGGAAGAGAACAACAAACAAGTACTGGAAGAGCAGAGTTGTCTCCTTTTTTACCTTGCAGGAAAAAGCTTCCTTGTATGGCAAATGCTCCTAGCATGCGCCCAAAAGCTAAAAGACTTAACTTGGAAGAAAATACCAACCAACATTCCAAGAAAAACAACAACAAATAAATTCGCCAAATATTAGTTCCTGTTTATCTTTGAATTAATCAATGGATGGAAACCAGCAAAGTGCTTATGTATTTTGCTAAGAACCTTTACTTTATTTTCACATATTATTCAGAAAAAAGTTCAATTCATTCAAATAATATGCATCAGATTACATCAGACAATTATAATTCAACACTTGGGTGCGGTATAGAATTTGAATTGTCATTTGAAATTTAAAAAAAAGGTAAGATTCAATTAAAAATAAAACGAAACAAAATGTTGACATTTTCACATACATTCAACTCTCTCTTATTGTCAACACCATTTTGTTCAAACTTCTATTTTTTAACTTACTAATTGTAGTATTTTTTTCATTTCTTTCAAGTGAAAAACATTTTCAAAATGAGTTAGTCTTACTTGCCTAAGTCATCCACTTTTCTGTTCACTTGAGGTTACTATTTAGACGAGATCACCTGTATAATTAAAGAAAAAATATTTATGGTGAGTTATGTGAGTTTTGTGTTAATAAAAATAACAATATAAAAAAGAGGTAACAAAAACAATTGCACAACCTTATAATATAGTGTAATTTTATTGTACATTTAATTCTTAAGATCTCAAATCAAGTTTCAATATTTTTAGATTTAATTACGCTTGTCCTGTACTTTGGCAGGTTTATGTTAAATAATATTAATACACACATGCGTCCGCATTTTTCAGTCCAGTATATATATATATATATATATATATATATATATATATATATATATATATATATATTATTCATGTACATACACTTTTTTCGTCGACGCTAAAACTCATGTATATTGCTAGGCCTTACACAGTTCAAAACCGCGACACACTGAAACAATCATGCGCCTAATTACTGCTCTAAAAACTCCCTGGTAGTAGTTGTGAAATAGTATTTGATACATTTTACCATCCGTTTATTTATAGTTTTTTATGTAAGTTCTGATATGTAAATATATACATATATATAGTCAATTATGATAATTTATTTATGTCAATTAAGCTGCACAGATGCGTATGCGTTTCATCCCTGTAAGGGGTTACCAAGCTTACACGACTTGAATTTGTGTTTACAGAGTGTTTATATATATATATATATATATATATATATATATATATATATATATATATATATATGTACGTAGTGTTTAGTCTAGCTATCTAAACAATCAGCTTCTTTGTTATTCTCTCACACGTTTTAATGTGTCTATTTACCAATGGTAGAGCTTCTCACAAAAAAGGTTCGACTGATTTTACTTACCTTTGTTTTGTTTTGTTTTTGATAGGGTGACCTATCCATGTTTTTTTGTGTTCAATTAATCAGTGACATTATTCTTACACATGGTGTGTTATATTTATATGTTTATCTGTTAGTTTGGTTTTTGCATTAATTATTTCCTGTATTTTAGCATAAAATAAACGTTATTTTGTGTAGACACTTGTGTGTTATTTCATTTCTACAATTTAATAAGTTTTGTAGTCTTCAAAGTTCATAATATCTAATTTTTCATTCAGACATCATCTCAGTTTTAATGATGTGAATGTAATTCTTTGATATATCGGTATATATCTCAGTATATTCTAGAGCGATGTTGAAGAGTTCTTCGGATATGGATGGATTGAAATCCATGATGTTAAATTGTAGGGAAATGCATTTATTTTTTTGTTCGATGTAATGAAACTTAGTGACTGATTCGGCCGTATTGATCCACTAGTTTTATTCTAGGTCATTTTGTTTGTTTGTTAATTGTTGAAAGGATTGTTTTACTAATTCTTCCTTCGGTCTTTGTCCGAGTGATTAAGCGAGTGCTAGGGTTATTGTTAAAATTTCTCTTGTGGTCTTTCATTAATATACATATGTCTCATTATGTTTTAATTTACTAACAGTATCGCTAGTTTTGGTCTATCAGTGATTTGTTACCTTTAACATGTTGTAATCGCGTTCGTTTGTATCGAGATTTTTTTGTAGTTTTTCGTAATGTTTGTGTTGATTCGTAATGTTTCGTAATGTGACTCATTTGCTATAGAATTGTTTTTATGCTATATGAATTCCTAGTTGTATCCGCTTTTACAAGGATATCGTTAAAGTTGTTTATATTTTTAACGATGTTGCGTAATTTTTTTTAGAAATGATTATGTTGTTTGTGGAATTCTAAATATTACATTACATTTTAAATGTAATTTTCGATGTAAATTATGAGTCCTATTGGTTTTGCGTTTTTTAAGAATTTGACCCCGAAGGATTCTTTTGTATCTAAATGTTGATGTTAATTTATGAAGGTGTGTGCTCACCATCGCATCTGGCGTATTCGGCGCATCAGTTTTTTTTTAAAATGAAATAGTAAAAAAATTCTGATACAGAATCAAATTTACTTAAAATAACAATATATTAAAAGAATGAATATTAAATTTAAACTAACACCTTAAAATATTAATAAAAGAACAAACGTATTAAAATAATGTAACATATTAATTCTACACAACAAGACAACAGAGATGAGTCACCCCTATATGAAACAGAACAAAACGATAGGAAGTAAAATCAGCGGAACATTTGTTTGTGAGAAGCCCTACTATTGGCTAATGGCCACATTAGTCCCTGGGAAAGAATAACAAAAGAATCTGATTGTTTTACTAGCTACACTAAACACCACGTATATATATATATATATATATATATATATATATATATATATATATATATATATATGTGTGTGTGTGTGTGTGTGTGTGTGTGTGTGTGTGTGTTGGTGTGTGTGTGTGTATAAAATGGACAGTTTTACTGATACTGGAGAGAATCATAAAAAAAAAGAAAAAAAGAAAAAAAGGCAATGCTCATTAGGTAAACACTAATTCGAGCTCCGGCATTTGCAATGTTTACTAACATTGAGATATTTCTTACATTCAGTTAGTGTCGCATGATAGCGTTAGCAGTGGCGACTGTCTGCTTGACGGTTGCGTTTCGATCCTGGCTTGAGGCACTAACTGGTCTAGCCGCACTGATGAGCGGTGAAACAGCGAAACAGTCTTTATGTAGATGACTATATACAGCTCCCCCCCCCCTCGGGCAGAGCTTATGTGTGTAAAGGTATCGCCAACTGCCATTAGCTTAAAAAAAGACAATGCTCATTAGATAAACATTAATTCGAGCTCCGGCATTTGCAATGTTTACTAACATTGAGATATTTCTTACATTCAGTCAGTGTCGCATGATAGCGTAGGGGTTAGCAGCGTTTCGATCTTGGCTTGAAGCACTAAGTGGTCTAGCCGCACTGGTGCAAAAGCGAAACAGTCTGTATGTGGATGACTATATATACATATATATATATATATATATATATATATATATATATATATATATATATATATGTATCTTGGCAGCATCTTTTCTTTTATACAAGTATCATTAAAAATAACGGACATTTTGTGTCTGGTTATTTTTTCTAAGATCCTTTCCGTTTTTCTGATTAGGTTCTTAGTTTCAGACGGAAACTGGCTGATAAAATTGCCATAGCTTCCCAAAGCGCTTTCGGACCCTTCCAGGTCCATCGTCAGTGGAGCAATGTTAACCAGACATATACCTAGGAGTGAATATATATTCTATTTAGGCGGAGAAATAAAAGAACTGTGTTTTATGTACATTTATATTTATAGGCACATAACGGCTCTGCCATAACCCAGCACCTCAATAAAAAGCATTCCTGCCCCCGTTCGCATATCCGTAAACTTCTAGTAGATAACACAACAATCATCGCACAAAATACTAATACACTTAAACTCCACATACTCAAAGCCCTATAGATTAAAACAGAAAAACCAGCTATTAACAAGATTAACTATACTATTAGTACTAATATACTCAAATGCCTATGAATATAAATTTACATAAAAAACAGTCCTTTATTTTCCCGCCTAAATAGAATATATATTAATTCCTAGGTCTATGCCTGGTTAACATTGCTCTACTGACGATGGACCTGGAAGGGACCGAAAGCGCTTTGGGAAGCTATGGCAATTTTATCAGCCAGTTTCCGTCGGAAACTTAGAACCTAATCAGAAAAACGGAAAGGATCTTAGAAATAATTACCAGACACAAGATGTCCGTTATTTTTAATGATACTTGTATATATATATATATATATATATATATATAATATACACATACATACACATACACACACATACATATATGCCCACACTCATCTATATATATATATACATATATATATACATACATATCCATACATACACACATACACATACATATATACATAGATATACATACATATATATATACACATACATACACATACAGACAAATATACACATATATATATATATAGATACATACACATATATATATATACATAGGCATACACACACATACAGATGTGCAAACGTATATGCACATGGACATAAGCATTACATATAAAGATATATCCCCCATATCTCTCATAGACATAACCTATACATACATACATACACATATACAACATAGTATACATATATTCGGACGCACATGCCCACTTACGCATAAGTACATATGTATAGATACATATCAATCCACAAGGGACACATGCGAGATAACAATGTTACGGGTCGGATTTATGGGTTCTGTGATGGGGTGTAAGTTTGGCGTATTTAAATGTTCTTTTATGGTGACAGTATGAAATTATCTCATTTCTTGAGTTCACGATATTTTTCTCTCTTGCAGTGGTGATTATCATTAGTGCCTCAGAGGTGCAAAGTTGGCAATGTTTTGCGCCTGGTGTGTATAATTTTGATTTTTTAGGGTTGACCATTTTAGAGAGAATGGGATGTTTTTTAATTTTAAACTTTTGACTATGTTTGTTAGTAAGGTTTTAATATTGGTGTTGTTGTTGAATGAATACATGTGTGAGGAGATGCGGTTCTTTATTACTTGGGATGTCGAGCCTATGTATGTGTATATAGTAGGTCTAGTTATTATAGTTTTAATCGGGTTATCCCTGTTGCTCTGAGTTGTGGTGTTATTGGTGTTGTTTGGGTGTGTATATCTGGTATTAGGTAGTGTCAATTGTTGGAGTGATTGAGATTCGTTGGTGTTATTGAGATTGGAGGCTTGCTGGGGAAGTTTAGTTACAGTGCAAGCATAGACTACGTCTGTATGTATGCAGTTGTTGTTGAGTGAACATTGATGCGGGTTATGGCAGTTACAGTTATTAGTGGGGGTTGAAGGAGTAGTGATTGATTGGGCTTGTCTAATTTTCTTGTTGTTAGTGGTTATTATAGGTTGGGCTAAGTTCGGCATTGTGGAGTATGACATCTTGATGGTGTTTTTATTAAGGATAGTGCTATATCTGTGTAGGTATTTAAATGAATTTTCAATTATTTTGAAGAATTCCTTAGGGATGTTTGTCTTAACATTATTATTGTATGGAGGATTGAACCAGATGTTTTTCTTCCTCCTTAGAGTTTTACGTTGATTTTTACTTTGAGGTTTAAAATCTATGTCTGGTTCACTTGGGGAATCGGATTCGTCATCTTGGATGTTATTTGTATTATATATGTTATTATTAGTATTAGTGGCATTAGTATTAAGTGTATTTCTGGGATTTCTGCGTTTTTGTGTCATATTGTGTGTGATAATATTGAGGGGTCGCCTATGGTGTGCAGGATGTTCTTGTTTGTATGTTATTTTATCGGAGTAGTCTGAGTTCAATAGTGCATTATTATAGAAATTAGAATGTTGGTCGAATGTTAATTTGTTTGCTGATAGTCTAGAGATTCTATTTAAGATGGATGGGAGGATTGACTTTATGATGGATTTAGGGTGGTTGGAGTGCTTATGTACATATTATTATATGTACATAAGCAGAGTCAGGTAAGGTTTGTGATAGGGGGAGAAGGACCCAGAGTTTAGGTTTAGTGTAACGTCAAGGAAATTGGAAGTTTCTTTCTCTGGGTCAATAGTTATTGAAAGTCTGAGATTATTGAATAAATTGTGTAATTGGTCAATGGTTTTGAAAATCCATGGATTAAGGATATGAGGCTCCTCGCTCTGAACTTTTGATGTTTTTAATAAATATTGTATCTTTACAATTCTTTATTCTCATCTTTTACCTCTAAATTAAATATATTGAGTTTTACACTATCACGATAGATTATTATTATTAAACGATAATTTAATTATCGTTATAATTCTAACACTTAAATATTATTATATATATATATATATATATATATATATATATTACTATATAATATTATATTTGTATATATATATGAAATAGTAATACAATTATATATATATATATATATATATATTTCTATATATATATATATATATATATTTACGTATACGAATATATCGTTTTTATTTTGTTGCCAGGAAGACGTATACGAACTTATACATTTCTTTAGAGACTCAATGGGCCAAATAATGAAACCAGAACCAGACGAGTGCCGTATTCACTGTATGCCATTTTTACTGGTGTGAATATTGGCTCAGATACAACGAGAGTCGCTACTGGGAAGAAATGCACTTTTGTCGATTGACTTTCAGAGAGAAAGGCAGCTGGGCGGTTAATGTGCCCAAGGGAGAGACAAATAAAAGACTGATGGTCAGCCAAGAAATGAAAGGGCAAGTTTAACCCCCAGCGTTTTAGGGCAAGTTGAGTGAAATATTGACATTGTTAGGAAGTATTCGTTGTTCTCGCTAATAGTTTCTGTTCGTTGATGTAAGCACGTATCATTTTAAAGATTGTGTAGACTAAATACCTTTACAATTCTGACGGTAGTGTTATCGCGATTGCTTGTCTCTATGCCCACGTGTTCTATGTATATGAATATGAGATAGAGGTGTTTAGGGTAAATAAAACGGCAAATTGTAAGCGAAATAAGAATACAAATGAAATGATAAAAATAATAAATAGAAAGATCAAAAATGTGATTCAGAATGAAGTTGCAAACGGAGAGAGAGTGTTCACCTGGGAAGAACGAGAATAGAGAGAAGGGATGGCCTATTAGGATTTCTCAATATAAACTTGTGTTTCCACATGTTCTGTTATATCTTACATTAAGCGAAGCAAAACAAAACGAACATGAGAATGTATTTGTGAGAAAAGATGAATCCACCAAAAAATATTGCAAATAAATGCGTTTTTAAGATATTTTTTTCTTATCCATGTAAAATATTTGTATAAATATTATTAAATGAAAATTTTTTGGAAATTCCAAAATATTTTCAGTAACATTTGGAAATCTTTAAAGGTTTCCATAAGTATTTGATAATTACAACGCATCTATATACAAATGTTATAATATTTATAACAATTACTTACTAATACATGTGTTATCTCCTCTATCATTTATATTATCATAACTATTTGTATTATAATTTTTCTACCCACTTCAATTGTAGTAATGTGTCTAATTGAGTTTTGACTGCATATTTACTGCAGTATTTACTGAGTTTTCCACATGTATATATAAATACGATTATACATATTTTAATTGGAACAAAAATCCCCTGGGTCGATTAAAATAATTATCATTTATGCGAGAATTTATTAGAAAATCAATCGCTTATCTTCAAAGTAAATGCAATATTCTCCACAATCGTCTGTAAACGACTAGCAAGCTTTCGTATTAAAGCAAAGTCTAAATCCTTCGTGTTCGAATCGAACACTTATTGCCAGGCTGCTGTAACCTCATTCAAATACTCAAATTAGCGACATGTGACAAAGTGTTTCACATTATGCCTATAGCAGAACTTCTACAACTTCAAATTATTTGAACACAAATCTTTTCCTCGGCTGTATATATATATATATATATATATATATATATATATATATATATATATGATTAATTTTATTTACACAGACATGTACAAAATCTGCGACACTGGTATGTCGATGTTATCGATCAACAGCTATTATAAACTGAGATCTCATCAGGAAGATTTAGAATCCGATCTTAACCTTAGATTATATTTAGTTCTTTCCAAATATGATCTAAGATTAAGATCGGATTCTAACTCTTCCTGATAAGATCTCAGTTTATAATAGCTGTTGATCGATAACATCGACATGCAAGTGTCGCAGATTTTGTACATGTCTGTGTGAATAAAATAATCATATATAAAAGCTCTATTTGATATTGAGCACTTTTTATAAACACGGTTGCAATTCCTTGGATTACTACTATGTGGATGTTTTACCTGGATTATATATATATATATATATATATATATATATATATATATATATATCATGTCCGTGTGGTTCGGCACATTGTGAAAACAATTAAATCTACGATACACCTATACACCGATAAAGAACTAACAAAAAAGCCTGTATAATAGACAAATATATATATATATATATAAATATATATATATATACATATATATATGCACAAACACGTGCGCTCATACACACACACACACACATATATATATATATATACATGTATATATATATAGGCATATATATATATGTATATATATGTATATATATATATATGTATATACATATATATATGTGTATATTTATATATATATATATGCATATATATATATATATGTATATGTATATATATTTATATATATATATATACGTATATATATATATATATATATATATATATATATATATATATATATACATGTAGAGAAACAAACAGAAAACATATCAATGCAAAATACAAATGTGTATAGTAAAATATACAAAACTCCTAAATCTAAAACTCCTGGTGAGAATCTTTTTTATTGCAATCTATTCATACCTCAAACTTCTTATTGAATCGGTTTTTCTTAGGACACTTTAAAAAACGTGACTGAAGTAAAAAAATACTTTAGAAAATAATACAATAGTAGAGTTGTTATTTCTTTATTTGTTGTTTTCATCCGATGTTCAACATTTGAGTTTTTTGTTGTTTTCTTTTTGTTTGACTATTTCCTTTTTGCTTCTTTGAATTGTGAAATTCTTTTTTACTCTTATCGTCACTGATTTCACCGTTTGTTCTTCTGTCTGGATGCCTTCATTCTTAGACTTTATTAGATCCGCCATTTTATTACCAAGAGAGACCGTTGTTATTCAATTCAATGAACTCATTCTTTTAGGAGGTGCCACGTCAATGAAATAAACAGAGGTGATATGATTGTCATTATAATCGAGCGTAGACGGGATGTTACCTTGACAAACGTTTACAATGTCCTGTATTAATAACAAAAAAAGAGAAAAATCCGAAACAAACTTTCATAGTTTCCTTATCATTGAATATATGGACACTTTATCAGGTTTTGTATTACTTATTTGATATGTACACGAACTAAATGTTCAAATGTTTAATGTTAGCCAACTAAAATAATAAAATGTTGATATGCATCCAATTTTAATCGCATATCTTAATGACTAAAAAGCAAATGTGTGTTAGTTTATTTGTATGATCGCAGTCAATATGGTGGGGAATGTGATGTCGGAGATGAATACTGCACCTACATGAAATAAGTAAATAGACCCCCTTATTACTCTTAGTAATGAACACTGCTGTGAAAGAGTGAGAAGTTTTCTAGTTAAAATAATTTTGATTATTCTCTTTCACTAATAGTATTGCCCAATTACTCCTTAAAAGTGAGAATTGGAATCCTGAGCTTTGCGACCATTGACGGTGATTAATCCACTTTCGCAGAAACATTTTATATGGCTCCATTGAGGAATCAAATAGTCTTTGTGATCGAGAAATGCTCAAATAGTTATATATATATATATATATATATATATATATATATATATATATATATATATTAGATATATTGATATCTGAAACATGAAAAAATGTACATTAGTAACAAATATCGAATTTCACACTTTTACTGCAGCTTTGTATGGAACCGAGCGCTGGCGGTCGGTGAAGGAAGCAGGAACTTTGAACATGTATGCATTGTATTATGTATTTTCGTCTTTCATGTTTGTGTGTGTCGAGAGGACACATCGGTGGAGTTGGAATCCACCTGCTTGACTATTTACGGTTAACGGCACAATAATATTCTAAAGATGCTTATGTATATTTTTCCTATCCGTGTACAATATTTGTATAGCTCATATGGCACATTCTGTGGTGAAATATCCTTTATTTTATATCACAAAAAAAAGATTTGTTTAGATGCAGTCCTTGCTGTTTTTATTGTCTGGTAATACGTTTTTTGTCGCGTATCTATGTTTCTATAATATATTACTAGCAGGAACACTTTGTGTTGCCTGGGATTGAATTCAGAGTCATGTGAAACCATGCACGCAGCCCTATTTTTTATATTTTCTTATTTTTCTATCACTATATTAATTGTGAAGTCTTACGGATATAAAGTAAACTTTAATATTTGCTGTTTATGGATGGCAGTTTGAACGGAGATCACATGATATTCACTTAAACTCACGTAATAAAAATACATACCACCATTGTATTCTTGGTAAAATATGATTCGACCAAATTCGGGTGTGATCTTATAATATAACCTTGTTTTTACTCGTATTTCTAAACAGGGAGATAGACAGTCTCACGGAAATATAAAGATACCAGATTTATATACTAAACTATGTAATGATTCTATTTTATAAAATTTACTGTTTCACTATCATAACTATGTTTTGTTATTATAATTATTTTGTTAGTTATAAGTGACTGATATATGCACCGAATACCGATGAAATTATTCGGTATAGACCCGATCTTATTGGCCGTGTATCACACGTCTTTTAAGCTCGTTACATGTAGTTGTAGGAGTAAATGAAATGATTCGATATAAAAAAAATTAACATTTGTTATATAGTGCGCGTGCAATTGATGCTGATACATAAGTATTAGACTAAATGTTAACCAGAACATGCATTATGAACACTCACAACTATGTTAGAAACTTGATCATGTTGTGTTTGAAGAGATATTTACTTGTTGAAGTATGTATAAAATTAATGCATGTAAACTGTTACAGAAAGTCTGATTTATGTTATTCTCAATAACATGTATACAAAGGTGTTTCTTATATTATAAACTTTACAATTAAATAATACAGAGTATTAATTTAGTAATTCTTAAAAAAACTATATAAATTAAACATTCCTTTTTCTCCTCATTAGCGCGATTTCTTTTATATAAAGGATGTCTAAAAAGATACACTGTGATACATGTTACTCTGTCTATAATTGTCGACGGTCGAGAATGCAGTCGACTTTGTTGTAAGCATTTTTCTCTGTATACTTATCTATCACCCATAATAAAGTAATATGTTTTCTTCACCGCCCCATCGGGGGTCTCATGTATTAAGTTCTCTCTTTTTCATTTAATTGTTTGCCTACCTAAGAAAAACAATTATTACAGCATGCGATAATTTTCAAATTTGATACTTAGAGTCTTTTTTTCATTTTCTCAGTTCCCGTCCTACATTAATGTTGTGGGATATTTGTTACTGTCGTACAGCCGTAAACAGAACAAAATCCAATACTTCGAGGTTGGGACCAACAATTTCCTGAATTGCAATAATTGTCCTGGCAACGCTGGGACACGTGTCCGTTAGTATTACATAATTGATCACAATTTTGGGCGTGTGTCTATTTGTAGCGTATTTGCATCGAACCTTAACAGGTGTGCTCCAACTGAATGTATTAACAAATAGACGTGTCTATGTGTCAATAGTCTGAAGATGTATAGCAAACGTGTTTCTTCATACATAGTTTAACTGTTTTTACATATGTTTTTTATTTTGTTTTGCAAGCGTACGAATGTGATAAAAAACATGATTTTTTACAAAATATAATCTAGTTTATGAACGGACGTATTCGTGTAAAGTAGAAGGTTCGAACCGAGTGCGTATATATATTGCGGGTGAACCATCTTTAATGAAATTGTCACACGAATCAGTCACACGAATTATCTTTAATCGTACAGGCGCTATAAAAACGTGAATCGAACTATACTCCCAGGCTATTTACAAACCTATGCACGCGAATCAAATATACGCTTCGACCTATTTTTTACAGTAATACATATTATCTACAGCTCAATTGAATTGGTATGAATCAGGAAGTGTTTTATTTCGATAAGCTTGATTCGATTTTATTGTATTAGTTTTCCAGATAGAATCAAGAGCGCGCGAGAAGGGCCGTGGGAAGATTGCCAAATTACCTAACTAATGCGGTAACTTCTGATGACAAAAAAAATTTCTTGTAAGAATGAAAATAACGATGTTTATTTTTCGGCATGGTGATCAAGATCTCGTCTGGCAATAAGTAAGTGGATGCCCTTTGCATTTCTTTAAAAAAGTCAAGTAAACCGCTGAACTATAGAACTGGAACAACGAAAAGATGATCTGTTTGTAATGGGGAGGTGAACAGATGGTCTGACGACCGAATATATATTAACACTTTTTAGTAGATAGCTGGCTTCTCAGATTTAGTGTTGTTTCCTTATAAAAGTGTGTAACGTAATTAATGTATAGGAGCAGTTATTAAGTACATTGATATGAATTAATTTGAGTAACTGCAAAACGATAGAAGGATACGAATATTTAATAATAATAATAATAATAATAATAATAATAATAATAATAATAATAATAATAATAATAATAATAATAATAATAATAATAATAATAATAAGGCAGAGTAGAAGTAGAAGAAGAAGCAATAGAAGAATAATAATGTAAATATATTCATGACTGGGTTGATAAGGTAGGTTACTGGAGAATTGTGCATACGACTGTACTTTGAACATATAGAGAGATAGCACAAGCACAAACGAGAATCCACGGTAAGTTTGATACACAACAAAGAACGGCAATGATAAAAAATAGCCAAAATATTAATGAAGCTGCATACTTACCTAACAAACGTCAACCAGCAACATTTAAGTTTAAAAAGGCATAGAAATATGACAACATATATTTAAAAAAAAACACTGCCCGAACCAAATTAGAACTGACACTTCTAAGAAACCCACCGAAAAGCACACTGACATATGTGCTGGCACCAATTGCTACTGCTAATATTCTGGTAATACGCATAATTGTCCAAAAGGGTCAAGGCAGATGAAAAGACTGCGGAAAGGGAGAATCGACAAGACATCGACTAGGAAAGTGGGGAAAGTACAGGATATTTACTGAGGCTTATATTGCAATTAAAATTGCAGAGAAAGCCAACTGTCGTGTCCAGCAGGATATCAATAGTGAACGGTTACTAAGATAATCGACAATAGTTTGCAATGTTTATCGAAAAAGGCGGAGAATGCTGGAAATGTGGGAAGACTTGTTGTCAATGAGGCATCAAGACACATCACTTGTTATTGTCAGTGAGCAATCATTGCACCTAACTTGTCTGGGAACTTCAAGTGAGTAAATAATTATAATAAACGAGAACAGACTAACTACATTTACGTTAAAATAGACTAGACTCGGAAAAACTTTAAACGTTAAAAATTCAAGCAATGGCATACCCTGAAACATGGAAATGCTAACGAGCACGGATGTTTAGTAAGAAATAGTCGAGCACGCCTTTTTCAATTCCAGCAAGTAACATGAGTTTTTGAAGTATGTCAACGAGGTGAGAGCTCGAATCGTCTTCGAGCAAGTGGTAAACCTAGGTGTAACATCTGTAGTGTAAAATGTGATGCCTTCCTGGTACACGGAAGAAATGAATGTATTTCTCACAATCCAAGCCATACAAGACTAGTAGTGTAGACCTCACGCTTAAACATATAGAGTGTGGGGAATCGCTTTCTGATAACGATCTTATTTAGCACTTTAAACATAAGCTTAATGTCAAAATCAGATGCGATAAAAGGTGATTAGATCCTGCAATATTTAAAAAGGGCAGTTACACACCATTAGCTAATCTGTATTTTGGACTCACCAAGTTTGAGTACATGTTCCTTGCCTAGGTATAGTGCAAGCAGACATGAAATCTTATCAAAGCACATTCATGTTAGCAACGTGTAATAACAAGCGGTACAAATTAGCCGTACTCCCTTGGAAACTGACGTGCTTGTTTTCGGCTCTTGAAGCAACTCGGAAATCTGTGGCAATCTCATAGCTAGACAGATTTAGAAGGGCCTTTCTAACAACCACACTAAGTGTTTTGTTTTTCAGCAATCTCTATTGTTAGTAGAATTCCCACCCTTCAACCGAAAAAGGTGTACATATATTTTTTTGTAAATAAGCAACGTCAAACCATTGGGAACAATGTTAATAAGTTTTGCCCATAATGGTATTTTTGTGACTGAAACTAGTTTAGAGAATTTACCAAGAAGACGACAGTCGATCCTTATCCCACCCCGTACCCCAATTTGGGTCTTGTGCTGCATCTTATTTTATAAAGACAATTTTCTATACTGTGACCTATTTCTTAAAATGTTAAAGATAAATAAAACGATGGCTTCAGATCATATTTACACAGGGTTGGAACTTGTTTATATTTTCCGTTGTGTCTATAAATATGTACCAGCATTGCAACTCCTGAATATTTTAAGTAGCAACTTGACTATGGTAACAAGAAGTGTGCATGCCTCTCTATACCTATCTTTGTCAGGTTAGCTATTCTTGACTTCAGTTCTAATCTCTATTCGTCCATTATTGTGTCGATTTATTTCATAAGTTTTCAAATATTTTGAACACCTTAAAAATATAATTATCCGTACCCGGGGTGTTTTTTTTATATTTCTTATGTAGTCGATCACAGTTATGTCGGTGTTTTTTGTCCGGTTTTTGCTTTTTAAAAAATGTTCCGGCATTTCTTTTGTTCTTTTGAGAGTAGTCCGCGGCTATTAAGAGAGTGGGATATCTATAGCATCAAGACTTTCCACATCGTTGATAGTAAGATCATCGGCATGTAGTTAAATGTGATATTTCTCTTCTCGCTTACTTTCCGAATTAATGTGGTTCTTCCGTCTTATCACCAACTTCTGTATGTCCGTTAACATTGGTATTATTATTATTATTATCATCATTATTATTATTATCATTATTATCATCATTATTATTATCTTTGTTAACTAGATGTTATCACACAAGTCATCAGCACCAATAGTGTTCCCTGGAGTCTAAGTAACAGCCAGCGTACCCATATTTCCAGTACGTAAACCGTTCTTTGATAACGACCGCAAATTACCTTGCGGTATCGCAAGAGCAAACTTCCATTGATTTCTCACTGACAACTACCATTGGTCTTATCTGGGATTTGGGAGGCAATTAGCTTCCCGAAGTTCCCAGCACTCTCCGCACTCTGCCAGTGGAATTCTGGTTAGTACTGCCCTCATCGGTCATCCCATCCTCCTTGACCCTCTAGGAAAATTGTGTTTGGTGGCAACCGAGACTAGTGATATAATTCATTTTTAGTTTTATTTTTTTTGGGGGGGGATGGGCAATGCTTATGCTATCTCTTGCAGTTTCTGTTCCTTGGTTCGTGTGGTGCTGTTCTTATAGTGTTTTTTTCCTATTCTAACTTACACGTGACTGGTTAGTATTCGTAGAGTATGCGGGTGTTGCATTCTAGGATGTTATTTAGATAGCATCTATTTTGATCATTGTCGTCATTTTTATGGTCTCAGTGATCTCTTTGATTCCAATTTCTTCCGGTCTTTTCTCCAGTTTTTTCGGACTCATAAGATTATTTGTATTATATTAACTTTCTTGAGGCTCCATATCCCTTTCAGTTCTCTGGCAAGTGCCGTGTGTTTGCTTCGTTTTTTTCTGTTTCCTTGATCTTCACCCTGCGGTCTGCTGGAACAGCAGGAATTTTAATTTCTGTCGATTATTATGACATCCGTTCTCTTTGCTTGTATGAGTTTATCTGTTTGTACATCTGTATCGCAGAGGAGTTTGTGTTTTTCATTTACCAGTACTGTATCTGGTTTGTGTACAGTGTACTACTTTCCCCACGTAGTAATGCCCATTCTTGTATATTTTTAGACTGGTTTGCGGAGTTATGTCAATACGATCAGTGAAAATATTACATACTTTCGTGTCGTGAAACATCTAAATAAATAGATTCATTCGTATACAATACCATCTCTCCTATACCGATACGTGATTTAGTTTTTCTCAGTTGGAAAAGCACAGGGTGTCAACCACTAGGCTTCTGATTTTTAATCTATTCCCTCCCCTACAGACTTTTTTTCACAGAAGAGATGTTGGTAGTTGTTTTTTTACTCTATTCTAATTTTCCAAACTTGTGCTCGACTGAGCTCCAATCCTTCGTTTCCGATTGTAAAACATTTACAACAAAAACTCGTCTCCCTACCATCACTGTAAATGATTTTCCTTTTTTCCTCTGTATATCTTAAACAAAGGGAACTTCCATGACTTAAGTTTCGTTCCAAGAATTACCCGCCTGTGGAACACATTACAACTGAATTTCTTCACTATTGACTACAATATGTCGTTTTGAAGTCGAATGTTAACAAATTCTTGTTTAGCCGTCCTTTTGAATAACTACATTCTCCCTAGTTTCAACACACGTTACAATACCTCACAGTGCTATTTCAGCGCCAACCTGACAAACTCGTTAACCCTTACACTGGTGTGACTGTGGGTCTTCATAAGCAGTGACCTGTTTGTACATGAAAATAGTTCTAGCCTACTGTTGAGTCGAGGAAACGATGTAACACGTATATATATATATATATATATATATATATATATATATATATATGGCAAGGGAGAAATACCATCTTCATAAGTGCAATATATATATATGATATGAGACTTATCTAGGTTTTATATTCAAGAAGTAATTGACGGACATACAAACAAATATGAAACAAACAGAGCGACATACATTCTTTTTATATTAGTATAGACATTTAAGTTTTTATTTCTTGTACTCTGTGATCAGATAAACAGGACATTTTAGTATAAGCGTTTAGATGATAATTTTATCCGTGATCTATTTGCTGAGAAACATATCATTGACTTAATATTATTCACCAACTATAAAATAAACACGAACATATCATTATGTGTAAATTGATAACAAGTTTGTGTAATAAGTGTATCGTTTAAGTATAAAATATTTTTTAAATGTGATGTTACGTAAAACAATAAAAAAGGTAACAAAAGAAAAAACGTTGTTTGACGCGTAAATAAAGTAATAATTACCGGGCTATTAATTTATTTGTAGTAGCAAAATTAATGCTATATAAAATAGATATACATAGGTAAGTGTATGAGTGTTACTTCCATAGAAAGGTGTCTGCTTTCGCTTATTTATTAATCGAAAGAAGATACCGGTATTTATATTATTCTAATTACTATTAATTGGTGCAAGAAGAGGTTTAACACAAATACTCAATCAACTGAAAAGTTATGATAACAATGTGAAAATAGGAAATTAAGTAAACTTGTTGTAAGTTAACAGAGGGAAAATGTCCAAAGAATTCCAAAGCAATAAACATTATATTTTATGGTAAACTTATGTGAAAGTTGAAATTACACAACTGATGCTTAGAAATGTATTCGTCTTGTAGACGGTTTCTTCTGTGTTCTTTTGAAATATATATATATAAGAGCATGTATCTATGTGTTTCTTAAAATCTCATTAAATTATGCCGTAATCAAACCCAGTAGAAAGTTGTGGTGTTTTTAAATATCTCCTCTGATCATGGCCTGATATATTTAAAATTGATCAAAACATTCTGCTTGGGTATCGTAGCATTTTGATTAAATTATGAACTTGAAAATGATAAATTCATGTATCCAAGTCAAAGTAAAAGTATAAAAAAACGATAACAAATGTCATGAAACGTTCGGCAAATGTTAGTATTTCTTTAAAGAGATATCAACACATGTTTAGTTGAGGGTTTATGCTGAATCGATATAGGTTAATGAGTAAATATAAAAATCACACTTCTTTGACGTACCAAACGGATTTTTGTCAACCAACTATTTGTTTCATTGTTTAAGAGATTAAGAGTAGACACCCATATTGATATAGGCAGAGAGAGAGAGAGAGAGAGAGAACTATATTAAGACAGAGAGAAAGAGAAAGAGATGGAGAAAGAAAAAGAGAGAGTTTGAATGCACTCCAGACACGATCCCCGAATGTGTTCGGTCTCTCTTACAAGGCTGTATAAGGAACTGCTGACTTGAGGATACTTGTCTTCACAAGTAAACCATGACCACATACCTAAATTAACATAGTATTCGAAGCCTAAATAAGATATTTTAGACATGGCTCAAACGAGGAATGCTGCACCTTCTCCTAGTAATGTTATCTAAAGTAACAGCACTACGCTGGATACTCCACCAGGCTAGATTACTTATTGCTCTAGAATTTGATCAAACCAAAAAAAATCACAATTAAGAAAAAACTATAACATACAGGTATACCTCCTAATAAGTACAACTCTAACTGGACAAATTGTTAATTGGAAAATATTTTTGGATACCACACTTCATAATTGGGTTATGTAGTTTGAATTAGTACACTTACCGAAAACTGTATAAAACCTGAACTAAATACATCAGCACAACTAAATTACATTAGTATCTAATACCTGATTTCTTTTTAATATAAATGTGCATGTATAATGTGACAAGTAGAATGTTTAAAGTAATTTATCAAAAATATATATATATATATGCAGTAGAATCAAATATGAAACTAAAAGTAAACTTATAGTAGATAGAACCGATAGTGAAATGGTTTAAGCTGAATATACGAGATAGAGCAATTATAAAGATAGATGAAAGAAGGGTGATAAACATGTACGAATGTCCAGATAATTTCAAACTTCGATTGTTCAATGCAATGTATAATCTGTAATGAAACTATGTTTAGTATTCTTTCCTTAAGCCTAGGCTTTTCAAAGATCGAAACATTATCATCAGACGAAACCCTAAATAACACATATAACATTAACCAACAACCCCCGCTAACTAATAATAGATTTGATCTCACCCCTCAAAGTATCTCATCTTCTCCAACTAACAATCCCGACTTAAGTTTGGCCCAGAACTTGAGCATACAAAGCCAAAACATTCCCGATACTATAAATAACACAAATACTATAACAACAACCCCATAAAAAATACACACTTATATTGGGGCAAGTGCCTTCCCCATTAAGATCCAAATCTCAAACCATATCTACTCTTTCAAACACAATAATAACAATGTCGCTAGCACCTCTCTATCCAATCTAATAAAAAGCTTTAACATTAAAAACACTCTCTACTCCCTACATTGGACTATATTAAAAAGGTCTAATTCTTACACTCCAGGATCCGCTTTCTGCCAACTATGTACATTAGAAACATTCATGATAGCTACAGCATCTAAGAGATTAAATATTATTAACTCTAAAAATGAGCTCATCTAAAATTGCAGGCACACACGAAAATTTAAATACATTAATTTTATTACTCCATGTGATCCGCCTCCTCCCAGCCAACAACCCCCTTTCTAGTATCAGACAATTTTTTTAATTTTTAAATTCCATAATTTGTTAATTTGTTAATCTTTAATTCTTAACCTCTCAAACCTTACAAATAACCATCCCAATAACATAATGCATCCTCCCCAGTACACCTAATAACTATATTACCCCATAGCACTTATTGTAAATTGAGAACTAACATTACTCTTCGTACACCCCACCGATCCTTAACCACTCTAACTTCAACACCATAATTCCTACTCAACCCTATAATTCCTACTTCCTTTTCGTTCTTGTTTTCTCTTTTCTTTTTTCTTTAATTTGCCAACCTTCGCATACACTCCACCATTGCTTTTTATGCTTTTTGTCTTTTTCTCCCTTGTATCCATTCCATCGACCCTATATATGCATCTCTCTACCGACAATATCTTCCTCGTAGATTCCATCTATCTCACCTTTTTAACTACGCTCCTTGGTTACTACTTCAATTGGTCAATCTGCTTCCTTATTTATAATTTCAACTCACTAGCAATACATTTAGTTTGCATAATTCAACTCATCCCTACCCCATAATACTTACAATAGAAATCAATTGTTAAAAACAGTCTAACATTATCCCCAACATTGTTCCCAACCCCAAATTTTAATATAAGTGTGTAGGACAGGTTTAATGTATAACTATACATTGAGTTTACCTCATTTGATTATGCATTTGGGCTTGTCTTATCTAATTATACATTTAACTAACTGGCAATTATTTAAAACTCTTTAGAATATTTAACGATTCATTACATATTCAACATTTAAACTACATATTCTCATTCATTGGAACCCTATTTTCCCAACGAAAACCCTTTTAAACTTTCGAAATTATTTTTCTCTTTCGTTCAAAATCCGCTTTAATTACGGACCCCCTCGTTCCTCAAATAATATATACACTCAATGACCTACATTGTCACCTGTGGCCAATCCCCACTCGCATCGGATTTAGTACCTACCAACAATAATCTCATCACTAGAACCCTTCCTCCCTCCTCCCTTGTTTTTCCCGCAGCAGCAACGGTTCATTCAACTAAACCCCCACCTTATCCCTTTATGCTTCACTTCCCCTTCTCCCAGCGCCCCTCTTTATTTGGCCTCGTTTTTAACTAAAGGATTTCTTCTTAGAATTGCTTAAATATTTAACTACCAAAGTAATTTGTATACAATTCAGCTCCGACCCAAGAAGTATTTTTAAAATGGCTTGATATCTCATATTAATTCCGATTAAGTGCGCTCCACCTACGATTTGAGCTCAACATCTCACTATTGGAGTTACTTCATTTTTGAACGCTTTTCCATACTACCTTCACGGAATACTTTTCTTCTCCATCTAAATCTCCTTTCATTGAACACCTGATCAACAGACAATTACCAACTGGAAAAACCCCATATATTTTAACACGAACTTTTTTTCAACTCTCCATTCCTAATATTTTTTCAAATGTTGAATTTTGGTTTTTCCACTGCCAACTCATCTTTCTGCATGATTCCTCTGATGATAAGATGTCGATCTTTGAAAAGCCTTGGGTTAAGGAAAGAATAATAAACATAATTTTATTACAGAATATACCTTGCATTGAATAATCGAAATTTGAAATAAATCTGGGCATTCGTACATATTTATCACTCTTCTTTCATCTCTCCTTATATATATATATATATATATATATATATATATATATATATATATATATATATATATATATATTAGAGGTAAAAGATGAGAATAAATCATTGCAAAGATACAATATTTATTAAAAACATCAAAAGTTCAGATAAAGGAGCCTCATATCCTTAATCCATGGATTTTCAAAGAAAACATTTCTTCTCATCAGAGGATGGGGAAGCCGACAATGCGATTATAAATATTGTCGGCAACAATTAACTTTGAAAATTTTATATAAAGTTAAAACATATTAAGAGGTAAAGAACAAGCACCAGGGCCAGCGGTGAAAAGTCTTATTTTTAGGTGTGAGCGTAAAGTCAAAGTGGGTGTTATCTAATAACACGTCAGGACAAAATAAAATAAAAACAAAAATAAAAATAAAAGTATCCGTTATTTAGGGATGAATGCTTGAAAAAGTAAATGATACTTACATTTTTCAGGAGTCCAAAAGTTTTTGCAAGATGTTGGTGGTCTTTGGTAATTGGTAAATTCCAATTTATCATGTGTAGTATTTGTATCGGTATCCGTTTGTTGCTGGATTTTTTCTTTTGTTATGGTTCGGTGTACATAAAAAAATTGAGGATTTCGAATGCACTATTGAACTCATGCTACTCTGATAAGATTACATACAAACAGGAACATCCTGCATACCATAAGCGACCCCTTAATATTATCACAAACAACATGACACAAAAACGCAGAAATCCAAGAAATGCCACTAACACTAATGCCATTTACACCAATAATAACATATATAATACAAACAACATCCAAGATGACGAATCCAATACCCCTTATTAACCAGACATACATTTTAAACCTCAAAGTAAAAATCAACGTAAACCCCTAAGAAGGAAGAAAACCATCTGGTTCAATCCTCCATACAATAATAATTTTAAGACAAATATCCCTAAGGAATTATTCAAAATAATTGAAAATTCATTTAAATACCCACACAAATATAGCACTATCCTGAATAACAAATACCATCAAGATCTCATACGCCACAATGCCTAACCTAGCCAAAACAATAAAAACCAATAATAACAAAAAATTAGACAAACCCAATCAATCACTACTACTTCAAACTCCACTAATAACTGTAACTGCCATAACCCACAACAATGTCAACTAAATAGCAATTGCATACATAAAGACGTAGTCTATGCTTGCACTGTAACTAAATTATCCCAACAATCCTCCAAGCTCGATAACACCAACGAATATCCATCACTCCAGCAATTAACACTACCTAATACCAGAAATGCATACCTAGGCAACACCCATACCACCACAAATCCGAACAACAGGGATAACCAAATTAACACTAGAATAACTAGACCTACTATATACACATACATAGGCTCGACATCCAAAGTAATAAAGAACCGCATCTCCTCACACGTGTACTCTTTCAACAACAACACCAATAATAAAAACCCCTAACAAACATAGTCAAACATTTAAAATTAAATAATATCCCATTCTATCTAAAATAGTCAATCCTAAAAAAATCAAAATCATACACCCCAGGCGCAAAGCATTACCACCTTTGCACTTCTGAGGCACTAATGATAATCACCACTGCAAGAGAGAAAAATATTGTAAACTCAATAAATGAGATCATTTCATACTGTCACCATAAAAGAAAATTTAAATACGCCCAACTTATAACCCCAATAGACACCCCCCACCACAGAACCTATAAATCCGACCCGTAACATAGGTATCCCACATATGCCCCTTATGGATCGGGTGTATGTATGCATGTCTATGTGTACGTAAGTAGGCATGAACTTCCGAATATATGTACATTATGTTGTATGTGTGTGTATGTATATGTATCTTATATCTATGAAAGATATATCTATATATGTGATGCTTGTGTCTATTACATGTAGGTTTGCGCATGTGTATGTGTGTGTGGGGGTCTATCTATATATATGTGTATATGCATATATGTGCGTGTATGTCGGTATATATTTATGTTTATGTATATATATATATATATATATATATGTGTGTATTTATATGTATGTATTTATATTTGTATGTATGTCTGTCGGTATATATATGTGTATATATAGGTAGATTATATGTGTATATGTATGTGTGTATATGTGTATGTGTGTATGTGTGTATATTATATATATATATATGTGATGTATGTATAGGTCAGGATATATTATATCTACTGTATATGTAAACCATACACCGATATAATATTAATAATAATAATAAATAAGTTAGTAGAATTTATAACTCAGATACCCATTAATGGGTATTATATGTATGAGTGTATGTATGCGGGATACGTATGTATATGTACATGTATGTATGTGTGTACATGTATGCTTGCATTGGATTTACTTCATTTTATATGTTATATGCATGTATATTATGTGTATGTATTTGCATCTTTATATCTATGCGAATCTGTTTATGTACGTACCTCTATTGTGCCATACACTATCTTGCACAACAACCCCTTATATGTAGATGTACACCCGCATGCATCCGTGTGAGAGATGTACACCCTTGTTCGCTTTTATATCACCCTAAAACCATTTAGATGTCTTATGAATCCTTTATTTGAATTCAAGATTATTGCAACCATATCTTATTTGACACCTAACAGACAATAAACTAATAAACTAATACCATCCACCTTTCTAAATTTAAATTCTCTCTATGCGAATTTGAGTTTCGTTTTTTTTTAAATTGATAAATAACTTCCCTAAGAAAAAATCGTTTTTAAAGATAAATATTCTATTAAGAGATTGTCCTTAGAATAATCTCTCTATAAAAATGACCTTAAAATAACAGCCCTAACCTCTAGCCTTTTAAAAGCCAAGAAATGAATTACAAGTTTAGCCGCACCCTTAAACAAATCATTGTACCAAACGAAATATAAACAAATCCTACCTACCCCCGCCATAAACATCATTAAGCTTAAAAAACCCAAGCGAAATCTGACACTCACTCTGATAGATAAATAATATAAAAAAATAAATGTGAGAAGATCCTTTTAAACAATAATATATACGAACACAGTTTTATGTTTTCCGTATGTATATATCTGTTTTATCTTAATATCTATGAATCAATTTTAATGTACATCCTATATATATATCTATTGTGCGTGTATGTGTGAGCGTGGATATGTATACTTAACATTTCAACCCTTCCTTAACCCCCTACACCTCGACTTTTACCTCTAAAAAAAATTGCTCTATTAAATATATTGAGCTTTACACTATCACAGTAGATTATTATTATTAAACGATAATTTAATCATCGTTATAATTCTACACTCAAATATGATATATATATATATATATATATATATGTGTGTGTGTATGTGTGTGTGTGTGTGTGTGTGTACTAGTTGTCATATTAATAAGTTTTTTTTTCATTTTCAATAATATTGTTTAACACTTATTACTAGTATTATTTTGATTCTACAGACACGGAAACATCGTTTTATCTTGCGCAGGTATATATATGACATAGACTTGATATCATAAAAGTGTTGTGTTATGTAATCAAGTCGGTTTGGTAGCTTAAACCATGTCCGATGTTATCGAAAACATGAATGATGATAATGAACAATTCACAAATTAAGATTTTTTACACATTTCATTTGAATATGTTATTGATGATATTGAACCTTCTGTTGATGAATCTCCCGAGGAAGAACGAATCTTTAGGTACTGCTGAAACACTCGAAGACAAAATGTTTACTGTTGAAAAAGATGAGGTTAACAGAGTAAAGTGCCGACCCATATTTGATATTATATATTCACGAAAATATGTAGAAAATGTTGTTCAAAATTAATTAGCTCCAATTAGTTTTAATTGTTTTGCTCTTCGCTGACCCAAACTATTGTACATGATAAATTATTTTTGCAATAATGATAATATGTGTATACTTTTGTTATATTAAGTAATTTGTTCATATGAACGGATAGAACATTTTTTAGCAATTTTCCCTTTGTTTTTATGGCTAACCGTTGCAAGTAAGGCTCGTAAATTTTCTCGAATATAAATTATCCAATCTATATTGTAGGGTAGACGTTGCTACTCTTAATCGGAATAACTCTACTAATTGGGAAACAAGTTAAGAACGTAACTTGTTCTAATTAGGCGGTTCATCTGTAGTGATATGATAAATTAGAGGGAAGGAAAGTAATATTCCTATATTTATTTACTAAATCAGGTTTTGAAAGGTAAGAATTCACACTTCGATATTTCATTAAGGAACCAATGTTAGCCTTAAGGAATGGATTATTGCTTTCTAACAACTTACTGATTTAAAATGAAACAACTACAAACATACTGGGAAAAATATGTTGTCATATCAATATAGAATATCATTATATTAATAGGCATTTGTATGTTCATGTAGTGGCATACATGGCAATACACACTTACATAAGCCTGACAGACGTTTAACACACGCATTCCCCGTATAAATATGTGAATTGTAAGTTAACACGAATCATCAATACGTTCCTACATAAGACTGAATGACCACAAGGCTGTGTTACTGTGTGTTTATATGCTTGAATATGTGTAAGTCTAAGTGTGTACTTCTCTCGGTATATGTAAGTTTCTATTTAATCTAACATGTTAAGTTTCTCGTATGTTCGAATCGAAAGGTCGGAGTGTTTCCTAATGTGTAAATCGATTGCTCTTCCATTACTAAGGTTTCCAAGGCAAAGTCACAGAATCCTCAATACTTCTTCTCTGGCCAATTATTGAACCTCTACAACCTGTTTAAATGCTGACCAAGGTGATTGTTTGAGTGTTAAAAGTCAAGAGTTACTGATTACGAATTGAATTCAAAACTTTGTGGAAAGTACTGGAACGTTCATTTTATTAAAGACCCCTCGCTATTTTAGACTTAGATTATTTATTGTTGACGGTCGTTTTAAGCGATTTGACACGATTTCAAGCTTAGGGAGAGGCGGGAAACACTTCAGCTCAATTCAGATTATGAATCAGTTAACATTTTTAAACCAACGCAAAATACTTGTAAATTAAGAAGAGTTACATTTAACAAGATATATACATTTCAATGAAATAATCTGAACTGATAAACAACTTATTTCATGGACGCTTATCAGTTAAATCTGGAATGCCAATAATAGAGTCAAGAGACTGTTATAATAAGTGTCAACAGGAAAGTAGTTACACACAGATACATGTAGAAGAGAAGACAACATTCTTATTCCTGAAGGTTTTTAAAGATCATAATAACATTTTACAACATGATTTTCTGTATTAATTATGACGCTTTTATTAATAACTACGTTTCTTTTCATGTTAAGAATAACGTTTATTTATGATATCGTTTTTTGGTCCGCTAACTATACAGTTTTAAAAAAACAGCGTTTATTTAAAATGTACTATGTGGTATATTATCAGAAATTGCTTTATTCGCTTTAATTATAATTATTGATTAGTAAGTATTTTCGCACATACTTTAAACTTTGTGTTTATTATTCTCTGGCATCCAGGAAAATACATTTATTTAAATGTTGTCTATAATTTTGGATGTCACTGATATTTTGACGTATCCGCCACTGATGAGCGTCTATGAACTGCATTCCTCAGAAGTTTATTAATACAGAAATGTAATTAGTTTCATCGAAAAATATAGTTTAAAAACTGTGAACATATATATGTGACTAATGGGAATAAGAATAATCAAGGTTACAAATACAATTTTACAAACACAATTTGACAAATATAAACATGACATTGACAGACATTTGTTTCATGTGTGTTAACAACTGCATATGAATAAGTGTATGTCGTTAAAAGAGATAAGTGTTTGTCAAGAGTTTTCTAACGTGCTATGATGCCGATATTCTGTTCTTTAAGAAATCATTATAAGTTGACAAAACGATATACCTTTTCCTATTTATAGTTTATGTTATTATACTTATATGACAATTATGTTATTTTCGATATTCATATATATATATATATATATATATATATATATATATATATATATATATATAAGTATTTCATGTATCCACATAAAATTCTATAAGGAGATATAATTTGTATCTATAAATTTTCAGTATGTACTTCAACAGTGCTCGATACGTAAGCAAAGCTCTCTCTCTCTCTCTATCACTCTCCATATATATATATATATATATATATATATATATATATATATATATATATATATATATATATATATCAGGAAATATAGTCTTACTTCTATTAGAGTTATTTGAATTATATTTAGAATTTGTAAAGCCAATGTTTTAGGTTAAAAAACGCAATGTTTATTTTGCTTTCACCATTTTTAATATAACTCAAATATCTACAAATATTGATCAGTGACAATATTTCCTCATCTCAGCAGACTCGTTTCCAGCGTAACAGCACACTATCGCCATTTTAACTCTGACTGTTTACACCAGTAAACTTATTTACTAATACTAAGTTAGTAATATGTTACTATAAGTAACCATGTATATTACATCTTACGAACATGTTTTGAGGTTGAAATAGACTAGATATACATTCGGATTGAACACATTATAACTTATTTCGACCGTTACGTGGTCTCCTCGGATGTGTTTCCAACTATCATTCAAACCTAAATGAAAGAGTTTTAACACCTTTATATATCTAACAATAATTTAAAAATTAAGTAAAAATAAAGAATGAAATAAAAATAAAAATAAAAAGAATTGCACCGATATTCTATTTACTGAATGTATCTCTATAATATAGGGAGGATGGGAAGGGGTCACTATGTTAATTAATAAAATAGGGTGGTGGCATTAGCGAAGTATTAAAATATGTGGAGTCAAAGTACAAAAATAAAATAGATTTCTTATCTTTACAAGAAGTTAATCCTCGATTTAAAAGGTGGATTAACTGATCATGATTAAAACCTAAATGTGTCCGTTTAAAAGTATGATTATAAAAAATTTACAATGATGTTACAATGCGAAAATTTGGATTAAAATTACGAATGTTATACATTTAAAAATTAAATTTATTACGTTTCTAAAAATGAAAGTACGGAAATTACGATTAAAATTAGTCATGCATTTGCACACGATCAAAATTAGTCATGCATTTGCAGACGATCAAATACGGTTTATTATGTATCAATTTTCGGTATTTACTTCAGCAGTGCTAACTACTACGAGTATTCTTTTTGTAGTAATATGAAATATATTTACGACAAGCAAGCTACGCAGTAACTCGATGTGGAGTTATACACACACATTTCTGCGTATATATGTCTTGCTGTAGCAGGGAATTAAACACCGGTAATAAAGCACAATTAGATTACACGTACATATGTCATCCGCAGAAATAGAAAACAGGTGTTGATAACAAAACATTATTAAAACAGAAACATCTGATTGAATGTACAATGTGCTTTCCATAATCAAGTGCATAACGACTTAATGTGACCGATTTTCTATTCATTTTGGCGACTTCAAGCAGAAAATGGTTCGAAGCAGAAAATGGTTCGAAGCAGAAAATGGTTCCAAGCAGAAAATGGTTCGAAGCTTCTGAGTTTTTTTGTACTAATGTGCCCCAGCTTATCAAGGTCCAAAACATAATGGTGATGAGATAATTAGTTGGCAATGAAAATCATATTGAAAGGATTGAAAACTAAGGGAAATATGATACTTTTTGTAATTATTTAATTGGACGGCTTGACAATAATTATTTGACGTTTGACTTTACAACGGCCATTTTGTCGTAAGCTGGGAACCATAGATGGAAAGGAACTTTGTTAATGGAAGTTCAGTTTACTTTTAGATATACAGAATAAGAAAGGGAAATTCTTTACAGTGGTAGAACCAGATACAGGGAGCTTACTTCAGTTTCAACTCTGAAAATAACGATAGAGTAGAGATAGTTTGTAATGTTCTGAAGCCGGAGATACATAATTATCATTTAATGGTGTGTTTGCCTCCCTAAACACATGTATCGTGTAAAAAGCAATTACTATGCTGCTACATAAATATCGAAAATTGACCAATTTATTATCACTATTTATTATTGGCTTAAGAAATAGTTACAGAATGAATGTATGGAAGTATTTTAAATTCCATAACTGCAAGGATTTGCTTCATTACATCGAATGAAGAGACAGTATTTTACACATAGCTTAACCGCTGTTATTCAAAAGGCTATTGTTGAGCATTGTTATGTGCTTCACGTGTCTGAAAGTTAACAATTGTTTTCATAAAATGAGAAACAAGGTGTTGTGCTGAAAATCAAGTGGAAAATCTCGAAAATAGATAAAGTCTTCAGACTAGAGACTGAATCATTTTTTTTTTTACTTTCTTTTAGAATATTCAAAAAACAATTTGGATTGCATATTGATTACACAACATTACTTGAAAACAGAACTACATAAATGGTTTCATGTTATTAGTAATTGCGTGTACTATGCTATGTTAATCTTAAACCGGCGCTGATATAACAACGATAAAAAAGAATATGAATGCAAAGGTGCCTCAATGTTTTTTTTCTTGATAACATAAGCTTATTTACGTGCCAGTGTCATTTTTTATAACCTTAAAAGAATTAACAAAACCCTAGTGCAAAATGAAAATAATGATACTTATTATTATAGTTCGCTTTTACGATATCAAATCAGTAATAACGTGAATATACTGTCTTGTTTATCGTTGCATGAACGCAGTTAACAATCGGTATGAAATCTATCCCTTACTCGATTCTGAAATTAACCTAAAGTAAACAAAAAAAAAATTAAAGCGTATATTTATTCCATGGTAAATGCCAGTATACTGGACTCATATGCCCTTAATAGGGTTAAGATGAAAATTCATATACACTTAATGTACAAAAGCACGGAAATTCCCTAATTTTTACACTCTTATTATATTTTACTGGTAGGAATTTTTCTTCAGCGCACCTCACACACGTCATCCACTCATGCATAGAGATTTATACTGTAGTGATTTGATAATGAAATGGCTTGGTTGATATGTATTCATACCCTTAATGACAATAAAAGTGTAAAGATTTGGGAATTTCCTTGCTTTTGTACATTTAGTGTATATGAATTTTCATCTTAACCCTATTAAGGGCACATAATTTCAGTATACTGGCATTTATCATGGAATGTCACTACTTTTGTAAAAGCTATGCCTCAAGACAAGGGTAATGTTTAAGTTTTTTATTTTCTGGAAAACTAAGGTATATGGTAAACTGAAATTAAAATGCCATCAACTAGACCCTAGAACCTCTATCTCTGCCAAGAATCAGCTGAATCCATCAAATAGTTGATGAGATAGAGGGTGGCACACACGTATGTACGTACACACGGATAACACAAAATCACTCCTGACCTTTCTGAATCTCTGGGTGGCCTTGATTAATGATGCTGAAATTCTACACACTTATAGAACCTATCAAATAAACATTTTGTGCAAAGTTTTAAATAATGTGGTTTATTGGTTTTTGAGTTATGACTGATCAAAGAAATGACATTTCTAGCATAGGTCGATTTTTGAAGTGTATTATGGGATAGAGCGCTATCGCGCCTCCCTCGATATAGAAACTCGTGTGTACCAGGTCGATATCTTTCTTTTTTGTTCATTTCCTTCACAAACTTTATGTTCGTCTTGTAAGTCTTTCTATCCACTTACAAATTACACTACACCTTATACAACATTACGTTGCACTGCTTTCCTGGTCTATTTTCGCTGTTTTAAAAATACTACCGTTTTTTTATCCTTCGTCTTACAAATATAATCGACTTTTAATTTATAACTTTGATTAGTCTAAGATTTTTGTCCTCCTGAAATGTCTACAAGAGGTGAAAGTATGCGTATCGTTTAAAACTTCATCGAAAATGTCCAACTTGTTTTTTAAATTTTTTTAAAATGTGTTTCCCACTTTTTAACTGGAGTTATTTAATTAGTAATGTAGTACATGCGAAAGAAATTTAGATAAAGTAATACACATATAAACTATAAGCATATATATGTATATATATATATATATATAATTGTTTATATCTTTAATGTGCATATATATATATATATATGTATGCATATATATATATATGCATGTATGTATATGTATATATATGTATTCATAAGTATATATATATATATAAATGTGTATGTATATATATATATGATAATGTATATGTATGAGTATGTATTTATATATATGTATATATGTGTATATAGTTATATGTGTATATATATATATATATATATATATATATATATATACATATATATATATATATATATATATATATATGAGAGTGAGTTAGCGAGAGTGAGTGATCAGGTTTGCAGGGAATAGAAATTTCGTTGATTCGGGCTGGAACGAAATGTAGCGGAAGTGGGCACCGGCGAACGGTCGCCCAATTCTTGGGGCTTCTCTTTGTTGACGCTTGGTTTAGAAATGAACGAAGTCTTCTAAGATGTCGTGCGAATTAAATGGCGCTGATTATTGTATGAAAAACGAAGAGAAGTTATGTCGGTGGGCAGAAATATAGCATAGGTAGGATGGGGATGGCAGGCGTTGTACAAGTGCTATTAGACCCGATATTGTTCTCGGCTGCTCCATCCTCCCACTGGGGAAAAACTTTATTTCGTCAATTACAACCAGTTTAAAAAGAATGCCATAAAGTATCGACCTCTGCCAGTAATTCTTTCCTTATAATAAATTCATTTAGCTTTGCTCCGCAGAAACTTACAGCGATTCTTTTTGTGTTTAAATGGAAAACAAGGATAGTTTATAGACAATTGCTAGGCTACGCAGTTCGATTTTCTACGTCGACCAATACTTTATTGCGTCCCAAGCTAAACGTTTTCTTACAAGTACATTGACTTTGAATCAGTGTTAACATATATTGAAGCTAATGACTCCCTGGTATATACTCTCTAAAGTGTGGCATACATTGGCTAACACGTCACTCTGTATCCAACTCTTAAACTGGTGATACCAGATCAGGCTGCCCTGAGACGAAATTCACCTACATTGACGTTTTCTTTTTTTTTTTTTTTTGTAAAACTTAATTATGTTCTACAAAACCAAAAACAAAAACAACAGCCCCTCTCCCTTTCTCCCTCCCCTTTTTTATTTTATTTTTAGAACTTGAAGCATAAATCTTTTACTATAATGACCAGATTCGGCATTAAATAACCCAAAAAGGGTTTATATGCCGTAAAACAAAACTACCAAACCAAAAACGATGATTAAACATTTGAAGATATAAAGAACTTGAAGCATAAAAACTTTTACTATAATGACCAGATTCGGCATTAAATAACTCAAAAAGGGTTGATATGCCGTAAAACAAAACTACCAAACCAAAAACGATGATTAAACATTTGAAGATATAAAGAACTTGAAGCATAAAAACTTTTACTATAATGACCAGATTCGGCATTAAATAACCCAAAAAGAGTTGATATGCCGTAAAACAAAACTACCAAACTACCAACTCTTAAATATCATTAGAGTAATGTGCACTCTACGTTAAAAATGAGGGAACGTAATTATGCTTCGCCGGTGTTTTCCTTAATATTCATATAAACATATATAATTACGTCACTACTTCAATTTTTGATATAAAAATAAGTAAAGCACTTACCGCTGACTTCTGTTTCATAGTAAATGATTTCTTTCCGATGGGTTTTTCTGAGTTGTTATTAGTGGTTTCTCTTCCCCTCATGATTTGACAGAGTGTCATCCGAGAGATAGAAAAAGGCAAGTGTATACTCCCTAACGTCTGTGTGAATGTATGGGAGTATGTTTATCATCATACAAATAAATACATATTAATCTTAATAATAGAGTTAGAGATTGTTTTATTGCATGCCAAATAGTAGGGAAGGTGTTTTTTTGTAAAACTTCATATCAACCCTTTTTAATGTTTTTAATGTTGAAATGCAAATGCAAAAATATAAACGATTGATAGATATTTTAATATGGCCATGTTGCTATCTTATACACAGCTAAGTGATAATTGTCTATTAAATAATTTTCATAGGTTGTAAACTCGGTTTACTTGATTCAATAGTCCATGAAGTTATCCACTTTGCTAACCCGCCCAATTAAATATTGCTTGATATTTTGTGTAGAACTTCCAGAAAAAATGTTTTGCGTCACAAATGAAGAATTTTTTGGATTATAAAACATTTTGAGAAATCGGACGAAGTGTGAAGACGTTTCCATCTATTTCGAAATCAACCTATTAAAAAAAATCTTTAATCAATATAAATGCGTGTAGTGTCATATAAAAGTCAAGTATTTATTTAAAGGTGTAATACATGCACTTATTTATTGAAATTATATATGCATTACGACTAGTTTCTTTTACATAAATATTATTCTAGAAAATTCAAAAGTAAATATTGGTCTTAATTCTAAGCGGAGAATGAGTCTATTTAAAAAATAAACTCATGTATTGCGTACTAAGAACGTGCGCTCTGCACTAAATGAGTGACTTTACTTAAATATTATTGTTAACGTTTTCTAGATGAAGAAAACCAAGTTTGATAACGTTATACAAACTAGTAAATACAATTTTCGTATTTTACAAAAACTCGTTTACAATGTTGATTAACTTTAAAAAAATAAGATGAAGTGTTGTATTATCCGGAAAATATACCATACGAATATAGTTTATTTTTTCTCTACTGCAATATTCGTAATGATTTATCTTTTTTAAAATTGAAATTATAAAGTTCTGTCTCGGAAAGAATGAATTTACCACACTGATAAACTTCAAAACTTAATTTGACATGTTAACCTCAAAAGGAGCAAGATAAGACATTATAATTACTATTTAATCACGAGAAAGTAAATAGAAGAGATATATGTAATTCTGTAAATATATAAAATACGCTATCTTTACAGAATTCGTATAAAATAAGAATGATAACAACATCTCAACCAGTTTTATGTTAACTCATCTAAGTTGGAATACGCGTCATAGATCGGGGTGATAACTATGAGACACACTTAGCATACGTGTAAGTACGAAACGGAAAAAAATATTGTAAACGAAGACGAAGTGAAACATACATTTTTATCTCATATTATATTTTAAGCGTAAAAGAATGTTAAGATTAACGAAAAAATCATAATTAAATTATATTTATTTTATAATAATAATAACACTCCTTTCACTTGGTGATGGGTGCATAAGATCTTCTGCGCTCTATATTATAGATTACTCCAACGATTCTTCTTAGATGATACTGATATGCACCGATATAGAGATTAGATATTGGCTATTATAAGTATCCCAACCAGGTGAAAGGGAAATCCTTAAAAACTTATATATATGAAAATGAACAAGTGCGGCTTATAATTCGACGTATTAGTTAACAAAGGAAAACAACCTTTTAGGATGTCTGTTTTAAACATAGGCGACATATTTAAAGTATAACCCTTACACAATATACGTGAACTAACTAAATATACGTTAACTCAATGTGCAATCACTCGTCATTAATAATACACATATTCTTAGTTATATCGAGCGTAGGAGTAGCAATAACTCTAGTAACGAAAATGTATTTAAGAATTCCAGAAACATTTAGAACACAGCTCATAAATAGTTGCTTGAATTAAAACGAGATTACACATAAACAATATACAAATGATGATAATGATGATAATAATAACACAATAAAAGAATGAAAAATATCAAATAGTTCACCTAACCGTATAACTAAATAACACAAACTTAACTTTGCGAGAATTTCCAAAACTTATCGAAAGACATTCTCCCATAATGAATACCCTACTGAAATATTCAATAAAAATAACTGAAATCTCTCCTACAGTTTTTTTGAACACTTTGGAAATTATGAGCAAACCCATAATAACAAAATAATAATATAACTACTACAACATGAATAACAACAACAGAAGAACAATAATACAATCGCAGGAAATAGTATAAACTCAGGCAATAATAGTAATCACACAAATATAAATAAAGAAGTCAATAATGAAGAGAAGAACTGCACCTGCCTAATGCTTAACCAAACAAACCGTTTACCTAACCACAATATTTTGAAATAAAATCCATATAATGTTAAAAAAAACTGCGTAAGAGAAACGGCACTTGAATTGAAAACTAGTTACACTATCCAGCAAAGTTGCAACGACCAACAAAAATAATAGTCAGCTATTAATTGTACCCACTTAAATATGCGGTGCGTTAACCGACCCTGAAACAAAACAGAATGTTAAACAAAAAGACAGTCAGTCTGAAAGGTGTTCTATAAAAATGTGTCTGACCTAGGGATCTAAGGCGATTAGAAGCGATAGTAAACATTTGGAAGAGAGCATGAAGAAGTATTATTTCAAAGTTTAAAAAGAATACAGTCGGAAAAAAAGTAACATAATGAAAGGTTACCTAAGTTATGTATTATAATGAGTAAGGAAAATAACAGCCGAGAAAAGTAAAGTGCGCAGGAGAATTCTAGTCAAACGAAACCGATGCTAACTGATTAGCGTGGCTGAACACTCTCCGAGGGTTGAGCAAAGCAAGCAAGATACCAATGAAAACGCGCACTGGCAAGGAGGAAATAATATATTCTGGCAGTGCCGAGTGACTTCTGTAACTGTATAATTTACGGCATTAAGCGGAATAAACTGTTCAGAAAAAAACGATTTCAGAGTCAGTCTGAGTGGATCTGCTTTTCTTAAATCAGGAAAGAAAAATCGTTTCAATTTAGTCTACTTAATTTAGAAGTCGCAAATTAAAAGTAATGCTGTCATTCAGACGCACAGACATTATCTCCCCTACCTACGATAAGGACCTAAGTTAATGTATATATATATATATATATATATATATATATATATATATAAATTTAAAGAAGGAAAGATGAAGATAACAAATTGCATGAAATTACTTAACATTATGTAAAATTGATACACATTTTATTACATCGAAAGTTCAGATGCAAGGAGTTACACTAATCCTTAATCCATGCTAGTCTAACGCCTTGCATCTGAACTTTCGATGTAATAAAATTTGTATCAATCTTAGGTAATTTCATGTAATTTCATGCAATTTTTTATCTTCATCTTTCCTTCTTTAAATCGATTGCTCTACTCAACGTATTAAGCTTTACTTTATCACGAATGATCACTTTAACGATACTTCACTTATCGTTTATTCTATTATCATAATATATATATATATATATAACCTTAAACACATATCAAGAGCTCTGTTTTATGTTTCATTATTTATGTGGCTATCTTCTCTCAGAACAGCGAACAGTGGTGACATGTTATTTGACTATACTAACTCACAACGTAGGCTTACGAAGACTAGGGATCACATCAGCTGGATGTCCCTACCATTGTCAACAACGAGTGCGAGGACGTCACAATACCATACGTTGAGGCATTCACTCGAGAACGATAACCAAATGACTCAGGTGCAGACACGACAATGTCTCGTAAGTGGAAAGACAACAGTTCGACCATTTTTTTTTTTTTTTTTTTTTTTTTTTTTTTTACATGGTTCACCCCAAACAAGGCAGGATGCCACTGTAAACGTAAGGGGCTACTGAGAAAAAAGGAAAAGGGGGGGAAAGGATTGGTGGTTCATCTTAAATTGGGATCTGAGCAGCGAGGTGTCTGTTTACATTAGTTTTAAATTTCTGCATGTCAGTACTGTCGGGGAAACAGGGGGCAGGGAGGGAGTTCCAGAGGCCAGCAGCACGAGGAAAGAAGCTATTTGAGTAGAATGCTCTCCGGCATCTGGGGACCTCCACAGTGAATGAATGAGATTTAGTAGAATGTCGAGTTAGTCTAGTGAATTTACGTCGAGGGGGCACCAGAGCAGCACACTCATCGGAGCATAATCCATTGAAGTATTTGTAAAACAAACACAAGGATGCTACATTGCGGCGATGGGACAGGGGCTGGAGCTTAGCTGACAGTGAGGGACCTATTAGGTTGACTACTCTTTTTTGAACTTTGTCAAGGAGGGAGAGACTAGTAGATGATGCACCAGACCAGATGTGGCAACAATACTCCATGCATGGGCGAATGGTGGCTTTGTAGAGATACAGGATAATGTCAGGTGTAAGGAGTCCACTAGCACGGTAGAGGGAGCCAACCTTCTTTGCGGCAGCCTTGGCAATGTCTTCAATGTATGTGTTCCAATTCATGTTACCTGTGAAGGTTAGGCCAAGGAGTTTGAATGATGAACTCTCAGGTAGGGTGTTATTTGCCATGGCAATCGGTGGTTGGAGAGGCTTCTTGTAGTTGTTGAAGGAAAGGAGCTTTGTCTTTGCGGCATTAAAAGTCACCAACCATTTATGGCCCCAATCCACTACAGCCTGGAGGTCACTTTCTAAGGATGCAGCCATTGTCTCAGATATGATCGCGTCCGTTTTGCCAACATGGCGAGAGTAAAGCGTGGTGTCGTCAGCAAATAAACCGATCTCAGACACTATGTCATCAGGGAGATCGTTTATATAGATCAGGAACAACAAAGGTCCAAGAATAGATCCCTGGGGCACACCAGCATTTATGTCATGTTGCTTAGATGAACGGCCATCGAGGACAACCTGGATTTTTCTTTTGTTTAGGAAGGATCTAATTATATTAAGTAGTTGCCCAGTAATACCGTATGAGCGTATTTTCAGGAGAAGCCCTTTATGCCATACCTTGTCAAAGGCCTTGGATATATCAAGCGCTACTGCCCTAGCTTCACCTGCCTTGTCGAGAGTATGATACATGCGTTCAGAGATGACCGTTAGGATGTCTGCAGTAGATCGTGCTTGTCTAAACCCATACTGGCGGTCGGATAGAAGTTTAGCATTAACTAAGTGACGTACTATCGCTAGATTGATTAAGGACTCAAAGATTTTGGCAAAGATCGGCAGTAGACTGATTGGGCGGTAGTTCTGAGGGTCGGTTCTATTCCCAGTACTCTTGTAAACTGGTACCACAGAGGCAATTTTCCAGCTATCGGGGAAGCAAGATTCGGCTAGGCATTTGTTGTAGAGTTTGGAGAGAACAGGGGCCAGTTCAGCAGAGCATTTCTTTATTGCTATTACAGGTATAAGATCAGGCCCACAAGCTTTAGAGGTGTCAAGGCTTTTTATAATGTCTCTGACCTGGGATGGGGTGATGACCAGGTTATCAAGTGTGGCTTCAGTCCGCAATGGTAATTCAGGGAGAGGGTGGTTACCCGAGTCTAAAGTAGAGTTAGAAGCGAAACGCTGTGCGAGTAGTTCAGCCTTATCAGTGGCCGTGTAAACGACATCATTGTGGTTTGAAAGTGGGGGAATCGTAGATTGACCATTATTCACTACACTATTGTAGATTTTCCAGAAATCGCGAGTACCTAGTTTCTGTGACTGGATGCGTTTTTTTGTTAACTCATTATACCTTCTCTTCGCTTCGCCTATCACAGCCTTGCAATTGTTTCTTGACTCTATAAATTTATGCCTATTAGTAGCTGACTTATTGCGGCCGAATTTACGGAATGCTTGTTGCCTCTCAGAAATGGCAGCTGCACATTCCGAAGTGAACCATTGAGGAGAGTGGGGCTTGCTAAAGAATTTTCGCATGGGGACATAGGCTTCAATGCCTGCTTTGACCCATTCAGTTAATTCGTTTGCACACTGGTTGGCAGGGAGTAAGAAGGTTTCCCGCCATGGGGCGTCACTGATGTGGTCTCTGATTGACTCAAAATCAGCTTGCTCGTAGTATCTTGTTGTTTTGAGCAATGGTTCATCAGCTTTTGGACGACTTTTTAGTGTGATATGTATCATTAGCACAATGTGATCAGCATTCCCGAGTGGGCTATGAGCTTTCGTCACACAAGCCTCGGGTATTGAGGTCAAGAAGAGGTCTAGAAGTGAGGCTTGTTGATCCACACGATCGGGGATGCGGGTCGGAAAATCAACAGTCTGAGAGAGGGAGTGAGCTAAGGAGAAATTATACGTAGAGTTGCCGGCTGCGTCAGTAAGGCTGGAGAATCCCAACCAGTCGCGGTGGTGGGCATTAAAATCCCCAAATACATGTATCTGGGCATGCGAGTCAATTAAGAGTGCTCTATCTATGCTTTCAGAGACAGAGTTTAGCAGAGTACAGTCCTGGGACGACGGGGAGCGATATAGGAAATATAAGTAACTAACGTTGTGATGTAAAGTCAATCTAAAGCACATGTAGTCATAGTCATCTGATTCTAACCTATGTTCTCTAGTCAGGGGGAGGGTGTTCCGAACATAAACTCCTAGCCCGTGCATGTGTTTGTCAGAGTCTTTACGGTAGAGTGGGAGGTAGTCAGTCATGTCAAAGTGGTGAGAAGAGATTGAGGATTGGAGGTTAGTTTCACTAAGAGCTAGGATATCCGAGGAGTTTGTCAGGAGAAAGGTTTCTACGTCGTTGATGTTGGTTCTAAGTCCCCGGATATTTGTGAATGCAAGCCTCAAGGGCGGAGGCGAAAGTGTTGTTTGGGTGTCTGGTTTAGGTTTGATTAAATAATAGTTTGAGATGGGAAGTAATAATAATAGTTTGAGATGGGAAGTAACAACGAATCCGATTAGTAGGTTACATGAAGTAAGAACTATCGAGATAGAAAAGTAATCTCAAACAAAAAAATAACTCATTTACTTTGATAATATACTGCTGGAAAAAACATGAACGCTGCTTTGTAGCATACTTGACATCGATCTATTGCCATACTATATATATATATATATATATATATATATATATATATATATATATATATATATATATATATGAATGTTAAAGTTTCCTTGACCATTGTGTATTGCAAAGTTAATTGCATTGATAGATACCATTATTAGAACATATCAATTTAGAGAATGAATAATACTAATACAAAGCAACAGTAAACGTTATAGTATGTTACCAGCAAAATATATTTCCCCGTCTTTAAATTAGTTTATATTGAAAAAAATCTTTATAAATGTGGGACCCCCCGTCCTTTTAAGGGGATACTGGAATTATCAATTGATATGTCGTAACATTGACAACGAATCGTAAATATAGTAACCGAAAGTGAATGGCTAGACACTAGTAGACCTTTTGAATTAAACGTGTACTTTCTCAATGTTATTGTCTGCTTTTTTTTTAAATTCTGTTGTGTATTTTCTACGTTTTCTGTTTTAGCATCATTGTTAAATTTTAAGTTCCTGCTAATGTCATAATTTTAATTGAGTAATATTGTTATAAATATTACGAATGTAAAAGAAGTATTGTTACTTTCATTATTTTAATTTTTAAATTATCTTAAGTATTATTGATTACCAAATTATATTTTGTAATTTATTTATTTCCTTTTTATTGCATACCAGACAAACGTGGCCCGTTTGTTCAGTATTTCATATACATGTTTAAATATATTTTATTTCCTAGAAATGATATATATTTGATTTTCGTTTCCATTATTCGATGATTTTCAATTAAAAAAAAGAACAACAAGCGCAATAAATCCAAGGAATCCCCCTAAACTAAATGTAGGAAGGTAAACTACAGAAATACTTAACATTTAATTTCAATTTGTGGCATCAAGTCTAGTAAACCTATAACATAAACCCACATGTCAATAAAGAATGTATGCTCTTTACACACGAACACATGCGAAAGAATAAATATATATATCTGCAATATAATATATATCTATATATATATATACATATATATACATATATATACATATATATATATATATATATATATATATATATATATATATATATATATATATATATACAAACCCCCACATATATATATAATATATATATATATATATATATATATATATATATATATATATATATGTGGGTGTGTGTGTGTATGGGTTAGCCACACTGTTGCTAATGTTGGAAATCATATACATCTTTCCCATTAGCCATCCCCCATTTCCATTTAAAATTACTAAAAAGATGTTAGAAACATTCGTATTCTTTTACAGTAACTGAATGGCCAGCCATTAGATAACATCTCAAGAATTCCTTTTCGGGGGTGAAATAAAGTATAATATAAATGGCTTACATCTTGGTTTGAGTTTCTTATTCTTAACTTCATATATATATATATATATATATATATATATATATATATATATATATATATATATATATATATATATATATAACCTTAAACACATATCAAGAGCTCTGTTGTATGTTTCATTATTTATGTGGCTATCTTCTCTCAGAACAGCGAACAGCGGTGACATGTTATTTGACTATACTAACTCACAACGTAGGCTAACGAAGACTAGGGATCACATCAGCTGGATGTCCCTACCATTGTCAACAACGAGTGCGAGAGCGTCACAATACCATACGTTGAGGCATTCACTCGAGAACGATAACCAAATGACTCAGGTGCAGACACGACAATGTCTCGTAAGTTGAAAGACAACAGTTCGACCATTTAGCAATGAAAATAATAGTTGGAGATGGGAAGTAATAATAATAGTTTGAGATGGGAAGTAATAATAATAGTTTGAGATGGGAAATAATAATAATAGTTTGAGATGGGAAGTAACAACGAATCCGATTAGTAGGTTACATGGAGTAAGAACTATCGAGATAGAAAAGTAATCTCAAACAAAAAATAGCTCATTTACTTTTATAATATACTGCTGGAAAAAATATGAACGCTGCTTTGTAGCATACTTGACATCGATCTATTGCCATACTATATATATATATATATATATATATATATATATATATATATATATATGAATGTTAAAGTTTCCTTGACCATTGTGTATTGCAAAGTTAATTGCATTGATAGATACCATTATTAGAACATATCAATTTAGAGAATGAATAATACAAATACAAAGCAACAGTAAACGTTATAGTATGTTACCAGCAAAATATATTTCCCCGTCTTTAAATTAGTTTATATTGAAAAAAATCTCTATAAATGTGGGACCCCCCGTCCTTTTAAGGGGATACTGGAATTATCAATTGATATGTCGTAACATTGACAACGAATCGTAGATATAGTAACCGAAAGTGAATGGCTAGACATCAGTAGACTTTTTGAATTAAACTTGTACTTTCTCAATGTTATTGTCTGCTTTGTTTTAATTCAGTTGTGTATTTTCTACGTTTTCTGTTTTAGCATCATTGTAAAATTCTAAGTTCCTGCTAATGTCATAATTTTAATGGAGTAATATTGTTATAAATATTACGAATGTAAAAGAAGTATTGTTACTTTCATTATTTTAATTTTTAAATTATTTTTAGTATTATTGATTACCAAATTATATTTTGTAATTTATTTATTTCCTTTTTATTGCATACCAGACAAACGTGACCCGTTTGTTCAGTATTTCATATACATGTTTAAATATATTTTATTTCCTACAAATTATATATATTTGATTTTCGTTTCCATTATTCGATGATTTTAAATTAAAAAAAAGAACAACAAGCGCAATAAATCCAGGGAATCCCCCAAACTAAATGTAGGAAAGGTAAACTACACAAATACTTAAAATTGAATTTCAATTTGGTGAATCAAGTCTGGTAAACCTATAACATAAACCCACATGTCAATAAAGAATGTATGCTCTTTACACACGAACACATGCGAAAGAATAAATATATCAGCAATATAATATATATTTATATATATATATATATATATATATATACATATATATACTTATATATATACATAAATATATATATATATATACAAACCCACACACACACATATATATATATATATATATATATATATATATATATATATACAGGGTCGGGCAGCTAAATTGGTACTTTTTTTTATTTGTACAAAATTCATAATTTAAAGGATTAAATATGGAAAGATATCATTTTAACATTTATTTATTTAATTATTACAGTCTATTGAACAGAAAAATTCAATATGAGCACCCTTTGCATCAATTATTTTGGAGATTCTTTGACGAAACCGTGAACAGCTCCTTTTTATTTTATTGGGATCGAGATTGCGAAATGCTCGTTGAATGGCTGTCTTCAATGAGTTTGTATTTGGTTGTGGATTGACATTAGTCTGTCCCTCGACAACGCCGAATAGATAATAGTCGCAAACATTTAGATCTGGAGAGCTGCTGGGCCAAATATCCTTCGGAACAAACAAGGGAAGATTCTCCTTCAAGAAATCTTGGACTTTCCTGTATCCATGCACTGGTGCCGAGTCTTGGATGAGCATGACTTTCGTAGGGTTGTAGTTTCTACGGATCCAAGGCAATAACACATTATTAAGAATGTTCAAATACTCCGCTGTGTTGATTTTAAGACCCGCTTCGATGAAATGAGGAGGCTTCACCTTTCCATCACTTGCCACGGCGGCAAAAACCATCCCAGAAGCAGGATTTTTGCTCTGCATCACAGGAGGAACTTCCGAAGGGTCACGGGCAATAACTCGAGTGTTCTGGCGATTTGGAACCTCATCCACGATGAACCTTTTCTCATCAATAAAAATGCGCACATGTCCTCGTTTGTGTTTCAGATAGTTGATAAGCTTGGGGCATCTTTCAACTCTGATAGCTTTTGAACGGGCAGTGAGGAGATTATGGCGTCTCCTAACGTAGGACTTCATCCCAAGATCTTCGTTGATTGCTCTGCTGATAGTTCTGCGACTCACATTGCGTTTTTTTGCCAGTTTCGACATCGACTGACTTGGGTCTGCCTTTATCGACCTTTTTAGCCCCACCAGGAAAGTGTTTGCACGCTTTCGATCACTACGAGTACTGTGCCGACTTCTCTCAACCTTACACTCGACATCGAAATTAGCCACAACCCGATAGACAGTCGTTTTTGCATAGCCAGTGCTCTTAACAATGTCCGTAGGAGAACTCCCGGCGCGTCTCATTTCGCATATAGTTATTCTTCGTGCTAATTCCGCCATATTAAAACAAATTTGAGTAAATATAATGATGCTATCTTGCAATAAAGTGTTTAAGGATCCTTAGTAAAAAAAACCGTAATCATATGATCAAAAATAAAAAAGATATTAGCATTTTAAATTAGTTCCAATTTATCTGCCCGACCCTGTATATATGTGTGTGTGGGTGTGTGTGTGTATGGGTTAGCCACACTGTTGCTAATGTTGGAAATTATATACATCTTTCCCATTAGCCATCCCCCATTTCCATTTAAAATTGCTACTAAGATGTTAGAAACATTCGTATTCTTTTACAGTAACTGAATTGCCAGCCATTAGATAGCATCTGAAGAATTACTTTTCGGGGGTGAAATAAAGTATAATATAAATGGCTTAAATCTTGATTTAAGTTTCTTATTCTTAACTTCATATATATATATATATATATATATATATATATATATATATATATATATATATATATATATATATATATTATCGACATCATTATCGAAGGTTCGATCCCTATCTAAGTTAGCCACGCTGATGACGCCTGTGAGCCAGAAACACGTGTCTATGGATTACGTTTATGTGCGTATAAGATTAATAAAAATATATGTTAACGAAAAATAAGTCCTATAAAGTTAAGGGCGACTAATAATATAATGTCTGCATCTTAATCACTTAGGAAGTGAGACAATCAAAGTAGCAGTAAGCAATAAAATATCAACGAACGTTGAAATCACCAATAAAAATAATTTCATAAAAAGACATGAAATATTTAGGTGATAGAAATCGTACGTATTTCTAGACAGAGCGTATTGGTCCGATGGTTAAAACGCTGGGCGTTCGATTCCTGTCTAAATTAGCCATGCTGATGACGGCTTTAAGACAGAAACACGTGTCTATAGATTAATATAATTTGCGTAGAAATGCAATATATATATATAATTTAATATTTACTAATACAAATTATTATTATGAGAAATTAAAGTTGAGCAATGCTAGGAGATATTAAAAACAAACTGTCACTTAGCAATAAGCAAGGTTCAGATAGCATTCGATAGACTGTCACACACATGTATTCATAACATGTAATCACACTCGTCAGTAAAGACCAATTACGGTTTGATGTATGTCGTATGTAGGCTTTCATTTTAGAATTCAGTTGAAAGGATGTACAAGTGTATGTATTTGGCGAGCACACATTTCATTCTCACACCATTATTCAATAAATGTATCCATAATCATGACTATCCTCGCCTCTGTGCTCACGTCTTATACCTAAGTATCTATTTACTCCAAAAGTTTTAGTGTACTGTGTATATACTTAGTACCATGTGAAAGAATAATTACCGATTACGTTGCAAGAGAAAAATAATTATTAAAGAAAAATCGATCGTCGTCTTCAACGCTTTAGGCGTAAAAACTAATGCACTTGGCATAACTAATTGTTTGTTATCTTTTAATATTATCCTATCAAACTTCTGTGTCGGATACTGAGTTCAAATCTATTACTCTACGTAGGTTTCACATCAGTTGTTTTTAAATTACACTGATATTAATAATGTTGGTTCGTTTAAGTCGTTTTGTTAGTATTATTAAGCGCACATGAATGGTACAACATATTACAAAGTGTGATCAGTTGCATCATTCACAGTAAGCTAAAAATAATTCATATATTTTTACGTGTTGCAATAAAATATGAAATATCTCTAAAATATTATCCATTTTAATTTAACGATGTATATGAGACGATTTATTGCGTGTCTGTAGACTATGACCATGGTTGCTACTGTATTAATTATCTTAGCTATTGTTACGTTCATAAGATTGCAACCGATGTATTCTTCGGCTTCATGCATGTGCCTTTTCATTAGTTGTCTATTTTACAGGAATTTTGAACCAAATTGTGATATAATTAATGTGGAAACACTGCTCACATTCTGCGTTCCAATGTATAAGATATATCGCATCAGTTTATGGAACTTAGATTTTTGTACAAGGCAAAATATAGTCAACTGAACGTCACTGTATAATGTATCTCAACCAACACCTACATCTACTCGGCTATCTGCTTCGAATTCTGCGGTCACCCACACAAGATGTACCTATCGTCGCTTTTAGCTAAACCGAAGAAATACAGCATTCTCTGTCTGTGTTACTGCTTTCTAAGAATAATTGAGCCAAGGAAAAAATATTGATTATTTGTCACTATAATAAAGACCAATGTGTAATTATTTGAAACAGTGATTTCAGCCGACGCAATCTGCCTTTTAGGGCGCACCAATATGCATCAGAGAGATCAGGCCCTACGTAGAAACAAGTGGAGATCTAGGAACTAGTACATATTTCGACTGTCCAAACATTAGCCGAGAAACGGCGCTGAAAGTCTGGAAAAAAGCGTGTTACGTGTCAGAAGCAATTAACCACGCACAGGGCCAGTTATTTTCCATACGCGAGATCGGAATGTCGCTGGGGTCTTAATGACTGATGGCGTGGACAACGACAAGGGAGGAAGGCCAATAGGGGCTTTGTCATGATAAGAGGTGGGGGTCCAATAGAGAAAGAGAGGATAATGGTTTTCTTTAGTGTAGATAAGATCTAAAAAAAACCCTAAGCGATGAATTTCGATTGTCGTACAACCCAACGAGAGAGAGAGAAAGAGAGAGGGGAGAGAGAGGGAGAGCAGGCGAGTGTGCTCCCCTGGCCCCGAGCGAGCGAGAGAGAGAAAGGCTGAAGAAAGAAAGAGTATGAGTTGTACGTTTTTCGTTTTGTTGTGGAAACGAGAAGACAGAAAATCGTCAGTTAGAAATTGGAATTCGGGCTGGACAGTAGTGTTAGCCGGAGCTGAAGCATGGGCCAGCCAGACGGGGGATCGCGCGAAAGGCCCCTCGTTTGGATGACGTTGCCCGTGGTATCCCCCCCCCCCCACACCGTTTTCAGTAGACAAGTTACAACTTAATTAACAACTGGGAAATCGTAAAGGGAGTTTCACACACGCACACAGAGAGTCAAGATAGTTTTGTAAACAAAGCCATTATCGAAAAACAGACTTTGAGTTAAAGTTTGTAACCAATTGTTCATCTTGTTAAATAAGTATTGTTTATGAAAAGACCTAACCGAGTTGTTGACTTATTTCTGTTGTCGATTTGTTCTGAATGTATAACATTGCCTTCACAGCGGACCAGCGAAGCAATCACCCTGACCTAGAGGAGATTCGACCGACACATCTTGGGTTTTACTGCCACTAAGACGATCATAGCCAGAAAGGGTGTTCACAGTCAGGAACGATTCCTGCGCCGAGGACGGTTCTCATTACGTGTGATGCCGTCGCAGAGAAAGGAACGTGTGGGGCACTTGTTCATAATTACTTGTATATTTATTTATATATATTTAAAATATATATATATATATATATATATATATATATATATATATATATATATATGAGAGTATATGTATTTATATTCTGTCACCCATAATTTAGTGAGTAAAAACATGTATTTTTATAACGCCCGAACAGAACGTGAGAAACCAAATATCAAGCAAGACAACAACCTCAAACTTACTACCCCGCCGGAAATCGACTCGATAATAAATTCCCAATTACATAATAAAATCCCAACTGTGTGTGTATTTCTACGTCATCAGAAGTGATAATTAAAATTCATATATGAATAATAAAACAACTTACGTTATTTAATGTTTTAATATGAATTGGTACGTAATATATTAAGAAAAATTGCGAGTGTGAACACTGGCGAAGCTAAATTTCTACCGCGATGTGTGTACACTAGTACGAGCAATTTAAATAGAATATCAATCAACTCATTTCATTCAAAATAAAACTAATTTTCTCTAAAACCGATGCCTGTAGGCTGACCCATTGAAATACTGTTATAAATGTCAGCAGAGAAATACATAATATTAAAATAACAACAAAACCATGCTATTGGCACACAAACACTCGATAAAACCAGTGTTTATTTGTCTGAGCGACAAATATACACAATATAATATTTGTTTTGTTTCGTACGTTTTGTATCAAAACGTTAAGCCTACAGTTTTTTGACGAAAGGTTGATGTCTGCTTTAAGACATACGTTTTCTGAATGTCACCAGATATTACTCCCATGATGCATGCGAATCAGTCTGTAAATATCTTTCGAAGTCGGTATGTGTCTGCCAGAGTCAATAATGCATTATATCTGTTATCTTGTATAATATTGAGTGAAAGAATTCTGCAAACATCGAAAATAAAACATACAAAAATAACAGTTTATATGTCAGAAAACGTCACATTTTTTCTGTATTTTTACCACAGTGAATATTGTTATAGCTAAGTAAGGTGATGTTACTACGTAAATATCACTAGCCCTATGATAGTGAAACAAGGTTTGTCTCAGGAGATTTAATTTTAATCAATATAACAATCATCAAGTTTACATATTTCAAGCGTAAAGCTATTATTTTAATTTTAATAAGTCCATCTCATTTGAATTTTAACAGAATTCGCTTCATAAGCTATTGCTATTCCATTCTATTGAAAAGCAGGTCTTTATTTTATAATACTAACCTACATTATAAATACATTTATATTTGCTGTTTCAGAAAAAAAAGTAAATTCAACCAAAAAAAGGTTAAACACATATTACTTCATTATATTGACTAGCACAGCTACCATAAATAAAAACAAAATAAAAGACTATATGTATATATATATATATATATATATATATATATATATATATATATATATATATATATATATTTGTAACTTATAGGAGGCAGTAAAATGAAGATGGGCACGAACGGAAGCAAAGTATGACATATAATTATGGAATTAGTTTTGCGGTTTCCACATTTTTTAATCGATACATTATATATATATATATATATATATATATATATATATATATATATATATGAAGTTTAAGTAAATAATAATTAAGTAAATATCAATGTTAAAGCCTTCGATGTATGGATGATAATTTCAGACGATCGCATGGTTCGAACTCCTGCCACAGAAAAACTTACACTCCGTAGGCAAACGCCGTAACCATAATGCCACGAGATATTACAACATTCAAGAAGAGAATTGAAGTTCTATTTATGTTAAGAGCGACATATTTAGAAAGATCGACTAAAGATTCTACGTGTCAGTCTATTTTTAACTTCCCCGTACAGGGCTCAACTTTAATCTTATTAAAGGAACTTATAACACTATTAATTGTAAGTAAATAATATAAAATTACTTTACCTACATACGCCAGCGTTTCAAGCTTTCGCTCTCATCAGTGTTTGAATTATAATCTCAGACGGTAGTATATATATATATATATATATATATTATATATATATATATATATATATATATATATATATACGCATTAGTTTGAATCAGTAAAAACTTCCACATTTAATCTAATTTTCTCTTTATTTTTCAGAATATTACAGATATACACATTGAACATTTATCATGGAAAAATATAGCACTGAACAACGAAACAAATTATTGAACTTTACTTCGGAAACCATCGTTCAATAATCTTAACCCAAAGAGCCTATTGTCGGCATTATAATGTCAGACAATCTCCCAGTCAGACCACAATTAATCGTCTTGTGCCCCGATTTTGGCAGTAGGGTTCAGTCAGTGATCTTCCACGATCTGACAGACCACGTTCAGTACGGACAGCGGAAAATGTAGCACTCGTTGAGGATAGCATTGCTGAAAATCCAGACACCTTAACTCGAAGACGAGCCACTCAGATTGGGATGTCCAGAAGGTCACTTCAAAGAATTTTGCGTGAATTGAATGTTTCCATACAAAATTCAATTGGTACAAGCATTACAACCCACAAATTTGGAATCACGCGTAGCTTATGCTGTTCACATTCAGCAATTTGCCAGAGAACAAAATGAGTGCATCTATAAGCTGATTATGAGCGACAAAGTCCATTTTCATCTGAACGGGTTCGTAAATAAGTAAAACTGCAGAATATGGGCCATTGAAAATCAGAGAACCGTTCATTAGCTTGAATTACATCCACTAAAATGTACTGCATGGTGTGGTGTTACCTCGGAAAGAGTGATCGGTCCATATTTCTTTGAAGACGAGGAAGGTGTCGCGGTGACGATAAATGCACAGCGATATCAACAAATGATTGAATATTTTTTTAAGGCCAGCTGTTCAGGACAACCAAGAAATGTGGTTCCAACAAGATGGAGCAACTGCCCATACTGACCGACAAAGTATGGCGCTCTTAAGGGGATTGTTTGGCGAGCGCTTAATTAGCAGATTTTCTGATTTTTAACTGGCCTTCACGTTCACCGGATTTAAAAGCCCCTGGCCGTTTCCTTTGTGGTTATCTTACGGAAAGGGTATATGTGAACAAGCCTACAACGATTCAAGAGCTTAAAAACAATATCAGACATGAAATCTAAGAACTAGAGGCAGTTATTCTAAGGACTGTAATGGAAAATGCCCTAACTAGAGCCCGTCTCTGTGAGGCCGAAAATGGTGGCCATTATCAGGATATTATTTTCAAAAACTACTGCAACAAAATTACCAAGTAAATGTATTATTTATCAGAAAAGCCTAGTAAATTACTTGAAATGTTGTAGTTTCTATCACCTAAACAAACCAATGCGCGACTTTTGCACCACCCTTTATATATATATATATATATATATATATATATATATATATATATATATATATATATATATATATCATAATACAATCTTACTTGCGTCAATGTATTTGATAGAAGTTCCGCAGGATACTATATTTTAGGAAGAATATTTTACTTCTTCAGATGTGTGTTTAAACTTAAGTCAAACGTGCATAAAAATTGTGTTGCCAGTGATGACAATGCGGCAGAAAATTAAATGTCTTTGAAATCAAATTTATTTTATATTAATTTTAAATCTTGCTTCAAATCTATTGTGCGTTATTGCCACTAATAAAATTAAAGACAAACAAGCTAGTTAAAGTAAGATAATAAATAATTAAATTCTATTTCAAATACATTTGATTATCTTACCGTATGGCCTTTACCATCAACCAAATGTAATAATGTAATCTTACATTTGTTGCTATCGGAAAACACTGAGTTGTTTGTTTAGTATACAGCAATATCCCAAAACAGAGGAAAACTTATACCACATACATGTAATACTTTAATATTACTATTATGGCTCCCGAGCAAAGAACCTTTTCTTTTATACAACAGTTTAACAAATATAGTGAATACGTTTTCCTGAACAACGCGTTATGTAAGCACACCTTTTTTATGTAAGGTATTTTGTTATTTTTAAGATATTTTCTGACAAGGAATCATGTTGTGGATATCTGCATTGTTTTCAGAGTGTTATTACGTCGTATCGTTGTTTAGTTCACTCTGTAAATCGTTCCGTCTACTTTATATTTCTATGTTATCGATGTATAAGGTAAAACCAGTTCTCTGTAAATATTATATAATCATTATGATTAGAAATGAATATAGAGATATATTCGTCATGTTTGTCTAAAAAAATATATCTTAGATATTACGCGGGCATGTCACCATCCACTGAAATACAAACAAGCGATGCGAAAACATTATATTTACATCATTATAGTTCAAGCCGCTTCTGTTCAGAGTATCTTGTCTGTCGTGTGGTAATCCAACATCCTAACTAAGAGCTCAAAAATAGAATGTGTACGTTTAGTGTTTGTAAGTATTGCTGTCAAAAAAGACAATAATCACGCATCATTGAGCGATATGTTCGGTCAGAAACACGTATTATAACCGTTGGCTGGCGATCATGTAATGCCCTGCCGAATCATATTATAGTAAAGCACAAATACAAATGCTGAATCCGAATGATCCTACAATGCACACCAACAGTGCAGCAGGATCGTCGAATCAGTGCAAAATAAAATTTAGCCAAATAAGAGGTACTAGTTCGGAAATTTTCCAGAGCTACCTCCAGGAATTTCTTTGGCGTCGCCGAAGGAACAGTAATTTGTTCCGCAATATCCTATACTGGATCCGTTTTTATTATCAAGTTTAAATAAATGCAAAAAAAATACGTAAATTTGGACAAACAAATTTTTACTTTATAAATATGTGTGTTACGATAACATAATAAAACATTGGAATACTTTTTGTAAATAAAATTACAAAATTCCTAATTAGAAAATTTAAAATAGTATTTAATTTTTTTATTATTAATAAAAAAATATGACGTAAATATTTTTAATTTTTTTAAATATTAATAAAATCATTGCATGTAGAGAATATTCATTTATGATTTTTGAATTCACATTTTTTGACAAATACGCATTTTCCTCAATACATATTGCTGCAATGCAATAATGCCATGACTTTAATATATTTTGTAATACTACTTTAAAAAAGGTGAAGTCACTTTTACGTAATTCTGTAAATAAAAAGTATTTTGCACTAATAAATATTTCCTATTGTTACCGAGATTCACATATATTCTGACTTATGTCTTTTCGGACATCCATAATTACGAACACTAAACGTAGAACATATATTTTAGGTATTGGGTAATGTGCGTAATAACCTGTATTATTTATTCTAATCTATAACTATAGACACACAAACATCATGTTTATTTGCCAAATTCGGACGTTCAACATGCAGTTCCTTGAAGATTGAGCCTTAGTCTGACATAAGCACAAATTATTACGTAACACTCAGTACATTATTGCAATGCTGACACGATAACTATCTTTGAAAATTGAGTAAAATAGTGTTTGTTATGGCGTATTATGTATTTTGTTTAGTCTGGTCCAGTTTTAGATAAAGCACGCAAGTTAACATATTCGCTCCTCTCACATTATATATATATATATATATATATATATATATATATATATATATATATATATATATATATATATAAGAAAGGTAATAGACTTAATTCTCCGAGCAGTTTGCACCAATTTTATGTCTATTTAAGAAAATCAAAATCAGGACATAACTCTACAAAACATTATGTTTAGAATGCTTATTGCATTTATGATGACAATGCATTAGATGATTTTGATTATAGAAAATGTATTAAATTGAAGAGTCAAGCTTCACCGACCTTCATGAGATATTGGAATTAAGGGGATCTTGCATGAAAAATAAGTAAAGTATCATGAT
>OY744528.1:48654862-48717362 GCA_963556195.1 Sepiola atlantica | reverse complement strand
ACTATTCTATTCAGAGTTGTAATTATTTTGTGAACAAAGGAGTGGAGCAGCGATGGTTTCTTCTTCATCTTTGAGTGACGTGTGTAAGCGCGATGCATTCGATAACTGTGCAGTGATACTGTGCTTGGCTGTTTCGGGCTAATATCGATACGTTTGCCCTTTTATCTCCTCCCACTTCTTATACCTTGTTACTCTCTTATTTCATTTCATTTTTCTTTTCATACTATAAGTAGACTTAGTTTTTTAAATTATTTCATGGGTATTGTTGCGTTCTTCTGATCCAGCCTCTATATTAATCTCTTTCTGTCTTCCTCTATTTTTTCGACTGCTGATCCAGATGATGCAGAAAATCTCGGACGAATTCGTAGACTGATTCTCTGCTGATCATTCCATCTTTCAAGGAAAATTACTTTGGGCTAAATTATATAAACCAGCAGTAAACTTCCTCGTGTCCATTGCGCCCAATCGCTCTAAATATAACTATAATACAGAACTGATGATAAGTGACGCTTAATTAATTAATTTTATACATTAAAAAACTAAACTAAGAAATGTGTTTTTATTTCTTCATGGATAATTCATGCCAAGTCAATCTTTGAATACCATAAACATATGTCATTCTATTTTTGTAGATTTAAAGAACCTATCGATAAGCACCATTAAATTTATAAACTATCTATGTTTATAAACACGTATTTGCATTTTACTTAAAAGAAACACTGTGAAGTTTCAGATAATTATGGATCAAAAGATAAACAAATCCCGCGGAGAAACAAAAAATAGTTCCATTAACAAGTACAACGTGAAATGCCGAACTGAAGAGATATAAAGAGAAAGAGTAAACTGAATATCAATTGAGAAAAATTCAATGTGAAAAACAGTGGGAAAACATAGACCCTACATTATGATTATAACATATATAAAGAGAAAGAGTAAACTAAATATCAACTGAGAAAAATTCAATGTGAATAACAGTGGGAAAACATAGACCCTACATTATGATTATAACATATATAAAGAGAAAGAGTAAACTGAATATCAACTGAGAAAAATTCAATGTGAATAACAGTGGGAAAACATAGACCCTACATTATGATTATAACATATATAAAGAGAAAGAGTAAACTGAATATCAACTGAGAAAAATTCAATGTGAATAACAGTGGGAAAACATAGACCCTACATTATGATTATAACATATATAAAGAGAAAGAGTAAACTGAATATCAACTGAGAAAAATTCAATGTGAAAAACAGTGGGAAAACATAGACCCTACATTATGATTATAACATATATAAAGAGAAAGAGTAAACTGAATATCAACTGAGAAAAATTCAATGTGAAAAACAGTGGGAAAACATAGACCCTACATTATGATTATAACATATATAAAGAGAAAGAGTAAACTAAATATCAACTGAGAAAAATTCAATGTGAATAACAGTGGGAAAACATAGACCCTACATTATGATTATAACATATATAAAGAGAAAGAGTAAACTGAATATCAACTGAGAAAAATTCAATGTGAAAAACAGTGGGAAAACATAGACCCTACATTATGATTATAACATATATAAAGAGAAAGAGTAAACTGAATATCAACTGAGAAAAATTCAATGTGAAAAACAGTGGGAAAACATAGACCCTACATTATGATTATAACATATATAAAGAGAAAGAGTAAACTAAATATCAACTGAGAAAAATTCAATGTGAATAACAGTGGGAAAACATAGACCCTACATTATGATTATAACATATATAAAAAAAACTTGCGCTTACCCTTGTTAACATGAGATACGTTTATTTAAAGTTTAAAAGTGTTAAAAGAAAACGAAATATTATTTAATGATAATTTAGGTGTAGTTACAGGGAATTTATATAATAAGGAATAACTAGTCAGGATTAATTATCAATATTGTTGTTTGCTCAGGGGGAAAGGTATTCGTGTAAAAATAGATATACAAAATAAAACAGTCACTCTGACTAGTAAGGAAAGGGGTACATACTCATGTAGTGTGAAAAATTGAAATACAAATGGAAATAGACAGAGAGAGTGTTTATATATGTTCCAATTTACTTGTCTCTCCTCCCCAAGAGCAAAGTTAGACACAAGGTCGGGTTTTAATACAGGCATAATCCAGCTCTCAAAAAGGCACTCAAAATAAGGACAAATATTTACATATCCACAGTCTAGAAGGATTTCTTGTTTGCATACTGATTACAGAAAGTAGAGATAGATGTTACCTCTGTCACGTATATAAGATTAAGTCCCGGTTACCGCTATCATAACGTAGAGAATGTGTGAACGCTAATCACATGCTAACCATTTTTACTTATACTTATCTAATAATCACATTGCGTCAAGTTATCTAATTTTCATCATGAAAATATTGATTATGAGTGATAAGTAATCTTTATAAAATGATTTGTAAAATTTGCATTACTGAACACTTTATCTTTACCAAATCTTTTGAAATAAATTATTTGTGGTGATATATTATTTACCTATCTTTCACACAGTTCATTTTCTTCGTTTTTTATCATATTTCGTTTAATCTAATTATTTCATCATCGCAAAAGTTACTTTCTGTTTACAACGTTCCCCAGAATTGTATCTATGTTTCATTCAAGATATCGAGTATGTATTAAAAAGAAACATGTACGCACTTAGTATTGTAACCGTTACATACATACTTTATTTTGAATCTGATTAAGCAGCCGACGTTAATCTGGCACGTTAAACATGTAAACAACAACGCTGGCAAACACCGTGCTCAGTTTTCCATTTTTAAAACCGTCCTAAGTTTGTTTATTCTTAGCCATTATGTTTTAAAACACAAATTTATTAAATCAAATTGTTTAATTAAAATAATAATTGATTTAAAAATTACTATATAAAAACGCGCGTGCGCATGCACACACACACACACGCACACACACACCCACACACAGTTCAGGTAAACTTTTTCTTTCCGAGAATTAAAATTTTCTTCGTGTTTACTGTATTTGATTTCTTAATACTTTCATATCCAATATTATCATTTTTTCACGACCTCAACAGAATTTATGATTCCATGTTTTATTTATTAAAAAAAAAGATGTGATTTTTTTTCTTTAATGTCAACAAAATAAACTAACACATTGTACTGGAAAAGTATACAACTGATTGTAGAATCAAATTGTTTAATTAAACAAAGGTACACACACGCACACGCACACGCACACACGCGCGTGCGTTCACTGTATTTGATTTTTTGGTGCCTTTTCATTTTAGGACCCACGCTAACTTTGACCCCGTCGTTACAGTTAGGGTTAGGTTTGTTTTTTTTCCTTTTTAATTAAAAATATTTACATGTATAGGGGGGGGGAAGATAAAAAAATTGGGGGAAGGCGGTCAAAAAAAATTTTTTTTTTCTTAACTAAAAAATATTTCAATGACTGGTAATATAAAAATATTGAGGGGGGGGTACAAAAAAATTTTTTCTTTCTTTATAAACTACAAGTCTTTCTATTTATGGGCGAGGGTACAACAAAAATCGGGGTAGGGTCGAATTTTTTTTTTCTTTATTTTCAACTAAAAATATTCTTTGTCATAAACACAGAAAATCAATGTCTAACCACCACAGAAATATGACTGGGGCTCCATTGACTTACGCGTGAACCTTCATTTCTGATGCGGCAGCCTAGCAAAAATATGCGACCGGAGGGAGCATGTATTTGCTAGTATATATAATAACCTATAGAATGTTACTTTATATATTGAGCAACTACTGTGCCAATGACGTCAAACATATTGTACTCGTTTTGTAGTCGTTTTCGATATATATATATATATATATATATATATATATATATATATATATATATATATATATATATATATACTATTAAGACTATGATATTGTTGATTTCATTCATACATATATATATATATATATATATATATATATATATATATATATATATATATATATATATATGGATTGAAAATTAATTTCGTCATCAAAACGTTTGTTAGATTTGTTTGACAATGGTTCATAATATATTCAAAACAGTGAGATCTTTAAAAGCAAAATTGGATTATTTTTGAGAATATTCATTGAAAAAATGTAATAATATGAGTCAGTTTTATATTATAAGTCTAATTTATTTTTAAAAATGTATAACTACTATTTAAAATATATAAAATCAGACTGTCCATTTACGAACATTCTTCCTGTTTTTATTAATTGGTTTTACAGAATATCTAACGATAAATATGATTTGTAATATTACGAAATAGTATTGTGTTCAAATTATTCGACAATCATGCTATCATATATCCGAGAAGAACCTTCCATAATTTCCCAAATAATTTTTATGTTATTGCTTAAAATATTTTCCGTCAAAATGATGTGACTTATTACCTGGAAGTGTTAATATAGTTTTTAAATTGATAGTAGATTTAATGAGGCAGTTTTAGAACAGAACTGACTTGCTGTGTGATTGATTATGGGATGTAATCATATAACATTGCAATGATTTAACTTCCGGTTTCAGATGAGGCCGAGACTTGAGTGATGCAAAACGTACATTAAGATTTGAAGTCACTAAAAGCGCTTATCTGTAGTTTGGACAATCGACCGAGACACAGCACCAATTAAAACGAACGGTTATGTAATTACTTCGAATATATGTTTGCCATTACATGTGCATGTGGAGGGTTACAATGAGGAATTTGATGATGAGGTCAGAATTGAATGGAGTGAAATGTACCATTAGAACACGAATGATAGCTCGATACTTCGACATTAACTTTACGGACATGAATTCGCTAGTATGGCATTGAAAATAAGCACTTTATATACATACATATATATATATATATATATATATTCAATGGATTGACGGAGAGGGGATTTCGGTTTTTGACAGCTGCTTCCATACTCATGCGGGTGGATGGGTAATATATGTGTGCATACAGATATAATCAGGAAAAATAAAACTCCATAAAGATTGTTCAAACCAAAGTAAATCTGTGATGTTCCTTTTTTAATACGATTTACGATAGTTGTAAATGAAAAGGAAAGCGCTTAAAACAGCAGACGAATAGGAAATTAATTACTCAAGTTGTTACGTGATTAGCTAACGTACGAATAACTGCGAGGATTGGAAAACATCATCCCACCATACTGTCACATATTAAGTTAAAAGAATCATCGTCGACCTCTTCATGAAAGTACTAGCTCTACGATAGCAGAATAACATAAGAGGGCCACCCCTGCTCAGTTACATAAAAATGCGTAACAGCATAGAATCAATCAATCAATATTATACCAATAGATATGACGAAAGTATATATATATATTTATATATATATATATGTATATATATATATATATATATATGTATAATGTGTATGTGTGATTGATATGTGTGTGTTCTATATAGAAGGAAATGTTAGAGTATCTACATAAACTGAAAAAGTGTATTATTATGTAGACTTGAGGCAAGGGAAGTGCTCCTGAATCACTAGATGCACCGCGTAAGGTACTATGATTTCATTATCTCTTGAAAACATAAAGTATATACTAACTTGATGAAATTAAAATCATATGTATACAACTTTCTGAGGAAAACAATGGAAGTTGTCCCGAATCTCTTAGTGCCGTCCTGCAGTATAAAATACGTTTACAACACTTAGTGTAAAATTAATGTCATATATATTACAAAACCCAGCAGTAATATCCGACTGGTGGGAGCATATATTTGCTAGTAGACGTACATAAATATGCGACTTAAAGTGCATATATTTGCTAATATATGTAGGGACATATGTGACCTAAAGAGGCATATATTTGCTAATATATATATATATTTTCATAAATATGTATATAAAGTAAGTATCTGTCTTATTTCTAGAAATGTATCTTTAGTATCTCCACTCAAAAGAATACATTATTTCACTTTCAATTGTGATGAAAATAATTTTAACTGGATATGTATAACAAGTAAACAGTTTACAACAATCAAAGCCATAGACGTGTCTCTTCATCACAAAATAACGATGCATCGGTAATCAAGCTTTTCTTTTAAGTAAACATTTAATGCACAGAAAAATATTACATAAGAAAGTAACTGAATTTTCTTTCATTTACCATATATTGGTGTGCACATGCATATTTTAAATTGTATTTAATCGTAGATTCTATCATCAAACCTGGTACTAAACAAATACACATCAGAATGTGTTTATAACTTATACTGTTCAATAAAGAAAGTGAAATATTATTACTCCATGTTTTGATTGACTTTTCTCTTTTACATTTTGTCTTGCGTCAACTCTTCCATTTTCTTTACTCTCTCGTTTCATCGTTCTCTAGAGAGAGAATGTATACACTCTTATGAGATACTCTGATACTATGATCGTTTAATATAATATTTTTCCATCTCTCTTTTCATATGAAGAAGCTCTTTATTTTATTGGTTCGCATATCGTCTGTCAGGCTTTGATGTCAACTTCCGTCATTTGTCTTACACTGAATTGCTAATCTAATAATGTTTATTCTTAATGTTCATTTCCTCATGAAATGCTTTATTGTACTTATATATTTTATAATAAATCGTTTTTCTATAGCGAGACTCGTCGAACTATTTACTCTTTTGTTGTTCCCAACACCGTATCTACCCGTTTGTAACATTTCGCTTCTATTTACTCTACACATACTTATCGCGTTCTACATTATTTTATGTTACTTTCAACTCAACGCCTACGTTCTGTCTTTTACGCAAAAGGAGCACTAATACAATTCTTTCCAATAAGAAAATGTGGGTAATTTTTCGATTTGTAATCATGAGATTCGTTTGCCTGTGAACCGTTTAACTTGGCCTTCCGTTTTCCGGGAACGCTTATAAATGGAACTGTTTCGTTACCCTCCTGGCAAGAAATGATAAGATTGACAGGCACAATTTTCTCTTTCTGTATTTTTACCTTTTCTTATTAATTCATTTCCATTTCTGAACACGCCAAAAAGCAATGTCAGCATTTTGAGAAGTTGTAGTCCGCTGGGGTGCAACAAAAGAGGATTCTAAACAATAAGAAAATAAGTTTAACATAGAAATATCAACTTCAGATGTAGGTGTCTGTTATAGTAAAAAGAATGCTGCTGTTTTGTTAAAAGAGAAGCATAAAAACAAGACTGCTACTACCTATTCTATATGTTTAGATTCTAAGTCGCCCAAAAATTAAAAGTATTTTATTAAACGTGATGATGCGTTAAAATTTAGTTTTCTTGACGAATGTCCAAGCACAAATTTATCAATGAATTTAAAGTGATCTTTATCAATAGACAAGGTTGAGTATAATTTATGATAACATTTTTAAAATTAAATTTAGTGAACCGTTTTTAAAATCAATAACTACAAATAAAAACAATATATATATATATATATATATATATATATATATATATATGTGTGTGTGTTTGTGATTATGCCTGTGTACACCACCACAATACCAGTCTAGTAAAATTGATCCTCAAAACACGATAGCTTGCACCATTCTCATGTTCCCTTAAGCAAATTAAAATATCTAACATTATACCTATACATATACATATATATATATATATATATATATATATATATATATATATATATATATATGAATATATATATATATACGTATAAGAAGAAGAAAAAGAAAAGAAGAAGAAAAAAAGAAGAATATAAAATAATAATAACAACAACGACGATAACGACGATGACGATGACGATGACGATGACGATGACGATGACGATGACGATGACGATGACGACGACGATGATGATGATGATGATGATGATGATGATGATGATGATGATGATGATGATGATGATGATGATGATCCAGGCAATGTACACAGTCACATTATTCCCAAATATTTTCTGAAGTAAAGATCGGATTCTGCATTTACCTAATGAGATCTCAGTTCATAACAGGAGTTGATAGATAACATCGACATTTCAGTGTCGCATGTTTTGTACATGTCTGTATAACTAAAAAGTATAATATATATATATATATATATATATATATATATATATGCATATATATACACATATATATATATACATATATATACACACACATATATATATATATGTACATATGTATATATATATATATATATACATATATATACATATATATATTATATATATATATATATATATATATATATATATATATATATATATATATATATATATATATATATACAGGTATGTCTACTTATTGGCTATGCAAAAAGTTCGAGATCTCAGGATTTATCCCAATATCTAAAATAAATAACTAGCCATATGGTAATAAAACTTTTGCCATACGAATTAATGAAATAATCATTTTCATATGAAAACATATTCACAGTAAATTTAAAAATGCAATAGTAAGTGTTGCTTAGACTTGGGTTCGCGCATTGACTCCTCAGAGTCCTCTCTATAGTTAACACAAAAGTTCGTTTTCACGTAATTGTGTTGATGTAGAAAAATAAATTTAGCATCATGTTAAAGAGAATTTAATGAAAACACATATTGAAAAGAAAAATAAATAATCGATGGAATAATAAAATCGATAATATTAGTTCACTTCAATTCCGTATTAAAAACAAATTATTTTCCGTTTTTAGATTTTTTTTGTTAATCGTGTGTTTTTTTTAGGAGGGAAGAGTTATGTGATATTAAAATGTTTCAGTTATTTAAATTTCTTGTTTCATTATGAGATATGTTTTAAAATGTATAATTATAAATAAAATTAATATAAATCTTGTAAGAGTAAGACAAATTGGTTTAATAAAATAAACTGTTATATTAAAATGAATTAGAAAAAATCTCGACATTTTATTTGATAATATGTGTCGAAAATCATGTTTAATAAATGCTTCAGTCAAAACTGTTAGAATATTATTACATCAGCGCCGCGCAAATATAATTCTCTCGTTTAGCTATTTCGTCTTTTGTTGAGATATTCCATTTGTTTGTAATGCCACGCTCTGGTCTAGTAGTATGCGACGAAAATGATCGATTAAATAATAAGAATAAGGTTTGTTGTCGTCAAGCATTTAATTCTTAATAATAAATAAATCTATTGAAAAACATATTGCCTTCTTTTTCTATTCATTGTTTTATGTTGTTTAAGTAAAATTGAATTTTGGAAAACATCCATAAGTAATAATTTTCATTATGAATTGAATGATCTCTAGTGTTCTGTATAGATCAGATAATTTAACAAATCGAATGGAAGGTAGTGTAATTATTTTGTTAATATGAAAATTATTCAGATCGAAAGAAAGTTTGAAATAAGATTAAATAAGAATTAGTTATATTCGTATCTCGATCCAAAACTTAAACATTAAAAATACACTGTAAAAATGCAAATATCCACGATTTTTGTAAAATGTTAACAATAAGTATTAAACATTACTTAAGATATATTCCCCACATTTCAGTTTCCTTTCAATAGTGTAAAGAGTTGTTAGGGCGCATAATATTGGCACAACATGTGAAGATTAAATTATATGAGAGGTGTATTAAAGTTTACCAATAGTCATTAAGTACAATTAAGCCAGATTCTATGAACGTCTATTTCTTCTTAAGCCTTAAAATCAATAGATTTTCTATCATGAACTTAGAAAAAGGATTTTAGACTTAAGGTTTAATATATTTATATGTTGATTTTAGTCTTTTAAGGAGACATGCGAATGGTGCAAAGGGATTTTTTCTAAATTAATTTTAGCTCGTCCTGGGCGGTTATTCTTCTATTATATGTACATCTTTGGAAATGACGAACATATATATATATATATATATATATATATATATATATATATATATATATATATATATATATATATATATATATATATATATATATGAAGGTAACAGTAGAATTTCGTAGATAAGTGCTTACGTATTATAAAAGTAAGACTGTATATCTTTAATTACCATGTTATGAAGACAGTCTATGAGAAGAAAATAATGTTGATAAGTAATATAGATTTCCAAATGTAAATTGAATTTCTCACACAATTATATATGATTATTATTTCAATTAAGCGTTCACCACAATTGATAATAGATTCATCTTGGTTGGTTTATCACCATATTTTGGTAATGCATTCCTGGTTTAAATGTATTTTAAAGTTGTTTATTTTTTGAAATTATATTTAACAAGCATTTTTAAATACTAAATTGCAACACAGGTCATTGCTTTTCGTGCAACTAATTCCTAATTTAATTATTAATGACATCATTTTGAACTAAATTTAATTCCGACAATTTTTAAGAACAGTATTATTCGATTGTCATCTTCGTAAGAACATGTTCCTAAATACATATAAAACATAAAATTTCATAGTAATATGAAATGAATAAGCTCGAAGATAATATATATATATATATATATATATATATATATATATATATATATATATATATATATATATATATATTGGGTTGGCTAGAAAATTCTTCGTTTTTTTACTGCCATTTCTACTATTTCGATTGGCTCACTGCAATAAACAATGCAATCTTCTGCATCTTAATCACTTAGGAAGTTAGACAATCGAAATAGGTGTAAGCAAAACACAACGAACGCTGAAATCACTAATAAAAATAATTACATGAGAATACATTAAATATTTAGGTGATAAAAATCGTACATATTTGTAGACAAGCTACTTGGTCTAGTGGTAAAGACGCTGAACTATAGACATCAATATCGAAAGGTTCGAGTCTTGTCTAAGTTAGCCATGCTGATAACAGCTGTGACCTAGAAAGACGTGTCCATGGAGTACTTTTATGTGCGTATACAATTAATAAAGATATATATATATATATATATATATATATATATATATATATATATATATATATATTAACCGAAAATACACTCTATAAAGTTAAGGGCAACTAATAATGAAATTTTCTGCATCTTAATCACTTAGGAAGTAAGACAATCGGAATAGTAGTTAGCAAGATAACAACGAACGATGCACTCACCAATAAAAATATATTCATTTATATATATATATATATATATATATATATATATATATATATATATAAAGTTAAGTATATTTAAACGTTTTTATATTTGTATGCACAGAATTCACTTATAAAGTTATTTACCAATCATTATACATTTTAAAACACATCTGCTAGGCGTAAGGAGTCTAAATGTTCGCTATATTTAGTTTGATTTAATTTTATGAAAAGCGGTGTTAAAAGGGGCGATATAATTTTGTGTACATTCAGATACTTCTAATTGGAGTGAAATTTTAAAAATAGGTATTAGACATTAATTTAACAATACCTATTAGACATAAAGTAATAAATATTCCTCGAATTTTTGTTTTTTGTAGCATTTTATAGGGTGTTTTGTTTCATAGTATATGTACAGGGTCCCATTTGTAAATGTAAATCCATCAGATTTGCATTGAATATTATACATAGTCATTATACATAAATTAATCATAATTCCCTGAATTTAAATGTTTTCCTAATATCACTTAAGTTGAAGCCTCTATTTGAAACATTCTCTAGAACAAAAGGCATGTACTCGAATTGGGGGCAAAGTATGAATCATTAAGGTTCATATAATATCTTGATTTCATTCTGCCGAAGGGGCATAACAGTTGTGCACAACTGTTTTGTTCGGGGAAATACTTTTACGGATCTTTGCACTAATGCCCTTATTGTATATATATATATATATATATATATATATATATATATATATATATATATATATATATATATAATTAATAAGGTTGTTAATTCGTGTTTTCCTGCATGTATCAGTAGACGTTTCCAAATATATTAAGTATATGTTTATAGTTTAATCTCGATAAATGATGAAGCGTTAGGCTAAACTTTGGTTTAGGTAAACCAACAAAATCGAGGGTTATTAGCATAGGTTGATTCAAATATATTATTTATACATCTATATGAAATAAATGAATACATATAGATAGTTTGTGTCAGAGGTTTTTCGGACTTTATTGGGATAGAGACATTTCGTTATATAAGTGTAACCATCACTTTTTAAATATATCTTTCCAAACATATATTCAAAACGTCTGGCTGCATTTTTTACTAAGGCCATATCCACTTATCACCCCCTACGGTGCAGAAAGGTCAATGAGGTGGAATACTGTTCAGTTTAAACATTAAAAAGCTAATGAGAAAATAGGAGAAAATTGACGATGAGAAGACTTAAGCTTAAATTACTAGTGCGAACGGTTCCTTGAATGCATATTTTTACATTTGAATGCAACATTTTTGTCCTGACCTGTTCCAGAGACATGAGGTTTGAAATATCGCCATGATAACTGTTGCACAGATCTGCACATGCACACAAAGACAAAGCGACACAACAAACACACGAAACTCTGTATACACACATCATACAGATTGTGCATAGACTAAGTCATGCGTTTCTCCTTCATATTCCCGATCTATTTACTCCTTCATATATCTCAGTCTCCATTCCTTTTCTTTCATTTCCCCTCATATTTCACTTATTTCATTACTTACTTTCTTTATTTCTCTTTCTTATCCTTACTTTATTTGTATTCTTAATTTTTACCTTCGTTTCTATCTTCATTGCTCTACCTCTTCTTCATTTCATCTGTTGTTATTGGCATTTGCGTTTTTCGCTTTGTTGTATTCTCGTTAATTGCTTTCATTTTTCTTTCTATTATTTTCTTTTCATTATCTTTTTTCTTTTCCTCTTTTCTTCCTTTTCTGTTTATTTCTGTCTACTTTCTTTTTAGTTTCGTAGTTTTCGTCTTGGTGGTGTGTGGCTTTTCTTCTGCCTTTGATCTTTCAGTATTATTTTCTTTAGCTTACCTCCACGTTAAGTCATCCATTTATATTGTTTCAACTTTTCCAATTTTAAAGAAAGTAAACGCTGCTACACATGCATCATGCATCAAAAATTAAATGCATTGTTTTTTATATTTCTGCACAACGGTTTTACATTCTGTTCTATTGTTGCTTGCTTTATTTTCCAACTTTAACACTTGTTCCCGATTTTGACGTCATTAACTTAGAATTTTTACTTTAATTGTTTTTAATTTCATCATCTTCTTCTTAATCTCACCACTTCGTATCATGCTATTCTTTGTGACAGCGTCTTTCAAAGCAAATTCACTTCGATTCCTGACATACTGCCTGTCTGAATTATCGATGCGCCGTATCTGACAATCAATATGGCCGCTCTCCTATCCGAGATCGGACATTGGTCAGATGATCCAAATTAGTTTCGATGGCAGATCACCGCTTTTCAAAGACATTGTAGAGTGATTGATCTTTGGAAGAGCAGTGCAGAAAATAATCAGCTTGACTAGATGTAATGATGTCAATTTAAAATTTTCAAAATCAATTCGATTTCTCATAAAAAAATCGATTATTTCATCGGTTATCTTTAATTAGTTCTATGACTTTATACAGTCGGTCATCATATATATAGTGTTCTGAGACACTTAATTTAGTCACAACTCTGCATCTGCAGGGATTCATGCTGGTCTTTCTTACAGTACCATATATAAAACGAACATCCAGTAACATTGATACGTAGAGAAACAACTTAAATGCATGAAATACTATCCGTAGTTCTATGTAATAAGAAGTAATATACTCAGAAAATATACTAATAATTATTAATATCTTACTTGTAGGAATGAAAATCCAGTTCCCCAAAAAGGCACACTGGATTGGGGACACAAAGAAAAAAGTTTAGTCACGTTAAATATTGGCGCTTGATTGTAATACTCCACCAATCGTGTTTCTTAAATTTTTTACTGACTACATTTTTATTTTTGAAGGGAGAGTGTATATACGATGAAGGGCTCCAATAATACCAATACAATTATTGGAATTCCTGGCCTTCAGACTTGAATCAAAGTATCAGTCCTGTCCTTGGTCCAAAAACGATAAATCCTTCTCGAATGGGGCAATTCCAATACGTTCATTCTTATCTCAGTCACGGAAAATATTTAGAGTGCAATGGTATTTTTATACTTTTTTAAGCTAAAAAATATGAACTTGAGTCATTAATATTGACTATATTTTACCGATCGATATTTAATTTTAATTCCTTCTTTGTGGATAGTTTGTCAGGCTGTTTAAAGGAAATCCCCCTAAAAACTAGAATGTTAATTTGTTTAAGGGGTAAACTGCGCCAGATATCCATTTTTTTTAAATAGGATTTTAAAAGTTACATTTTATTTAATTATGTTTTATGAACATTTCTGAAATAAATACAAGTATCATCATTCATAAAAAACAAAATTAGTTAATTGAAATATATTACAAATTCACATTTTTAACAAATTAAACATCTCGAAGTTGACAAAAATATGTTGCTTCTACATTATTTGAACCGAACTAAGCTGACTCAGAGTAAAATGTTTTTTTTACATGAGTGGCATATAGTAAGATGAGAATATTAGTCTGAATAATACACATTCTTAAGTGAATTTGAAGCATTTAAATTCTCCTTTCGAAAGAAATAGGGGGCCCATATCGGCACGGATGTTTGTGATTTACGGAAATGCTCGAGCTGTCGGCGAACAATAAATTAGCTTAAAATGAGTACCGACATTACATAGGAACACTTTTTATTCTTTTCCCTGGCGTAAGGTTAACACCTTTCCCCCTTCTTTGTTAAGATTGGCTATTATGATGTTGGTGCTTATTCTGATCGGGATAATTAGAAAATTCCCACTCCGTCATGGCCGCCATATCTGAAATCAGAAATTTCGACCAATATTACACGATTTTTTTTGCAAATAATAAAAACAGTTCTTTTTTTCATCATCAACATTAAACAATACTAAAATAAAAATGTTTATGATTGGAACTTTTCATTTTTATTTTAGAAATATTATTAAATAGTTTAATAATTAACCAAATATAATTAATTATATTATAAAGTAAAAAACAATCTAATAAATAAATTCAAACTGTTTTTTTATGAATAGATTTTTTTCTTGACAAATTGGAATATATTTTTCCGACATAAGTTTTAGTTCGGCGTTTCACGTGTACGATGAAACTTAGCATTATTATAAAACATATTTTAGCAAAACATGGTTTAAGTTTTAAAAAATAGTCCTTTGTTACATTAGAAGCCGCACTATCTTTGACCATGAGCCTAACCCTAAACCCTTACTCTAACGCTGACCCTAACCTCACCATAACCAAAGTTAGATCAGTTCCTAATGTACCAAAGCACCAACAAAATATAAAGAAAGGTGTAATATAAACCTATTACTCTCGAAATAATTTACGTGACTAAAATAGGATATACTCTCAAGTTAAATTAGTTTTTTGACCTGTTTACGTTCGGTTTTGTCGAAAATAACGAGATGAGACGATAATATTTTTCCCGACTTTAAAATAAAAATGCTCTCGTACCAAACTTTGTAAACACGGATCTTATTTAAAAATAATTGAAAATTTAAAATAGTATCGTCATTTATTTATTTTTTTATGGAAATCGCTCTAGGCAAGACAAGAAGTTACTTCAAATAATAGGCTAACAAGAACAAATATAATTATCGCAAAGACAGGAAATACCTATTGTCCTTAGTCTTGAAAAGACTAAGGACAATAGGTAGGAGGAAACCACCTAGAAGTAAATGCACAATACAACGCACACGGAGTATCATATTAACCGATTTCATGTAAAACAGATAGAAGGGTAAAAGCTTATGAGTGCAATCTCGCTCTTCTTTCCATTGTACACGATTTCGGTCAGTATGAACCTACGTGGAGGATCGAAAAAATAATCAATGAATTCATAACATAGAATGTAGAAAATCTGATACCGCCGGAAACAGTACTGCACAAAATGAACAATATAAAAAGCATCGAAACTATTACTAAAAGACAAGAAGAGCTAAATGGGATATGGGCACAGCTACGTGGGGCATTTATAAGAGTGACTAAAGACTAGACGCACGAAAACACATACACATGAGTAAGGAAATCATATTTGAACATAGAAACCTTATCGCCACATACAGCTGCATATATAACGGAACTGGACCAAACTTTATATAAGCCAAGCGAGACAACACTCAGGAAAACAATAAGTGTTAGCACTGTTGATTGAGAGAGTACTGGCGAACCACATCATGAGTGATCGTAGACAAAATAGAAATTAACAGTATTGGAAAATGAAAGGCATAACATCTTATAGGACATAGAAATAGAAATGGACAAAAACACCCAAGCAATAAGCTTGATTTGATGATAAACTTGGCAGATAGTAGATTGCGATTGGCCGGCAAATGACACGGTTAAGACCAAACACACTGGAGAAATAAGCAAATATATGAAGCTTTTCAGAGAACTGAAATATTATGAAACATGAAGAATGTCGTTGCAATATTAATGATAGTATGTGCACTAGGAGGAGTTACGAAACGCCCGAAAACACTAGGAGAATTTTGAATCATAGGGAGGACAAAAACCCTAGTTATGTTAACCAGTTGCAGATACACTGGAATAAAACAACAGTGTGAACACACAACTGAAAGCACAAACGAAACAGTAAATGAAACCAAGGAAACTAAAACTAGCAGAGTAACATCAATTCTATTATTGACCATATGTGCAGAGATACAATATATGTTTGTGCCACAAAAAGTTGTGTACGGTTTAGAAGAATACTAAGACCATATTTCTAGTGGAACAGCACAGAGGTAATTGACTCGTGGGGAGGCTTATTGCCGCTTAAATTCCAGAGAAATCAACAGCTTTTATCGGCGAGAAATCAATGGTAAACGACTGTTACAATAAAGACAAGTAACGTTCAACAGTTACTGAAAGAAAACAGTCAGCGGGAAGAGAGTAATACAAGCGTGCAGTTCTAAACTACTGAAATAGAACGCTGTATTACTTTCTAACATGGGACATTATTATTAACCGTTTTTTTCTGATAGCTGAAAAATCCCACTAACATGACAGAGTGTACTCCAAGCTTTACGATTTTAGGGCCAAGGTGTTCGCGTGTTTCATGTTGCTGTTCATTCATTCACAGACGTTGTATATATATATATATATATATATATATATATATATATATATATATATATATATCCATTTTGTTTACCTTTCGACTAGCTTCATTGTATTATGCCTTCAACGCATATATTGAATAACTCAACACTGGAACGCTTAATGTGGGAAAATAATCTCAAGACGTTACATTTGAGGACAGAGGACTAACTATAACCAATTCTGTAATTTACAATGTTTGCCCGTCGTTAGATGAAGGCAGCTTGTATCCAAGGTAAACAAATTGTAACTTCTTAGATTTGTTGGCCGTTTATGTTGATGTGAAGAGGAGTTTATTTTTTATTAATGGTCATGCGTTTAGTTTTGGACGTGTTAATAAAACGAACATTATCCAGAAATAACTGCAATTCAGATCTGATGTTACTGGTTGCATCTATATCATCCGCATAGGCAAAAGATGACAACCAATTGAAAAACCAGACTTTTTATTACTCAGACTCCAGGGAACACCACTTCTGTTTTGTCAGTAAGCGATCACTGAAAGTGACTCTTGTGTGGATTATTGCGAGTAAATAATCATACTGCAAACTATTTCACCGCCATTTTTCAGTAATGAAATAACAGACATCACATAACGGTGTGAAAGTAAAAGTGTTTCCATAATTGCTGTATTTGCTTTCAAAGTCGTTATTTTTTATTCATTCACCAGATTTATCCAAGTTAAAGACGTGTCAAGAGTGCAAAGCACGTGTTGACTTGACACACAAGATACAGCTTGGTTTTGAATCACAATTAATTCCTCGCGTGCTTTGTGAGACTCGTTTTTCGTGTTTAAATTTCTTATTTTTACGAGGGTAGCTTGTAAAAGTTATGATATTAGGGTAGCCTAGTTTTATATGAGACGATAGATGTGATAACATACTTTGTCGCTACTCGTAGCATGTAAAATTAGCGTTGAAGGGACTTACTTCAAATTTCTTGATGTGTTTGTGTAACGCGTTAGCTATATGCAAATATAATGGGTCTGGTTTAGATCCAAAGCATGCTTTCAGAGAAAGATGTGTGATTTTGCGTCGTGAGTTTGGATCGCAGCGTGTGTACGTAAAGTAGTGAGTCGCGAAAACTGCAATTATTTAGGCGAAACGGAGAAAATTAGTGAACGAGTGAAGATAAGCAGTGACATCCTAAAGCCGTTTAGAGAAGAAGGCAGATGTGGCTGCGTGGTTTAATAAGCTGGAGCTGTTTTCGAAGCTGGAAATGAGTTATAACGTAGCAACATTGATCCCATGTATTTGGAAGGGAATGCGCTAGCGATTTATCTGGAGATGGCAGAGGAGAACGTGCCAACAGTATTGAAAATAGATTAAGGACAGCATTTTCAGAGGGTGTGTTTGAGGCCTATAACAAGTCCAGAATAGTCATTTGGACCGGAGACTCGGCGGACGTGTATGCAGCAGAAATTAGCAATATTGGCCGGATAGACGGGACGTAGCCTTGAAGAGACTCTTAACATGGCTGACGGCATCTCGGTGAAACTGCGACGAATAACTGAAATCGAAACCATGGGGGTAGACAAAAAATTTAAGGCATGCCAGGCGGCTGCCGAAACATCCCAGTGAACTCGGGACAATTGCAAGCTCTACTGAAAACAAGCCCGGCAAAGTGAAGCAAACAGTGAATGACAAAGCCGTAGATTTATTGGAAAATGCTTTAGATGTCAAAGACCACACCTGATGAGAGACTGTAAAGAACTAAGGCCGGACATTATCTGTTTTCGGTGTGGTCAATTCGGGCATATTTGTATAAATATCCCGTCACTTCATGGAAACGAATAAAGGGGTGCTATCGCGCGAGTAGTAACCCCTTTACTTCTGAAAATGCGTGTGAGTGTTTGTTGCAAGAGATAGTGGTCACTGTCAACGTGATGAAAGCTAGAGCCTTTGTTGATACCGGCTGTACGACTACGTTCGTAAGAAAAAGTGTCGCCGACCTTTTGAATGAAGTCGGCAATATTAGAGCAGTAGATGGCAGACAGGTGAAGTGTTGTGGAGAGATCGATATCCGAGATCGTGGTAAGGAATATTCCGCTACGACTTCGAATAATTGTGCTTGATAGCCTCGTCGCGGGAATTGATGCGATACTAGGCCTGGTAGGAGCTGCGTCTTTAAGTGCGAGGTAAAGTTTGGACACTAGTCTGTAACTAGAATGGCAAGAAGCGCGAACAGTAACAATGCAATCGAGCCGACAAAACCCAGGCCATGTCAGATTAAGGGTGAGAACTTTTGAGCCTATTTTTATGGTGACAAGTAGACAGTAGAATGGTAATGGGCTGCGGGACCGCTTGTGCGAAAACATCCGATTAGCTGCTACGAAAACACGCTAAGACGAGAGATAAGACCGGAGTTTGAGAAAAAAGTTGAGAGGTGGTATGATGAAGTAATTTCAATACCATGGTCAGAACATTGTTGAAGGAATTCTGTTACTCATGGCAGTGGTTTAACCCACAAAGAAAAAAGTTAGGTCAGTGTTGGACTCTTGGGAGTTTGTCGATTGAATGGCCTGCTTAACATAAGATGGAATAGACTTATGTGAAGAAGTCATGAGGGAGTGCAGAAAAAGGTAGCGAGCAACTAAAATCGTGAACTAAAAGTCGACCTACCTTCAAATGGACGTGGACAAGAAGTTATGACATGATTAATTGGTCGAATATAAAGGTCAGTGTTGTTGCTTGATCAGATAAGAATTTATACTGAATTCTTTACAAAACATTATGAGGGCGTGTTGACAAAAGATGATGCTGTGAAATAGGCCACCAGTTTGTATATCGATGATGTACTGATGGACGGGACAGAGGTAACTTCGGAAAGTGTGAGAGATGTCAACGCATATGGACTGATAGCTAAACCATCAAAGTCATTAGAAAACAGAATGGCTCTGGGATTGAAGTTACTACGGAATAAGGTAGGACAGTTGATCTTTGGAAGAGGAAACGACATTACCTACAGCATAACCAAGCGAAGACACTTCTTTGTATGATAAGAGGTGGTTAGTCATTACCCCGTAGTTGGATGGATGCGGACTGCATGCAACTTTATAAAAAGATAAACTGATACAGACCGATGGGAGAATGCAATTTGGCAGGAGGTACTGCGCATGATACATGAATTTATCGTAGAAGTATGTTTAAATGTAAAACCAAAACGAACGAAGGTTGCAGCGAGGATGAAAAAAAGTATAATAAGAGAGACGAGTAGAAGAAAAATGATAAAAATAAAAATAATATAAATAATAAACAAAACAAGAACAAGACAAAAGACAAGAAGTAATACGTAGAAAGAAAATATAGATAAAGTAGTAGAAAAGTGGTTGAGAGTACAAGATGGACGAAGAGAAGAAGAAGAGGAATTGTAATGGCGCGGTGGGTTAGGAATAATAATAAAGAGAATCAGAAGAACAAAACAAACAAATGAGAACAAGAACAAAATCAATAAAAAAAGGTGGAGGAGGACGCATTCTTTAGAGATTTATTGTACCGACGGAATATAGAAGTCCCGCTCAAAGTTTTCCAGCCACCGCGCAATCATAAAATTACAATTAAAGAAATAATTCGACAACTAAAAGATAAAGAACTACGTATGTTAGGGAGACAGTTATCTCTTTAGCATCTAATTCTTTTTTGTTGAAAGTGGTATCAAACGCCATGAATGCCATTTTAACATGGCGACGTCCGAGTAACGCTACGTGACCACATGTTTGAAGAATTAAAGAAATATATTTTGGTTGAATCTTTAGATATTGTACCATATTGAGTTTTGTTCGAATTAGAATTTACTCTGCCATCATCATCATCATCATCATCATCATCATCATCATCATCATCATCATCATCATCATCGCAATGATGGGTTTCCTATAAAACATTGAATTTCCAAATTTATATACTTTTCATGGTGCCTAGAGACCGATGCATGCTACTGGGGACCTCTACAGAATGTGCATAGTCCCTCGAAACATCTTTTCTTCAAGGGAAAACCTGGAGTGAATGCTACATCAGGTACCAGGTAGCTCATTCGGGTTTTGCTTTGTATTCTTTTAATTATCATTAATCTCTTTAGGGGTACGGACTGAAGTAACTGTATGTCTTTCAAATGTCACACGATCATCCCATTCCTTCAGAAAACAGATATAACCATTTTACAAAAAAGAAAACGACGAATGTAATTAAGCAACTAAGGTGGCGATATACATCATTTTGGATACAAAACGGAATTGGCTTTAGCTAAAAATCAACGTGCATTAATCTCGTTTTTTATCTCATGTGACCATAGTTTTGCCTAGTAAGTATAAGAACGTTGCTGCTATCTTTGCCAGCAATCACTTCCGAGAAAAGTGCAATGCGCTCTTGTGTTTTCAAATAAATTAAGTAATTAGTTTCCTTAACATTTGTCACGGAATTTCAGAATGTTTTGTCAAATTCGCCTTTTTTATTATCTATGAATTAGTTTTCTGTTCTCCTAAGCAACGTATTTTTAATATTCATGCCCTCGCATATTCACTTCATTTAGCTAATTGTAAACAGAATTTGATTTTGGACATTTATGCTATGCATGTTATAACGAATCAAAATAACACAGCGTTAGTTGTTTTGTTAATGAACAAAATTAGTGTCTTACCCATTTACACCAGCCTAGGAAATAGGATGTTTTCGCGTGATATCATTACTTCGTTTTGTAAACAGCAGGAAAGTTAATTAAGATTGATGAGGGCCAGTCATTATATATTGTAAATTGAAATAAGGACAGCATTAAAACTAGTGCAAGTACACATCTACGCTGGGTAAGATCTATGAGCTTAGATCGTATATTTTGTAACATCCGTTAAACTATTTAATCAATCATATTGGATATGGTTGAAAAAAAAACAATACGTGTTGGACAGATAAGTAGATTACATCAGTACACATACGACCTCTTGAGGAAGGAGCCCCGCCACTTTTGAAATACAGTAAACGAGAGTAGGAGCTGAAACTTTGAAGTGGTTCCTTCTAATTGTCGAGATACTTAATCCAATTGCGGAGCTGTTAGCTGATGTGCACTGTAGGTAGGGGTACATATTACGCACTACGACAGTAGAACATATCTATTGACCACTTTTAAAGATGGATGTCAAAGCGGGAAGACGCTTGACATGTGTGACAGAGTAGCAAAGGGACGAATTTATTTGCAATAAGCCAAGACAAAGAGACAGGCCCTTGTGATCGGCGGGAACGAAGGGAGAATAACTGATCAACAATAGTGACTGATAACATAGAAGATAACCCGGGGAGTGGAAAAGGATGACGAAAAATGGAAACGGAAGTGTTGAAGCAAATAATGTTATACGTCTAAAGGGTTACGAATACAGCAAGGAAAAAAGTGCAAAATAAAGTATCTCAACAATGGAGGTAAACACACATGAGATGTGTAAAGAGAATCCGTAGTGCACACTACAATGGGGAACATTTTACAATTGAGAGAGAACAGTAAATACGGAAATATGTACACAAGAAAGCTAAGATAAATTGGCTAAAGTGTAATGATGTAAGTAGCTACAAAATGATGATGTGGCAATAATGGAAACACGTTGTAAAGAAGACACTGAGGTCATGTGAATAAATTAGCGGAACTCATCTATGAACACGGCGGGGAACGGTTTGGAGTTGACGAGAAAATATTTGCAATACAAAGTAAAGCTAGTCAACCATCAAAGAAAGAAAACCAAAATCGCAGAGATTAAAAGGAGAACAGAACACTGAGAAGTAGGTAGATGAAAGTAGATGTACAAGAAAATGTTGGGCTGAGGCAACTTTATGAAGATATAAGGAATGTCAGGGAGAGGAAAGGGAAGAATAAAAAAAAGAAGACAGTGCACGAAAACAGTTTGTAAAGAACCAATACACATTTCCGAAAGGCGTGTTTACAGAGCGGACAGTTGGAATGGTCCAAGGAAGAACTAAAGGTGCATCTGAAAACAACATGTTGCGATGTAAACAGGGAAGAGAGTATACTTTAAATCTTTATGCCATACTTTGGTAAAGGCCTTTGATGTATCAAGCGCTACCGACACTTATATCTTAAAAACTAAACATATTTTCTTACAAAAGTAACTTAATTTTTAAGAGATTAACAGGACACAATCTTACATGTGAATTATGAGTTGAAAAGCTACAGCAGTTTATAAACAATTGCCATCTCGAAAAATTAAAAAAAAACATTAATTAATCCGTTATTAGTACAGAACAAGATTCTGTCGGTAACATCACCAGTAGAATAGATTCACGAACAAAAAATACAAGTAATAAACAATTAATACTAAATCTGAGTTGATCAATTCATGTAAACCACTAATGGTTACTTTCGCAGTTAGTTTTTTACATTTTAATATTTCCGGCTATTTTGTCGACTACTATTATGTAATATAATCCATCCAGTGGGCTAGCAAACTCTATGTGGATCGTAGACCAAGGTTAGTCAGTTTTGGACCAAGGTCTGAACTTTATAGGAGGTATCTTTGCTGCCAAAGCACAACGTTTCCATATTTCACCGTATTTTAAATGCTTAGCGTGCTTGTCCAATACATATTGCTTCTCATGAGACTTCTATTAATAAAATATTCGAGTGACCGACATGAAACTCATTTAGTACCATTTTCTGTAGAACCGATCGCCGTACATAACTACTACATAGCAGATTGAATACACTTCAAAGATTTGTCGGTGTTTTTCTTTCATTTTATTTTTCATGTACTGTAACAAATCGTCGTCTAGTGCCTTTTCTTTTTTGAGTGTTACCGGAAGTTCCCTTATGGTGTTTAACAACATATTTTTACTTTTATCTCTGTTTTTATAGAGGCAATCACTGTGCGCTCAGTACGTTTTGTATATTTTGGGATAAGTCTAGATAATCAGTAAAAATGACTAATTTTTGATGATGGGAGATACTCTATTTTATAGTTTTAATTAAGGAGAATGGCCACCGATCCCTGTAGGTTTTTTTGTAGTCACTGTAGCTAAACCCATTTGTATTATCCATAAATCGTTATAGTCGGTTTGCAACACAAAATGCTTTCACTGAAAAAAAAAACGATTACATTTGGTGACTTCACAATTTTTCCGTAGAATTTGGAATATTCGAACACTTTTAAATTCCTACTTTTTCGCGTATATATATTATTTTACTTTTACACAGTCGTAACTTTTCGTAATAAAAGATACATTTCAACTTCTTTGCGAGACAAAAAAGCTCTTTCAAATTTTTTTTTTGTTGCTATAAAATGACAAAAAATGAAGACCTTTTTGTTTCGGTTATTTTTCTTTATCTTCCATGATCGTTCGATTTAAATTTCTTAAACATCGACTGGAATTTTTGTCTATACTATTTACTTACGTTGGAGTGTTATTCCCATCGTAAATTTGACACACCTTGTGTGTTAAAAATCCGATACGGATTTGAATTTATCGCTTTTACTGTTGCAATAAATATTTTTTCCGAGCATACCATTGAAGTTAATTTGCGAAAATCAAACATTCGAGTTGTTGTAATGGTTATGTTGTGTCCGATGTAAGAAGGGGTTTTCGTTGCCATTGTTGTGTGCAACATAAGTCCGGGTTATTTTGTGACCAAGTAAATCAGAGTTTTTGTTGCCAATGTTGTGACATTAAAGGCCGATGATAAATAAGAAAACACGGTGGGATATGTATAAGAGTGTTTATTTACAGCAGTACACAATACTATGTTAAAGAAAGACTTCTCCAAGACAGCCTCGAGATTTTGTTATAAACTCCTTAATATTTTATGTCTAGAAGAGTCCATATCGTCACCATCAAACAACTTATATTTATTCCAGAATAAAAAAGGAAACAATTAATGATTCCTAAGAAAACACCAACAAGATTTCGACGACACTAATAGCGAAATGTAAACAACTAATAATAATTTCGGTGAGTATACGAACACATAAACATGTCGTCGTATATCTTAGTCGAAAGTATTGATTGACTATGAATCACCAAGAAAAAATCTACTTTACTTTATTATATGGATTAACAATACTTGTACTTCGCCTCTAATAATATTTTCGTGTTCTTTTTCCTTATTTTTCTTTGAACAATTATTAACTCACTCCCATAGCTAAATGTTTGGGTCTAGAATTTCCTGATCAAACAAAAAGCAATCGGCGAGTATTCTACATCACTAACAAAATAAATACACATTCACTCTTGGTGGAGAAACACTTTAACGTTATATGTTATTGTGTTTTATTTTACTGGCCAAAAACTAACATCACAACTCTAAAAATCTTAACATATACTATTGTATCAAATGCAACCAATCTTCAGATTTTAAGAAAAGTTACTATTGTTTTTGATGTTCGTGTTATTTGAACTTACTATAGTTGATGTGAAGTTTATCGAAGTTGAAAAAGATAGCTTAACTGTATTCTTATTTATAAGTGTGTCTAGTCTACTATCTCTAGGAAAATTTCTCTCGATAATTTGGTAAAATTGTCTTGGTATGTTAGTAAGGACCGTAGTAAAAAACCACTGGGAAGAAAAACAGACGTAGAAATTAACTATGGTTCGACCCCCCTTATGGATTAAATGTCCTTACTAAAATACCCAGACAATTTTACCAAATTATCGAGAGTAGAATATGAACAGGAATGATCTAATTCCTATTTTAGTCACGTAAATTGTTTAGAGTGAATTGTTTTTTTGACATTATTTTTAGCTTATTTGCACTTAATTTTTTAGTTTTAGAAGTAAAAGAAATACTTGTTTTTTTATCGTACATATACTGAAGAAATATTTCAATATGTGTGTGAGCGTATGTGTAAGTGTATACATGCATGTATGTGTGTGTATGTATATATATATATATGTATATATATATAGTGTATATATATGTGTGTGTGTATATGTATGTATATATATACTTATGTTGTGTGTGTGTATATATGTGTGGTTGGTATTAATTTATTGATGGATACTAAGCATATTTGTGAATGTATATTAATAAGCATAATGATACTTAAAAGAAGGGAGAAAAACGACTACATAATAGATGGAAATATTAATGTAAGACTCTAATTGTTTACATTCGTATATTTGTCTTAGCAATTAACTTGATAGTACGATTTAGAAATAAAACATAGTAAAAATTAATGTGTAAGGTACAGATCCCCGTAAAACTACTTTTGAATCCTTAGAACACTTTAAGAAATTAAATAAATAAATAAATATATAATGCCCATTCTATATTTCGAAATCGTAATCTGGCTAAATATGGAGGATATATTTCGCCGTGAATATAACCCCCCTAGTTTCGCATTTTAACTAGTGGCTTACTACTTGAGTGATGAATTTCTGGGAAGGTAAGCTTGTCTCAGTATTGTTAGAATGGGTTTACTAATAAATACTATATAAATTCCATATAAACACTTATGTGGAAGAAACTTTTTTAATAGTTGATTGAATGGACGGTTTGACACAATGAGACTAGCTCTATAATGATCTGCTTAAATGAGTTTCGCACCATAAACATTCAGGTAACTTTAATAAAAAACAAATTATCTTCAAATAAACTGGAACTTTATGAATAAATTATAGTACATATTAAATATTTTAGCAAATATTACCGAATTACAGTTTTTTAAACTGATCGCACTAATTCTTTTGGGAGATACTAGCTTTGAACGAAAAAAAAATCAAAATGGCGGATTAGTTTGATCGCACACGTGTGAATGTTTGCTCTAAACATTTTTGTTTGTTCTTTTGTTTATTTTCATTTTAAAATGAAACTGATGTATGATGTGGATAGTTTTCAAGACAATCTAATCTAAGAACTCTTATTATTTGTGAACTTTTTCTGATGATTTTGTAGTGTTGCAGAGACGATATTGACATACAAATGTTGTTTGGCACAAAACAAATGAAACGGACCGTTAAATATATCTCACAGAAATTTGGAATTTTTGGAAATGTGAAAATAATAAAAAATAAAAGTAATAAAACAAACCATTGTTATTAGAATATAATAAAAAAACTGTTCTATATTTTTCTCTGTTATCAATAATTGACAAACATTGAGCTGAATCTTCAATAGTACATATATTGTCTTTAATAATTAATTATATATATATATATATACATATATATACACACACACACACACACACATATATATATATATATATATATATATATATATATATATATATATATATATATATATATATATATGGGGGGGTGTTTGTGCGTGCGTGTGTGTCAGAGAGAGGAAGTGTATTCATCTATTTTTACTTGAGACATAAACTCAGTTTACCGTGTCAGACCTTTGTTTTCCCGCTGCTCGTTTTGCATGTGTCATTTTGTTTTCACACGCTTTATCTGTTTTGTTCTTGAATGTCGTTAAAGCAAAACAACACTGAAAATAAAAAAGGTTCCTTAGTCACTGAGATGTGCTTTATAGATCACTTCCAGGGCTCGCGGCTGACATTGCTTTATAAGCCACTGTTATCTAAAGACAAAATCGATACGTCTCGCAGAGCGCTGTTTTTTGATGATAGTAATTTCTCGTATGTTTTCTGTTCATCTATACGCTAAGTGGGCATTTATGCCAAGGAGGGAGCATTTTCTCTCAAAGGGTTGTACTTGTTCGATAGATGTAGGAATGTAAACAAGCATACAATAATTCTCAAGCAACTAGGATACTCAGCATAATAAACACAATGAATCTAATAGCAGTCACCCTTTCCGATAAATTTTGTAATCGAAATGGCACGGTAGCGTTTCATTTTCCGATATTGTAAATGAGAGTCTAAATAATTTCACGAATTCAAGAGAAATATTTAGATAGTTCATGTAACTTTACGAAATTTAATTAATTGACCGTTAATATCGGCAAGAAATGTGCGACTGTTCAACAATAGATTTTATATGAAAGAATAATAAACAACCCACTTAAGCATCTATTTCATAATAATGAGCAATGTGCATCAATTTATATATATATATATATATATATATATATATATATATATATATATATATATATATATATATGTATATATATATATACAAAGTGTGTTGTTGTAAATTGAAGTTAAGCAAGGCATAACCCAGCCATTAGTGACCATCATGGAAAAATAAATTGTTGACTCATCTTTTCGATCATTCCGGAAGTGCCGTCATTGTGAGAGGATTTGTTTCACATTGTTATTCTTTATGTTCATTACGTTGTTAAGACAATGTGTTTTGTTGTAAATTGAAGTTAAGCAACAAATATCTCGGACATTACTAATTGGGAAACCATTTTGGAAGTATAACAAAACTGGTTCTTTGATATGACGTACGCGCCTTCAATAGCATATATAAACATGAGTTCTTTGATATGAGCGAGGCGCCTCCTCATTTTTTTCTTTTCCTAACTATGTATGGGGGAGGGTTAAAAAAATGTTGCGGGGGGGGGGAAAGGGGTCAAACATTTTTTCTTCTTTTTAATTAAAAATATTTATATGTATGGGGGAGGATAACATTTTTTTAAATTTTTTTCTTAATTAAAAATATTTCTATGTATAGGGAGGGTAAAACAACAATTGTGGGGGCAATTTATTTTTTTAACTTAAATATTTCTGTTTATGGGGAGGGTAAAAAAGGTGGGGTGGGGTCGAAATTTCTGTTTTCTTTATTTTTAAGTGAAAATATTCTTGGACGGAAAATCAATGTCTACCCACGAAGAAATATGACTGGGGCTCCATTGGTTTACGGGTTGGTGTTCATTTCTGACGCGGTAGCCTAGCAAAAATATGCGACCGGAGGGAGCATATATTTGCTAGTACATATAAAAAATAAACCCTAAACAAATTAAACAAACATAAATAAAATAACAACAAAAATGAAAAGTCTTATGTATAGAAATAAAGAAAATAATCTACATATAAACTTCTGTAAAGGCAGTCTAAACCCATTGCGTCAGTAAAATCTACATTACAGACCTAATCTATATATAAAGAATTAGAAACCTAATTTATATATAAAGAATTAGAAATGCTGACATAACATAAAAACACTATAAAATAATACCCCTTTAAAAAGCATTTTCCTTATACATTCCAACTAAAAAATGGACAACCCTCAATAGCAACAACAATAGAATAAGTAATTTAGGCACATTATTATTTTGATATGATTTAAAATATCGAATTTGCATATTTCTTGGAGAGAGTGGCTATTTTATATGTCTTTTTTATTTTTTATTTTTTTATTTATTAAATTTTATAGAGTTCATTGTTTTTTGGTCTTTAGGGGGCGATTGGTGAGTTATGTATTATTATTGTTGTCAGTCTCTTAGGCGAGCACCGACTACCCCCTAAAACTAATGAACTCCATAACATGTAATAAAAAATAATAAAAAAACATATAAAATTGTCACCATCCACAAGACTTTTCCAAAGTTATACTTATTTTTTAATATACAACATACCACCCCTTGGATATATTGCACATACAACAATCACAACTACACAACCCTAGCAATCTCAATACAACCTAACCCAATCCACTACTAATAAAACATTAATCAGTAGATACCCCATCTCTATTTAACTTTTCTTACATGGTAAATAAATTAATGCCCCTAATTAAAGAGCTAGAAATATAACTATCAAATTCCATAGAATTAATAGAATTATGGATGTTTAAGACCTAAACCCCCGCTCACACACATATTATAGTTGATTCGTAAACTTTATTATATGAAGCCAACAGAAGTAACTAAATACATAAACATACCATGAATGCATATGATAATGAGAGTTAAAACATTAGATACACATAGATGAACCCTTTTACTGACAAAATATATCCTTCATCAAAATTCAGCAATTACATAAAAAGGTATCCCCCTATATATATATATATATATATATATATATATATATATATATATATAATTAAAAATAAATAAATTTCGTGAAAATACTAAACTATACACAATAAAGAAACAAAAAATAAAAAATAAAAATAAATAAAAGTGTTAAACGAATCTTACCCATAATCAATAAATTATGCCACTCAGTTATCCCTAAATAAAAACACACTTTTGAAGAAGTAAAAACGACACTCGTCATAAATATTTGCAAAATTTAATACAACACAATTACGATTAAGACCACTATATTATTTCAACCCTCACCCAGGAATTATTTTAAAAAGGACACGTTCTAACGCACCGTTTTAACGGTATATTAAGACGCCTTTATTTATTTTTTAGGACGATTTTTTAAATACGAAACGGCTAAATAAAATACCTAACAATATAAAACCTTTAAAACACAAAACTATAAATGAAATAAATGATAAATCTGATACAGAAATTACAACTCAGTCTCACAATCAAAAAGATATGTCAATATTACAAACTTTAAACGACGTATTCAAAATCCCTCGTTTGTATATTCAGTTTTCAATACATCGGTAATCTCCTACGATCTACAAACACAACCTTAAATAAAAAATAAAAATAATAAGCTACTAGAGAATAAATAAATTAAACACTTAGTAAAATTAAATTAACCCCTTCTTAAAACAAAATCTGTAAATAATCAATAAAATGAAACTCATTTAATTCCCAACCAATGTATTTTTTCCAGAGAGAGATTCCAGGAATGCACCGTTTTTTCCATCGATATGACGCCATTTTTCATCGTGTTTGTTCTAATTCCAAACCTTGACAATTCCACTAGGCATAGCATTTTTTTAAATATAAAAAGTCAGCCCATCTGGATGAAATCGCGGTACATTTCTGAAATATGTATCATAGTTTTCAAATAATATATATATATATATATATATATATATATATATATATATATATATATATGATAATTTTATTTACACAGACATGTACAAAGTCTGCGACACTGGCATGTCGATGTTATCGATCAACAGTTACTATAAACTGAGATCTCACCAGGCAGAGTTAGAATCCGATCTTAACCTCAGATCATATTTGAAGAGAATGAAGTGGAAGGATAGAGAAAGAGAAGAAGAAAAGAAACTTAACATTTCAAAAATTAAGGCCGTTAAAAAATTAAAATTAAAAATTAAAAAATTAAAAATCTAATCTAAAAACAAAAAACAAAAAATCTAAAATCTAAAATCTGAAACAAACAGGGCAAATAAATAAATAAATAAATAAAAATATAAGGTCGAAAGAGGAACAAATAATTTTCACCTTATATTTTTATTTATTTATTTATTTATTTGCCATGTTTGTTTCAGATTTTAGATTTTAGATTTTTTGTTTTTTGTTTTTAGATTAGATTTTTAATTTTTTCATTTTTAATTTTAATTTTTTAACGGCCTTAATTTTTGAAATGTTAAAATTTATTTTCTTCTTCTTCTCTTTCTCTATCCATCCACTTCATTCTCTCCAAATATGATCTGAGGTTAAGATCGGATTCTAACTCTGCCTGAGGAGATCTCAGTTTATAGTAACTGTTGATCGATAACATCGACATGCCAGTGTCGCAGACTTTGTACATGTCTGTGTAAATAAAATTATCATATATAAAGCTCTATTTTGATATTGAGCACTTTTTATAAACCCGGTTAAAATTCTCTGGATTACCACCCTGTGGATATTTTTCACCTGGATTATTACCATTATTATATATATATATATATGGGCACTTTCGAGTAGCTTTAATAACAAGCAGTACTAATAGCTATATGCGCGATCCGAACACCGTTTCGTAAGATCACTCTAGCTGCCTGGTGAATGGCGGCCACGTGTCGCTATTTACAGTTAAAGTTACTCTATATTTACTAACTAATTAGTGATTGCCCTTTGGTTAAGATCACCGACTGCGAATTAGTGGCGATTTGTGTTCGGGGTTCGCGCCTACCGACCGTCGGGAATTAGTTCCTAGACTGAAGATTGCGTTAGCATGAAACATCGATGTCTCTAGGTATTTAAATATTTAATATTTATTTATTAAAAATATTATTGTATATATATATATATATATATATATATATATATAGTGAATGCTTTTTATTTAAACACTGCCAGTGTAGCAGACTTTGTACATGTTTAAATAAAAAGCATTCAGAACACAGCTCTATATCTTTATTGAGCACTCTTTTATAAGCCCGGTTTGACTTCTGTTTGGATTTCTACCCTGTGGATATTTAGCCTACCTGAATTACTATACTATATATATATATATATATATATATATATATATATATATATATATATGCCGTATTATTACATAATTATCAGTCCTGCATATAGATGAGACTATAAATAAAACATCCATACAGTTTTTCTGCGGTACTGACCTTTAAAAAGCAGGTTTAAAAAAGTAAGTCCAATCAGATAATTAATTAACAAGTTACAGTTATTTACGTGAAGCACTTTTACAAATTTCTAAAGCAATGGACACATCTGAATTGTTTATACTGATTAAAACAGTGTTTTTTGAATAGAAAACATAAAGTCAATAGAAAGTAATAAGTGTTATTGAATAGAAGTCAATAGAAAGTAATAAGTTTTATTTAGACTCTTCTCCGTCAGGAATACCGGTTAAGCGGTGGTATGGCGAGTTTAAATGCTGTCGTGCAGACACAGATGTTGCTGAATGCTTCGGTTGCCCAAATTCGACAGTTGTCCGGGAAAACATTAAAAAGTCTAGGAACTCATCATGTTCTATCGTAAATTAAAGTTGAGTGAGATAACAGAGCATTTTTAGACATAAGAAAGTAGTTTATGCACCATTTTGTGCGAACATTTGTAAATGAAAAAGCTGTGTTATAAAGTGGGTTCCGCATTTCATCACATTCGATCAAAAATTAAAAATGCGTCGACAATTCAGGGCGTTGTATGCAAATGTATGAACACAAAAAAAATTGTTTGTGTCAATATGTCACAATGAATAAAACATTGACCAATCACTTAAATTCAGAATAACTTTGGCAGTCGGTTGAGTGGACAGAAACATGTGAAAGCCGCGCGAAGACACGAAAGACACTTACATCAGGCTCTGTTTTTTCAATTCAAAATATATTTTTTTATCGATCATTTAAAAAAAGAAAGAACCACATATAGCGAATAATATATACTATTATTGGTGAATTTCAAGGATTAAATCACACTTCAAAACTCCAAAGATTGACAAGAACCCTTCTCTTTCACCAGGTGTCGCAAGTCAATCATAACAAACGCCAACTTACATGAATTGCATTTTATACGACTTCCGCGCCAACACTATTCAAAAGTTCTGGCCTCCAGCGACTACTGACTATTTTCAGACCTCAAAAAGATGTCCAGGGAAAGAGAGGTGTATCTAATAAAGAGGTTATATTAGAAACTCGATCGTATTTTGAGGCTAACGACTAAGTGTGCCACACAAAATGCATTAAAATGTTAGAGACGCGTTGGAAACAGTGTATTATCATAGACCGATACTATGTTGATGAATTAAGTCGAATATTGCCTAAAATTGTTTTATTAGATATGGTTGTGAATTTTTAGTGTATGTTATATATATATATATATATATATATATATATATATATATATATATGTATATATGTGTGTGTGTGTGTGAGTTTGTTTATATAGGATAAATTTAACAGATTCCAATATACCTTATATGTAAATATAATAGTAGAGCTGATAAAGTAGGGTCTAAGAATATCGTGATGTTCAAAACCTTGGCAGTATTATGTAATATAACCATATATATATATATATATATATATATATATATATATATATATATATGTATATATATGTATATATATATATATATGTGTGTGTATATACCGTACTATACACTCTAGCACTGCTTGTTTATTGTACATTGTATCTTAAACGTACGGTCCTCATGAATTCTTATACTTCTTCCGAGTGTGCTCTATATGTAATATAGCCGTCACTTTCCCACTGGCCGATATTATGCAAGATTCATTCAATATATTTGCCTGTCGTATTATCACTGGTCTTTCGCTTTTGACTAAAGTAAATCGCATGATAAATGAGTGTAAGGTGACGTGTGTTATATTGATTAGATTTCGGTCCTTTCGCCCAGCGAATAACATTAAGTAATTGTATTTACGAGAGACCATGTCACTATTAAAGTTTCGGTTGTCCAGTTGTCCAACTGAGAGCGTTGACTGTTGTATTAAATCGTTAATATTATACCACGTGAGTATTGTGTATTTTCAAAGAAACATTTCTTACTCAAGCACGAATATATTTACTTCGGTGGCTTGTTTGGTTTGCTATGTCTAGTTCATTGCAAATCAACAGTTTTGGAGTAAGTTAATGGCGCGACACATATCCATTTTAAACGATTAATTATAGAAATTAATAAAAGAAGTCATACACATTAAATTATATACACACACATCACAAGGTAATAGTGTGGACGATTTTAACTTTCATACGAAGATAGTTAACTCCGGGATATTTCGGTTGAAATTTACACAGTAATTTGGCTGGCTAATACTATGTATGCGCACTTTAGTTTGAGTGTATATTTTTGCCACGAGTTGTATTCAGTAGTGATTATTAGACGTAGGGAGCGTCTATTTTGTTAACACGGCTAAACGTCTTGGTATAGTTATCGTGGTAACGGGTTTCAGAGGAAAACTACTAGAGAGGATATGTAGCTTTCTTATCTAAGTGCACAAAGACTCACAGCTGTTTAATCGATGATTTGTCTGATTTAATTCGTCCGGTTGTCTGAAACGTATATATCCTATTTTATTTTATTTGAATTCGGCACCAATATTTTGTAAACTATGCAACGCCTCTTTTGTGTGAATTCATCTTAGTGGTCGCACAATCTTGTAACTTGAAAATAATTGTTTACGTGCTAATCTAAGAATCACTTATATATGAATGCAGTTCATTTTTTAATACTTTAACAATTAATATAATCGTTGTTTTATGTCATGTTTTTGTAATGTGTCGCTATAAATATGTAAATATACTCATTATGAAACAACACACTCATTCAAAAAGCTTTAGATAAGAAAATTACAATAAAGATTAATTATGAAGTTTAAAAAATAAATTAAAGTACTGGTAATTATTTTTTTAAGAAATCGTGTGCCATACTATTATCGAAAATTTAATACTGGTTATTGAACTTTTGCTTTCATACTCTTGAATCATAAACAAGAAATTTATCAACAAGGATATATGCGTAAATGCTATTTCTTGTAGTGATGCAAAGCGAACCGGATATTCGCCTAGCGACGTTAAAAAAAAAGCATCATTTAAAAATAAGGCGTACGAATGTGTCTTCACACAGAATTTCCGGTAACATTAATAAACGTAACATGTTTATAATTTTAAACTATTCAAAGGTGTTTTCGTTGAAATAAAAAGATAAGTGTTTCGCGAGATAATACTCTTTTGACAACATTTTATAAGACGAAAAACTCAAAAATCAAATCAGGTTAGTGTCAGCATCCCATCACCACTCTTCGAAAAACATACTCAAGAGATGTGAACACCAACATGCTCACCTCAACAACCCAGTTAATATTCATCAATGAACAATTAAATATCCTTCTTTCCTTTTTCCATTTTTAATCCAATTTGTATTGTTGATATTGCTGGTGTGTATAATAAATATTGAGGATAAGCTTTCTCTACAAAGCTATACACCAAAAACGTGCACCTCATCTTAAATACGTTCAGTATTTCACTGAAAAAAATAAGACATTTATTCTAATTTTTAAAATGTGTTCAATTTAAGATCAATTTAATAATATGAAGTGAATGTTTTCATAAATACATCGCTTTAGTTTCGTTTTCTCTGTTTTACATTGTTTTCGCTGTTCTTGTATTTGTTTGCTACTTCGAAGTACTTTCAGATCTATTGAATTCTGATTTTGAAAGTTGAAGAATGCCTCTATATTGGATTACCATTCCAGTCAATATATATGATAATACACGTGTACTTTCATTTATAATATATGGTCACCTACTAAATCAATTTAAAATGATTATCTGGTCGCCAAAGAAAATTGTAATTGACAAATATTTGGTGTTTCTGTGTGCTAAAATTTAGGATTTACTGAATTAAAACTAAATTGTTCCCAAATTGAATAAGATGTTATAAATATTATTCTGTCGTCGTTGTTGATTTAAAAGAGCCATTCGTTTATATAATTAAATGATACTTAGCTGAAAATATTTTTAAACATGAGAGCGATCCTCTTTATTAAAATAATATTTTAATTGTCGCAATAAACTGTTCTTTTAATTATTTAAACTTATTTATCTGAGACTCAGTTTATGGTAAGAATAAATAAAAGAATGTAGCTAAACAGGCGTTTAATTTCAACTAAAAATCATTATTACACCGAATGTTTAAAACAACTGTTAATAGAGTTGACTACATTCTGTGTGCACATCAGTGACATCCTATATCTCATATATGTAAATGGTTTTACTAGTAAGATAGAGTTCGCTTCCACATATAAATATAAACATTGGTTTCCTGCTGCACATGCTTTCGACTTTTATTCATACTAATTTCCTTTTTGACAGCTTGTATTTTGCAGTTTGACTACGTTGTTGCGAGATAGGCAATCTATATTAATGATGTAAGAGAGCGCCCCCATTCTTCTTGTCGGCCTTTTAGGAACTATTTCTATGATTCTGAATAACTCTCGTGCAACACTCACCATGATATATTATCATGAAAACGTATATTATATTCCCTCCGTCTCGTCTAGGCTAAAACAAGCCAACAAATTGAAAGTACACATAAGTGTAAAAAGCCAGCAATCAATCAACTTTATTTTCGTAATAGCGAATTCTTACTTTGAAAATGATAACATAACTCTTATCTCATATTGCATGCTGTGAATGCGAAAAGTATAAAGTTTTCACTATTCAGAGCCGCTTAAATTGAGAGGAAACAGAAGACAGACATGTAGATCTGCATGTATTTGAAAGACAGAGAATAGAATTACCTTATGCAACGGACACGCCAAGAGAAACCGGCGAGTTACTGACCCTCAGATTCAATTATGGCCTCTTGCTTCATGGAGTGTATATGTGTGTAAGTGTGTGTTAGAACGGATATAGATGAAGAAAGAGGGAAAGTGTGTGTTTATGATATAGGTTTATGTTCTGGTTACGTCTTTACTGACAGCGAATATATCGGCCGATAGGAGAATGTCACAGACCGCAAATCCACTGACATATTTAAAGTCTTACACGACAGTTCGGCAATACGAGAGGAGACGGCTTCATCGTTCGATTTTGTCTGTGTTTTGGTCCACTTAACATGCATCCATTACCGAAAGTGAAAATGAAACCACTTTTTGCCAAGTGAAGATACTTTAAACTCATGAAGTAGTAATTTTAATACGAGGACAACGTGTTATATATATATATATATATATATATATATATATATATATATATATATATATAAACATTTATTATTTTTACCGACAGACACAGGTGTGCCATCAGTGTAATAGATAATAAATACTGCCGGTCTAATGATTCGAACACAGTTGCGAAGTCACCTTTGTGTCTGCAGCCTGGTATTCAACCTCTAAGCTACCATCAATTAATATAGGAAAGGAGAGAATCAAAATTCGGAATGATGTCGAATCGTCAGACATATACAGTAAGCTTAGACATATAGTGTTAAATAGCTGCAACCCAAACATCGCATTACACATAGATTGGCAGCTTATTATATATATATATATATATATATATATATATATATATATATATATATATATATATATATATATATATATGTCACTTTTTTAACCTTGTATATCTCTTACTTCTTCCGGCCTTCACTAACCTATTTAACAATTTTCTTAATTAACCTCCATATAACTTTTTTGAATAAAATTTCAAAGTTTATATTTTCCCATATCTATTTGAACTAGCATCCCGTAACTGCTTATTTACTTCAACCCATAATTTCTTCCACCTTGGAGACTCCCATTCCGGATATCCTCTCTAGGTCTTCTTTTCCTTTTTCTTTTTCCTTATTCTAATTTTCATTCTTGAGCTCCAATCTTATCGACTTTTCCCTCATTCTATTATTAGTATCTTATTTTTATTATTTTTTAATTTTTTAATTTTTTTATTTTTTATTCTTTCGGTCAATCCTCAATTTTCCCTGCAAGCTTAAGACTAATCTTATTATCTATTTTTCTTTCTTTATTCTTTTATTTTCTTATTTCTACTTTTTATACTATTTTTATCTTTACTCTTTTAAATTTTAACTCATTTTCCTAGTCCTACCCTTCATATATATTTTGCCTCATTGTTCATATCTAAGGTCATTTGATTAAACTTCTAAACCCCGAACTCTGTTCTTATACATATTCTGATATTTTAACCCCTTATCCTAACATTCGTTAACTTACCCCCACTCCTTTCTTCCCCTTTTCTAGTTGAATCCTAATTCGCGCTAACTTCCAATTTCAACTTTATGTTTCACCCCCCCCCCCCCCCACTTTCACACTCTTAGTTTTATCCGCATTCCTTCACCGCATCGCTCCCGTTCTCCTCCCCCTCCCTTTCCTCGTACCCGTCCCTTTCTCCTCCCACACACCACTCACCCGTTTCCTCCCTTGCCCACTGGTCGCATATTATATTCTTGTTTTCACTGTCTTTGCTTTTCTTCATTTATAGCCGGCTTTCTCAACTGGGCAGACTTTAAATATTCTCACTGCCCCTTTTTTCCACTTTAAAACACTTTCCTTTGTCATCTCTGCCCGGGAAGTTTCTTTAATGGCGAATATTTTACATCTTAATCTCCTCTGACGCCTGCCTGCATCATCGAATGTACTTCTTATTGGACTTTTTACCCTTTTTGGATTTTCTATTTTCGCCGTACCTGAAGTTGTGGCTTCTTGGAATTTAACTTTGAAACTTCTCTCATTACTTCTCGTGCCTCTAACGACCTACCTATCTACATCGTATTCTCTCTGCTGGACTCTTCGACACCGGACTTTTTGGCAATCGGACATTTGCTTGCACCCTGGCACAGTTTTGCCCTACGTTTCTTTCCCTACAACTTTTATTTTATTTCATTTTTTCAAATTTTAAATCTTGGCCAATGCCAACTTATCTATCCCAGCGACTTCCTCTGATGATAAGATTTTGATCTTTGAAAAGCCTGGCTTAAGGAAAATTTAACTTGAATAAATTGCCTTTTTGCGGAATATACCTTGCTTTGAACTTTTGAATTGAATTTTGATTTGGCTTTTGCTTTCTCTAATTCCTTTCCATTCTCCTTCATTTCTACCTGCTCTATCCTGGATATTGAGCTGTGTACTCTTCACAATAGGGTTTTACCTTTCCTAAAAGTTCGCTTTTAGTACACCTCTTTATATATATATATATATATATATATATATATATATATATATATATATAAGGGTGTGTGTTGTGAAACTAAATACAGTCAGAGCGATAACTGGATTCCACATTGCTTAAATGGAGAGCTGTTTTTGAAAAAAATAGGACACTTAGTTACCTTCGTAATTGTAAATATTAAACATTTTACTTCATCTGTATACGTGACGGAGGTTTTAATCCGAACCGGATAAGGCCTGACTCCTCAAATTGCATTCGGGTTTCGAATCAAAGTTGGAAGTTTATATTAAAAAATACTTTTTTTATTTTCTTGAGACAATGTATATCCTCAGTACTAGATGGAGAGTATAATGTAGCAATTATTATGCTATTCCCAAATGTATTTCTATTGATTCCACAGACAGGGAGAATTCTAAGAAGACTGGAAAATATAACAGGATAATCGAGGAAGAATTGGCGTTATGTCGAATCTGTCCGAGCTAGTTTAACAGAGTCTAGTTTACCATACTGTTTATTTGTTTAACATATGGTTACAGAATACTTTCCAAGGGTATTAACGAAATTGATGCAGTTGCCCCGACATAACTCGAACCGGCACGCCGAGTTCACAGTCCACACCAATAACCTAAGTAGTCAATGACAGAGACATCTACACTGTAGAACAGTAGTCATATATTTATTAGGTATTTTGAACATTGATGATTCTTTGAATAGAGCCGATCGACATCTGTCATTATCCAGTTTATCTACGGGTTTTGTTAATCATATAATTGATTTTTGATTTCGTCCCTTGACGCATCGCCATCACTAAAATGAACTTTTTGTATGTCAACTGACCGGGGTCGAACTTTGACTTATGCCATAACATGATATGCAGTCTCTGCTGAAATCTATTACACATGTTATGTCGAGGAAGTTTAGGTTCAAAAACGAAACCCAGATCTAATAACGATCTTTGAGTATGCATCTCATTTGAATGAGAAGGTCCGTTCAGAGAAAGTCAATATATATGTGCGTATCTTGTCTGGGGTGTCATGATAGTAAACCAAAATGTAAACATCGAAAGAAATTATATCATGATCTTAGTCCCTTTTACATATTTATTATGTTTATATATATATAGATTCATTCATATATATATATATATATATATATATATATATATATATATATATATATGCATAATACTAGAATTCTCGTTCCATGACAGGTAAGAATAATACCCCGATAAGAACCGTTTTTTCCCAGTTTTATGCAAATAAACTTATATATAATGCTACTAAATCTTATGTTTAGGATCCTAATTCTAATTTTGATTAAAATCCATGTTTTCTTAATTCTAGAAACTTTATAATATTTAAGACATAAGCTTAATGAGTCTAAAGAAAAAAATTGAAATGTATCTAATCCTGCGTAATTGGTGTCTAATGACTATAGATATACTTTAATATATCTGAATCTCAAATGCTTCCTGCAAACTTTTTTTAATACTTCAAAAACTGATATTTGGTTAATATTTAGTAATTTATATCTAATACTTTATATTAAAATTTCACAAAATTGGGAGTATCTGAATTTTTACAAAAAGCTTCCTACCCGCATTTTCCCAATATTATACAAAAAAATTCAACGAAATGTGTTTCACATTACTTACCCTAAGCTTCTCAGCTGTGTTCACAAATTATAATGATCGGTTAATTAGTTCAGGAGTTTATCCAATACATACGAATATATAAACATGAAGTAATCACATTTCATGATGCTCCCACGTTTGTATTTTAATTAAGGCTTTTTAAAGACTAACATAACGAGTTTTTAAGTGTCCCCAAAGTAGAATTTCGTTTTTATATGACTATCAAACATTGTTTCATAAGAAATTAGCTTTCGCTAAGCGTAGAGGGTGAATTCCCAGCGAATATTCATCGCGAATATTTGCGTGTTTTTGTAATTGAATCATACTTTTCGCAGGGCAGGGTATTTTTACATATGCCAAATAAATGAATAAAGCTAAGAAATCATAACTTGCCTAGTCATGCAAATTGCATTCAGAACGAAGGTTCCAGCTACGCACAAATCATTTTTTATCACTTTCCAAGTTGGTATTTGATAAATCTTATATTATATCAAGACTATTAGAGCTGCTTGTTTCTAAATCTGCCATAGAATTCAACTACACGGAAGTTTTATTTTACTGGTTTAAACTTGTGCTTTACTTAAGTGTAAACGAACACGTCATTTATAAGATATATTTTTACGTGTTGAAAATGTCTGATTGCAATGTTTAACTCTACTAAACCTGAGGGTGGTGAAAGCTTGCACTAATATGGTCACGCCAGCTGATATTTTGTAAAGTACTACTATATTAGTCGAGGTGATCCTTATGTCTCTAAAATAAGTTTAGTTGTTTCGGAATATTTTATAAATTATAAACTTGTGATGACGCCTTGAAGACGTTACAGATGCCAGCAAGATATGTAAAATTGTGTGTACATGAATTTTTGATAGTCATAGCTATTGTGGTTCAGGTGTAAATAAAAAGAAAGCATCGATAGCCACATTCCACGCAGTCTTAGATATCTCTAAAGTTCCCAGGTGTAATAGTGTTTATAATATAATTTATACTCTAACCATACCATCTTTTGAATTTCATAAACAAGTAATATTTCACCGATACATCTGTAAACATGCTCAATGTCGCGTGTATAGTGGAGTGCATTGAATGCACTCCACTATACATCCAACATTGAGCATGTTTACTTCTGACAGCAGGTCGCCAATAGGTTATTATTTAGTTCAATGAAAAGATCATGCGATAAATGGTTTGGTATTTTTTAAATAGTAATCATGTCTTCTTCGATACGATGTTCCCAGCCATTATTGTTTGCCACTTAAAACGTTGCAAAAGTAATGTTCAAAGCAGTTGGTGGGCAACATGGTTGGTCATGTTTTTGTCCATACATCTGTTGGTCTCAATGTGTGGTCCAAGTAGTATATATATATATATATATATATATATATATATATATATATATATATATATATATATATATATATATATATATATATATAGTACATGTATTGTATTAGTTTCTGTAAATGTAAATCCGTAGAAAGATTTATTTAGGAGAGAAAATTCTTCAAATCCATCCATTTCTCGAAAATTCTTGGTCTGATGAGGTTGCTTTTCTGGGAAAAGTGCAACCGAAACATGTATGCACATATATGTAACCAATAATGTTTGTATAAATAAAAATGTATACTTATATATATATATATATATATATATATATATATATATATATATATATATATTCCAGCAAGACATGCAAAGGGGGAGGGCAATTACTTTATATTTAGTTTGACAACTAGTATGAAATATTATCTGTGTTTGGTTGGACTCTGGGCACAGGAAGACATTTAAGCGAGCGTAGCTGTTGTTGTGTGTTGAGTAAAGCTAGATTGTTGTTCAGTAGAGAAAAAAAATGTCATCGTACATTCGCAAAACAAAAGATCGGTAATTGGTGTTACTGAGAGCTGCTCTTGTTTAGAAAAAATCATTTTGTTAGATCAGTGAAAAAACACAGCATTTACACTGCAACCGGTGTCAGAAGCCAACAACGAATTAACGCGAAGAAAACAAGTGGGCGATCCGTGTCTTTTCAGTCAACTCACACACACTTAATTTCACATATCGAATAAAAACGTATAGCAAATAGTCTTCAACACTACGAGAATTATTGTGCAACGTTTATATTTACTTGTTTAAGGTAAGTTTCATTCCCAGTTATAAACCCAGCTATATAAAACTACGTCAGATCTTGTGATGTCTATTATAGTTAATTTAAATAATTTAAAAATGTAAATAATCTATTATCTAACCGTATATTTCTTTAAAACTACGAACACAATTACATTCAGAACACGTGAATATCAGACGGTATGCAATCGAAGCATTGAGTTCTATTTTCCCGTTCTATTTTACATGTAAATATTTGGTTTAATAGTTATCGCTTAAATACGTGTATCATAATAGAATATTTTGAATGTTAGGCACATTATATATTTTACACAACGGACACACGATATATATATATATATATATATATATATATATATATATATATATATATATATATATATATATATATATATAGTGCGTCAATGAAAATTAATAAGACCTGCAAATGGAAGCAAATCGATATTTTCAGTTGTTCAAAACAAGGAGCAGTTTGGTTAATAAAAACATTTATTTTTCATCTCATACTTTCCTTAAACCAGGCTTTTCAAAGATTAAAATCTTATCATCAGAGGAAAAATTATGATTGATAAGTTGACAGGATAGGACTGTCAAAGTTCCAAATTTGAAAAAGTTTTCTTTTAAAATTAAAAAATTAAAAAAGTTTTTAAAAAGTTTTTAAAAAGTTTTTTAAAAGTTCAAACGAGCAGGGGAACCACCAATAACGAAATCCAAAAAACGTGGGGTTCAGAAATATTGGTAAATCCAGAGGAATCTGTATAAAAATCCAACGACGGCGATTCTATTCAGGTCTGTTGTCCACGGAGAGGAATCAAATAAAAGTGGCCATTTCAAGGAAAACAATATTCTTCCTGTTTTCAGTTAAGCGTATTCCAAGGCAAAAGCTTCAATGGGATCAAAACCGAATTGTCGCAATGTATTAAAATTATTTGGGAATTTTGGGATAGCATAAATAAAGAAAAAGAAGAGGAAAAGAAAGGGATGGTAAAAGAAAAGGAAAAAGAAGAAAAGAAGAGAAAGGAAGAAAAGAAAAAAGAAAAAGAAAAAGAGAAAGAGAAAGAGAAAAAAACGATCGGGAGTAGAGTGTCATCTAACAAGTGGGGGGAGGGGGTTAAGGGATTCAGATCAAAATGATATTTAGGCAGAAAGAAGGATGGAAAGTAAATCTCAAAGTGGCCACACACAAAAAAATGCCATGTGCCTGGTCAACTCAGTGAAGTTATATTCCCAAGAGGGAATGTAAGTAGATTAAATACTGCAGAGGGAAGGAGAGTATACCGTCAGGTTAGGTTAAGGGATTGAGGGTCGGCCGAAGAAGACACAGCTTTTACTAGGGGAAGAGAGATAATTACACTTTTGCTTACGGAGGGGAATCAGGGCGTGAAGAGGGGGATGAGGGGGAGAGGGAGTGGGTAACGAGGATGTAGCAGAGGGAGCGGGTGCGTATGGCGGGTAGAGGAGGTGAGGGGAGGGGATGGCGGGGATGTCGGGGCCAAGCAGACAGACAGTGGAGCAAGTGAGAGGGATGAGACCAAAATGAGGGTGCGACCAGGAGAACACAGCTTTAGCCCGGGGAAGAGAGATATAATTACACGTTTGCCAATAGGAAGAAAGCCCCAGCCAACGCCGGGTACCCCTGCTAGTATAATAAAAAAAAGCATTGTTGAGACTAGAGAAAAGAGAAGAGAGTGAAGAGGGAACACGGGGGGGGGGGTAATACAGGGGTTGATTTCTTGATAAGTGTTAATGGTTGCATCAGCGTGTCAATATCATGCTGGATTGGTCGATTGGGAAGGAGACCCAGTCTGGCTTAAATCTATGGGCCAAGTCATTTAGATATAATCTTGTATACTTTTAAAATTTGAAAATGTTTATCTTTTTATTTATTTTACTTTTTTTACCGTATTTTAATTCTTAAGTGCATTTTTGTTTCATATTATTGTTATTCATTTATTTATTTATTGTTATTAATATAAGCCGAGCACAGCTTACAATTGGGAAACAAATTGACTAAACATGTTGTAAAGCTTATTAACATAAAGTAAATATGGTAATAACAGCAATATTTATAATAATGAAAATAATAAAAATAATAATAATATGAATAATAATAGGTATATTACTACTGATAATAATAATAATAATAATAATAATAATAATAATAATAATAATAATAATAATAATAATAATAATAATAATAATTTCAATAATTGTAAGTATAAAAACATTTATAATCATAATAAGGGGTGCGTAATAAACGAATTGAATATAGAGAATAAAGATAAGATTATAGCTATGGAAATAATGATACATATTTAAATTAGAAGGTATTACAATAAATAATAAATAATAATAATACTAATAATAGCAGTAATATGAATGATAATGATGATAATAATGATAATAATAGTATAAATAATACTACTAGTAATAATAACTATTATTATTATTATAATGATAATAAAATTAATAATGATGATGGTGATGATAACAAAAATAATGATAATAGTAGAACTAATTATGATAATAATAATAATGGTTAATTATGATGATGATAATAATGATAATGATAATAATAACCGTAATAATAATAATCGTAAATAAATAAAAACAATAATAGTAATAATAATGATAATAATAATGAAAATAATAATGATGATGATAATAATAATTATACTACTACAACTACTACTACTACTACTACTACTACTATTTATAATAATAATCCCAATAGGAACAATAAAAAAACTGGAGAAAAAGACTGGGAGAAATTGGAATCAAATGGACCATCGAAATCATACAAAGTACGGCAATGATCAAAACAGCTGCAATCTTAATGAAAATCCTTGAATGCGGAAACCAACCCGCCTAAGCAACAAAGGTTAATCAGTCACATGGAGTTTACAATAATAAGAAAAGAAAACCACACGAAGAACCCCACATATAAAAACTAATGAAACAGAACATACATTCATAAGCTCCCCCTCACCAATAAATTACACCGGCTTAGTCTAACAGCACATTAAAATTAACCAAGGAATAGAAATTTCAAGAAACACTAAAAGCCTTGAGCTCCCCCTCCCTAAAGAAAATGGTGCCGGCCTAGGCTGACACCAGACAAAATATCTGTAAGGGCTCGAAGACGATGAAAAGACCGAGGAGGGACAGCACAAACCTGACCTCTACTTGAAAAGTGCGGTGAATGCTGGAAGCTTGGGGAAGCTGATTGCCACTCAAACCCCAGATAAGACCAATGTGAAGAAGCTGTTGCGATACGGCAAGGAATATTTTCTGTGGTTATCGAACATAAGTGAATAATACTGTAAATTTGGGGAGGCTTATTTTCACTCAGACTCCAGGAAATAGCACTGGTTATTGTCGAAGAACAATCACTAACGATAATCTGTGTGACTGTTAGATAATGGCCTTATGGGAATGAACGTGTCTGTTGGAAATCGGGTTTGACTTGCGCGATTTGTAGCAGAGTCACCTCGTGCAAGTTGGTGCGATGTGTTCTCACGATTTGCGGGGACAGTTGACGAGATCTCGGGTCGGGGAGTTAGGTCACACCTGTTCGTCGATCACACGGTTTCGTGACGTCACAGTTTTGCCGGTGGGAAAACTAAGTTTAAATTGGGAGTTCTTGACTGGAAGCCAACGAGAGAACACGCTTTAGCCATGTAGCGATTACAAGCTAGGGAATTTCGGATCCTCCGAAGTAGAGCCAGACGAAGTCCCCATCTTCCTTCCTTTACAAGGAAGTCAGAAAAATAACTAGTGTAAGCCTCTCTCTGCTACAACGAACTTGCCCAGTATCGACAAGCTAGATAGAATAAATAGCTCTAAATTAAAAAGGAGAAGCCTTGTTATATTTTATTGTACGGGGAGATTTGGTGTTAGTTACAGACAGAACCCGCCGGCCGAAAATGTAACAACGACAAAGACCCTGCAGAAAACGGTTGCGGCGATGGAGCGATTAACAATGACAGCTGGGTTGCAGACAACAAAGAAGAGACAGAAAAAGAAAGGGAAATATGATTCCCGAATTGCGTCTACTGCTGTGTCGGCCGGAAAGGGGGAGATTGAAAATCGGGACCGAATAGCAAGACCACTCGACGTCGCCGGATCGAGAAACGACATATCGTCCCATTAGCAGCGATGCCGTTCGTTCTAGAGCAACAAACGAGAGTTCTACGACAACAGAAATTCCCGACATGAAACGTATCATAAATTAGTAATTCAACATGACAACTCCAACGAGTACAAATAATAATAATTATGGTCGTGATAATGATGGGAATACTACTACTACTATTACTACTACTACTACTACTATTACTACTACTACTACTACTACTAATAATAATAATAATAAAATTATAATCTGCAATTGGTAATAATGTTAATGGTAATAATATTAAGTATTAATAACTACATTAATAATGTATTGTAATTATAATTCTAATAATACTGGGATAATTTAACACACTTTTCATACTGGAGATGATGTAATATATAGTATATATAAATGTATAGCTATGCATCATTTATTTGTTTGTGGATAGATAAGTCCTTTATTCCTTAGTATTGCATGGAGGGGGTAATTGATTCTTAGGAATTTAGAAGATACTATAGAATAGTGGGCTTTTGTTAGAGTTAAATGATGTTTTAAAATATTTAGCTGATACACTATTTTCCATTAGTAACTCTGGTCTAATAAGTTATATGTACATTACTAGGAAGCTGTGATCTATTACGGCTACAGTTAATTGATGTTTCTTGTTTTGTATTCTGAAGTTTAACCCTATCACCAAATCTTACTCTCTCAAGTTTTTCACTTAGGCATGAAATACAGAGTGAATTTACGGAACTACAGGGACAGGTATTTCTATTAGTGTCCAATTCACTGTTTGTAAGTGATTATTCTTGCTTAGTTTCCAGTGGTATATAGAGTGTGAAGTTCCTTTTATGTAGTCATGATTATTGAATGATCACTAATGGCCGGTATATTTTTTTTTTTAAGTATTATCAGCCATGCCGATATATTATTTTTCTGTGAATGGTTTTCTTTGTTTGAATTGTGGCCTAGTAGACTATTGTGGTTGTTTGGCAATATTGGTGCAGAGGACATTCTTTTTTGTTTATGTAGTTGCAAGTTTAAATTTGTGTTGTTTTTTATCATAGTAAAAAAATTAATTATATTTCTATGTCTTAACTACAACTGTAGGTCAATTGTAGGGTGTTTTTATTTTACCTTTCATATAGTATGTTACTAGGAGGGAAGTGCAGGTTTATTAAATTCAGGAATCTTTAACTAAGTTAAGTTGTAACCATGTGATAAAGTGGGAGTGTAAACCAAATACTATGCCTACTTCTTTCTCTTTTATTTTTTATTGTTGGACGTTATATGTTTAATACATTTCATTTAGGTGTTTTTGTATCCACTCTCTTTTAGTGTTTTATTGTAAAAGGTGTTATGTGCGTTAATGATTGACTCATTAGATGAGTTGTTGGTCAACGGATTTGAGAATGTGTTTAATTATAGTTTCAAAATGATTAGAGAGTGGTTGAACATGAATTGAAGTAGCTTTATCTGTAGTAAAGGGTTCGTAACTTTCGTTGTTTAAGTCAAATGTTACATCTAAGAAGTAAACTAGTTTAATGTTTGATGTTATTTCCGCCTTAAGACTGAACTTGTTTATCTCTCTAAAATAATCTTGTTTATTCTTTCACACCTTTGCTCATTTGAGTTTTTTACAACTAGTAAGTCGTCATTTCGATATAAACTGATATATTATATGGTAATGTATTTTGTGAGGTTGTATAATATGTATTGCCTAACTATACTGGAGACTGTTTCTCCTTACCCATCGACACATCCAGCATGATATTGATACGCAGATCAATCTACTAACACATATCCTGCCATGGGTCACGAGATTTTTTACCACCTTTTTCCTTTTCTTCCGCTCTCTCCTCATACCTTTTTTTCTCTTTTCTCTATCTTCAACGAGTTTATTTTATGTTATATTTCATTTTCAACGGTTTTAAATCTGACCACGTGACTTCCGAAATGTTTAATTTTCTTTTTTCCTTTTTTTTTGTTTTTCATATTTCATTCCTTCCAAATGTTATCATGGGTAAGGATCGGATTTTTATTATGTCTGATAAGATCTCAGTTCCTAAAAGCTGTTGATCGATATTTAAACAAACCATATTTAATTACATTAGTTAGGCACTTGTAGGCGTTGATGCTATGTAAGAGTTACCTATTATCTTACATCTTTTAAAAAAATAAACGATGTTTAAGTGAGTTTATTTTGCCAGTTTTCTCCCTTCGCGCCTTCTCGCATTTTCTAATGTTATACTATTCGCCCTTGTCCTTATTTTCAAATATGTAGCATAACAACAAAAATAAAATTGCTTTAATTTTAACAATCTTTCGAAAATATATGTAGAATATGTCTTGCAATAAAATATATAAACGTTAATCGTCAGTCCATAATTTTTACAAGAATGTTTAATTGAAGTAAACCAATGCTAGACATGGTCATCAATGCCTATATAGTCATTCACTGACAATCTAAGGCAAATGCATATACATTTTCGACTACGTAAATATTGTAAAAATTCTGCTATGAGTTCATATAGCATTCCGTCAAAAATGGCATGAGATCAAATGAGATTGGCGAAGTGGACCGATGAGATGATGGGAATAGGCGATATTGTAACTCTGGGATCATCTGTATGCACCTCGAGCGCGTTTATCCATTTGCCCAATTTCCTGATAATAGTATTTGAGGAAAATGAAAAACAGAGTCAAATAAAACGTAGAAATAAGAAAGAAAAGAGTGCAGGATTAAAATCTACTTTAGATTCATTTCCTCAGCCGGGTGCTACTGAGATTTTCTAGAATACGAAACGCGTAGAACAAATTGAAAACATACAGGTTCACATTGTATCCTCAAGCAAATATTATCTGCAAGATGACTGCATTGTTAATCTAAAAAATAAAGAAACCGTCGCTGAGGAAGAATAAGAAATATTACATATGTACTGAAAGAAAAGTCGACGCAAAAACCTCTTCAATATTTTTCCTCAAATATCTTCTGTCAATAAGATGAAGTAACATAATATATATATATATATATATATATAATTTTTGTGTCATTTTATTTCATACAAAGTTCTCAAAAATTAAGGGACCGCTTAATTTCTGTATAAGATACATAGATATTCGAATATTCCTTAACGTTCTCCTTTACTTGTCAAACTTTGAGTTAGTTAAGAAGTTAAAGATTTGTTTTCCTCTCCCAAATTGATCAGTTTACTATGTTATAGTAAATCGTGTTCGTGGTCTCTTGGTCGTACCGTTTTCTCAGGACAATAATTTATCAAGTCTGGTGGAGTATATAGCTAAGTGTAGTTAATTCAGGTAGCATCACTAGTAGTAGGTGCATTATTTCTCGTGTGAGCTATTGTATAGCCATACCGGAAAGCTCTTATATATGTTACGAATACTATGTTATTCATAGATATTTGGTCATGGTTTACTTGTAGGGATAAGTATCCTCATGTGAGGTTGCCCTGACAAACCCTTGTAAAGAGAGACCATGACACTCGAGTGTAGGGTCTAGTAAGTAATTTAAACTTTGTGTTTATTAAAGACAGAAAGGACAACAATAAAACACGGGAAGTAAATTAAAGCAAACGGGAAATGTGACCAGTGTTGTTCGGATCAACAAATGTCTTTAAAATTATTGAGAAATAAAAATGGAAAAAAATAAAAGATGATACGAAATTAAATGTTTTAGTACGCGAGTAACTATTTTAAAATATGTAGCTTGTGCGAAAAAGCCGTTCATCCGAGAAATAAAGAGAAATGAACGGAAGAAAAATGCAAATCAAAAACAGGAAACATGAATAATAGCAATAAAAAATAATTAGTACTTAGCTTGGATCGGAGATGATAATAAAGTTGTGGGCTATATAATATTGTTTAAATGCGCTATTTGCTTGATGTTTGGTTAAGGAGTAACAGCCAAACCTGAAGTTTACGTTAGATTTTTTGGAGCGAATGATCAGAGCGTTTTCGATGAATTTGCGGCGTGGGAGAGTGGAGGTATTCTTGAGAAGGGTGCGATTTTTACTCTCGAAATTGTAGGTAAAAAGTTTTCCGCTGCATGACAAGTGTATTGGGGGATTATCATGTTTGATGTACTATTTATGCTCGTAAATACGGGGTTTAATAATTCTGGTCGTCTCGCCGATATAACACACCGCTGAAAGGGCAGATTATATTTTATAGATGCCGGTTTGTCAATAGCTGCTTTTAGAGGAGGTGGGAGCGCAGTTTGGTGTTAAGTAAATCTTTAATTATTTCAGAGGTTTATGTCAATATATTTCGCTCAGGTTTGAATAGTTTGTGTTGTAATGAGGTGGATATACAATTAGTAGAGATAAATAGTTTAAAACAATATATATTTTTGTCAGTAAATCTAAACTCTGAATTTTTCCTGAAGACGTTTGTGATCCGAACAAAACTAGTAAAATCTCTTGTTTGTTTTTTTGAATTTCTTTCTGTTTTTTATTGTTTTTTTTAATTTCTGTGTTCTAAACATATATTCGGTCTCAATGACTTTTCATTTTATGATATATCGTGTATTTGAACCCCAGAAAAGTTTACTCTTTACTTGCAATATCAACAAAACAGATACGTTGCACCTAAAGAAGACACAATCGTAGTCATTGAATAAGGAAAACAATAACTGATAAGAGAGACATCGCATCGAACCTAATGAGTTAAAGGTCGACTAAACACCAGGTCGAGTGACAACATATCTATGGTCTTCGCCTGACGATTCCGTGTGGTTATGAAACGCGGACGCAACTGTATAGCTTCCTTGGTATTAATTTATTTTCATACTTTACTACTAAGGACAAGTAATGTATTTAGCACTGTTGAAATAAATACTAAAAATCTGTGCACACTATATTACATTAATATTATATGTGTATACATAAAATAACAATTTTAAATACAGAGAGAAATATATATATATATATATATATATATATATATATATATATATATATATATATATATATATACTATTATATGATGTTATAAATGCTTTACTTGTTCTTTACCGCTTTCGAAAATATTGGTTTTATATTCATTTTATTAATATAATTGAACTTGATTAATTAATATATATATATATATATATATATATATATATAAACAAATATATATACATATATATACATATATATATATATACATATATCTATGAACAAATATATATTTATATATAAATATATACATTATATATATATATATATATATATATATATATATATATATATATATATATATGTGAATGAGAATACAAGGGTAAAATAAGTCCGACAATATGAGGGAAAATGGAAAAGTGTAAAACCGACACCTCAACGTTTCGACCAGCTCTTGTGATGGTTTTATCTAGAGACAATACGTAAAAGTAGCAAATATACTTTTAGTCTCTTATCACTAGATCAATCTATGACACTTTTGATAAAGCCCACATAGCAGCTGGGCGAAACGGTGTTTTAGGTCTTCCGCTTTTCCATTTTAATCCATATATATATATATATATATATATATATATATATATATATATATATATTGAGAGAGAGAGGTAGAGATATAGAGAGAGAGAAACAGAGAGAGGAAGTGAGAGGGGGAGATAGCTGGCTTACTATTAACCATATATATATATATATATATATATATATATATATATATATATATTTGTGTAATTACGCAGCATTCCTTCTCTTATCATGTTTGGTTAAACAGTAGCGACAGCTTCTGTTTATTTACTTTTTGATTCGTTTTTTTTCGATTCGTCGTACGACCGATTTTGTATTGTTGTCCATGTTGCATAAAAATCGCCATATTTTCGCGAACGTTTTCCACTGATGTCGGTAATCTTCAGGAGGATGAATGAGAACGCACAAAAGATTGGTGAATTCATTAAGAAGACGTTTTTAAAAACATTTACATACCACTTCAACAACACTTCAACATACCTTCCCCCCCCCCCTCATAATGAGCATGGTTGATACTAGGTTTATTTACTTGAATAAACAACGCTTCCATCATTTGGGAGACGAATACTGCAATATGAGATCCCAAAGAATTGCTGTGTTCTTGGTTAAGTGGAATTGAAATGCTTTTAAAAGCGTCTTCTTAATTAATTCACCAATCTTTTATTTTGCATACTCATTCATCAGCCTGAAAATGACGACGTCGGTGGAAAACGTTCACGAAAATATGGCGATTTTTTTATACAACATGGACGACAGTACCAAATCGGTCGTGCGACGAATCGTAAAAACGAATATATATATATATATATATATATATATATATATATATATATATATATATATATATATATACATATTCTAAAGATGTTTAAACCAAATATTAATTTATAATGTCAATACTTTCCAAAATATTAGATAATGTTGAATTACCACGGACAAAGCCATGTTGGTTACAATTTATATCAACCTTTATAAAATTTTATATGTGGTTTCTAATTATTTTTTCAAATAACTTACACAAAATACATGTTAGAGAATATTTGCACCCGCTGTCTACTCCACCCGGGCTCGCGCCCTAGGCTTCCGTTACTTTTTTAAAGGTGTCGAACCTTTTTTTATGTAGCGGTATTACTATAGCTCTTTTCCAAATATATGGAATCTCTTCATATTCCATACATTTCCAAAACAAATGTGTTATTCAATTGCATTCATTTACTTCTAGTGTTTCATATTCATTTTGTTTACTTACAATATTTTTATAATATCCCATACTTGGTATAATTCCAAATTTCCTCCAAGCTTCATCTTTTCTGTCTTGTTACAAGATAGACAATTACTGCCCCAATGTAATTTTTCTAATGGATCACCTTGTTCTGATAAGTTTAATAATAATATCTGAAATATTTTCTATTATAGATGTTATCTTTCTATTTAATTCCCCCCACATTTCACTAACTTTCGAGCTATACTCCCAATCGATGTTTCTCCTTTCTCTAGCACAAACTCCTTTGTAATCTTAGACCAGTTATTCTGTGTTTTGTTTATATAATCAAATTCTCCCTTCATTTTAACTTCGATTTTAATAAAACTTGCATCTCCTATTATACATTTATTATTTGAAAAAAGCTGATCCAATGTACTTTTTTCTGGTCTATTTTCCACTAGTGTATATACAATATATTCCTCTATATACCAATTCAAACGGTGTGTTGTATATAAGTCCAAATATTCGTTCTTTATTTTAAAGTGTTGAGTAATTGAATTTATAGGAGACACAACTAAACGCCTTGTCCAATTCACATTTGGTTAATTGAAATCCCTTACCATTATAATGTATTCAGATTTTCTTACGTAAATGGTATCTCACTCATTTGTTCTTTTAATCTATAATTATGGTCTATGGACAAACTCGGAGATCCGTATATACATACTACGGCGAAAGCTCTGTTATTAGCATCGATTATATTTAACGCAAAAGATTCAGTTTTATCAAACTAATCCAATCTAGAAGCCTTTAACGCCATAGGCACATACATAGCAGACCTCTCACGTTTTGTATTATTTTTCCTATCTTCTCGTATGAATTTAAAATTTACTATTGCCAATTCTGCCTCTTCTACACCCCCGTACACCAATATGCTTCTGTAATACACATTATTTTATATTTGTTAGCAATCAAGTTTAGTTCCGTTATTTTGTTAGCGTTTGTATACAGCATTTTCAAAGTTTCTCTATTGTTCTTTACTCGTTTGAATTTATTTTATTTGGGCGCGTTTTCGTTGTTGTGTGATTCTCAGTGGGTTTGAGGTTACTATTTTCTTTTCTATCTCTTATCCTATGTCTTTTTCTCAAGAGCAGCTTCCCGTTCTGTTGTCGTCAAAGCTGGATTAATCCATATAAGTTCTATTCTTTCATTTTGAATTTTTCTATCAAATTTGTTGTTGTGCAACCACTTTGTATCTTCCACATGTCTTAGTGTGACCATTATCAATCGGTCTTTATTATTAACTTGTTTTCCAAGTCTAACCGTCCTGATAATGTCTTTTTGTTGTATTTCCTTCTCTTTATTTATTAAACAGAAAACCCTTTTCATTTAGATTTTCTTCTTTTTCTTCTTTCATGTTAGAAATTATGACGATGTTTGTACGTTTTTTTGTTCTAAAATATTTGTTTCTATTATGTTTATACTTTTTTTAAATGCCATTACCGATGTACGTTCCATTATTTCTTTTTGACCCTTTTTTACTATATCAGCCCAACAAACTGTTTGTTAGAGACAACTGAATCTTTTTATTATATCCCGTATGAAGTTCGTAACGCATGATACTTTATGCATCCTCTTGTGTTCCAGTAATTATCAAATTTTCTTTTATTTTTTCTCCAAATTCAAAACAACTTGGACATCTTCATTCCTTTATTTTTTCACACATCAACTTTGTGAGTCCATCCAACCGACACACTTAGGATGATACCATTTCTCGCAACATCCACAATGTATTACATTTTTTATTATTTTTGTCCGTCATTGCATGAGCAAGGGGTAACACTTTTTTTCCATTTGGTGTAATTGCAGCCATTTGTTTTGTGTTGTTGTTTTTGTGTTTTGATGGCTATTAAAGTTCAAAGAGTGTGGAAACCGAAGACACTTTTCACAAATAAAATGATGAACGCACTTCAAGACGAATTAATTTGCTTTGTTTTTCTCTTTGTCTGTTGGTTTTCTTTCGATAAATAAATAAATAAATACAATCATTAGGTTCTGGTTATCTAGTTAAGTTTTTGTATTCTTGTTTTCTGAGTTTATAGAAATTTCTAGTTTTGTCATCGTTCACTTGAATGTTGTTAGGAATTTGTAATCTTTTACAATTCCATTTAGTTTACAACTGCAATTGCAACCAAAAATTAAACACAATCTTTGGCAAGATAAATTAATTCTTTATTTAGTTTTGTTTTTTAAATGATTTATTGAAGTTAGCATCTACTCTGGACAATAATTAAACAACAAAAACAAAGTTTTCCTCATATTATTCCTAACTTTAAAATTACAAATTATGATAACTACAAGTTATTAATACAAATGGTTATATGCGATTAAAGCGCTACAAGCAGGCGTACACATGTGTCACCTTTAATTGTCGGGCAACGCCGGGAAGCTGCAAGTAAATGTAATTTATTTACATTTATCTATGTGCATATCTGTATTTCTATCTCGATATTTATATGTATATGTGTTTATGAGTGTGCATGGGCATTCTTCTCAGTCGCATTCGTCTCATAGATACAGAATAAAGCTACAATTCTTGCAATTGTTAATAACCCAGGGATGAGCTGCGAAGCAAAGGTGGTCATTTTATATCGTCGTTTTGCCTTGCTTGTAAATAAAGCTGTCTGCAAACACATAAAACAGTGTGTCTATACATCGCCCTGACGAAAGTCGTCTTTGTTCCGCATTGTAGAATATCAGTCAACACATTGCCAGCGGGCTCCGATGAAATTCAACGCTTATAACTTCGACTGCCATAGAATCTGTCAAAGGACAAGCGATTTACTCAATGTTACTTGCATAATACTTTTCGCTATTCGAAATCACCTAGTTGAAAACAATTTACTGATCCTGAAATCTGTCTGTTTACTACTCTATATTATAATTCAGTATGGGTGGCTGTCTATGCGTTTATTGGTTGGTCACTTATACTTTTACATATATTGAATCCTCCAAGGTTCGTTTATGAAAGCAAAATAATAATAATAATAATAATAATAATAATGATAATAATAATGATAATAATAATGATAATAATAATAATAATAATAATAATAATAATAATAATAATAATAATAATAATAATAATAATAATATACGACATTCTAATGCAATTAGGAATTGAAACATGTGCATTAATAAAGATTAAGTGGGGGAAACTCGAGATAGCAGAGACCATTGTACTACCTAACGAAGAAAAGATAGGAACATTTGTGTAAATTATAAATAACTGAAAATATTACAACCAGCCGCCATCTAATCAACATGAATCAAGTCGGCAATTGTAAAACACATTATTTCGTAGAAACTTGGTAAAAAGAGTAAACCACTATAGAGTATCTCTAGTAAGATATCCTGATCTACTTATAGGCTGGACAAAAGTAGAACACAGACAAGTAAATCTAATAGCCATGCTCATTTTATTATTATCAAGGCATAGAGTTGTCCGACTCTACGTACAAATTAGAGAAGGGAAAAGTGTATTGGTGTTGTGGCCCACACAAAGACGAAGTGGAAAAATGCATGAAACATGAAACACAAAGGTTGATCACCGTAGCTAGAGGCACCACTAAGATGAATAATACACTAAAAGCCAAATTAGAAATTAATAGACGAGAAAAAGAAAATGGGAGACAATCAGTTACCTGGAAGATTTATAAGACTAACAAGGGAATATATGCAGCAAACAACATAGACTTTGTTACAAAACGGACATTTTAACATGGAAGAGCAATAGTTGTTTTAAGCGTGAAATCAATTGTAAACGACTGTTGAGATAACGTAAAATGATTAGCAACAGCGTTCAAAAGAGGCGGGAGGCTTCTTGTCACTCACAATTTAGAGAACACTAATAACTGATAATGACTTGCGTGAAAACTCCTAGTGAGTAAATCTATTAATAATGGAGATTATGTATCTGTCTGTCTGAAGCGAAAACTATACTATATAAGACTATAGTACTTATTATGAAATAGTATAGTATATACTATTTCAGACTAATGTACTATATTTAAATGCAAAATTCAGGGACATCTGAAGTATCTCCTCTGTTGTCATTATATCATCCTCCCAGACATTACCTTTTCTTTTTTTGAGAGGTCTGGAGGTAATGTTGTATCTGTTCTGTTGCTATGATAGCATCATCCCAGGTATTACCTCCTCCTTTTTTGAGAGGTGTGGAGGTTGTGTAGTATCAGTTCTGTTTTCATGATAGCATTCTCCCAGTGAATGCCTCAGCGTTTTTGAGAGGTGTGGAGGTAATGTTGTATCTGTTCTGTTGCCATGATACCATCCTCCCTGGTATTACCACCTCCTTTTTTGAGAGGTGTTGAAGTAATGGGTTATCTGTTTTGTTGCCATGATACCATCCCTCCAGGCATTACCTCTTCCTTTTTGAGAGGTGTGAAGGTAGTGTAGTAAATGTTCTGTTGTCATGATACCACCTTCCCTCGCGTTATCTCCTCCTTTTTGAGAGAAGTGGATGTAGTGTAGTATCTGTTCTGTTGTAATGATAACATCCTCCCAGGCATTGCATCTTCCTTTTCTGAAAGGTGTGGAGGTAATGTTTATCTGTTCTGTTGCCATGATACAATCCTCCCATGTATTACCTCCTCATTTTTTAGGTGTGAAGGTTGTGTAGTATCAGTTCTGTTCCCATGATTCTATTCTCCCAGGTATTTCCTCCTCTTTTTAGTAAAGATGTGGGGATAGTGTTTTATCTGTACTGTTGACATGCTACTATCCTCCCAGGCATTATCTCCTCATTTTCTGGGGAGGGGATGTAATATATATTTTTTTTCTTAAGATTTTTCGATGCAGGAGGTAATGTAGTATCTATTCTGTTGTCCATATACCATCTTCCCAGGCAATATCTCCTCATTTTTTGAGGGGCATGTTAATGTAGTATAATCATTACCCGCCCTCTGATTATCAAGTATAATGTTCTATTTTAAACGCACAGAAAGTTATATTTCAAGACAGAGAGAGAGAGAGAGAGAGAGACACAAGTCAGAGGCGCTTTATTTGATTAATAACATGTAAACAACATATTCTCTTAAATTCATGGTACGAGTCGCAAAAATGACATATTTTCTTTGATTTTTTATTTAAAAGTTGTTGTTTTTATAATATTATTAGAAATTATTTTTAAAGCAGACATTTATTGAATCAAATTATTTCATTTAAAAAAATAAATTAATTTCATTTGTAAGGAAAAAGAACACATTTCACTGAGCAACTAAATAACTGCATTTTGTTTTTTTAATTGTTGATTTTATTTTAGGTACAATTTTTTTTCGATTTTAAAAACTTTAAATATTATTATTATTTTACGACCTCAAGTGAGTTTAGGATTTTTTGTTTTAAATTTAATTATTCTGTTTTATGTATTAAAATAAAGTTGGGGCGATTTTCTCTCTTTTTTTTTGTAAAACAAAACAAATACATTTTACTGAGCAATTAAATAAAATATATTTGCTAGTAATACTACTACTAATAATAATAATAACAAATTGCTTAAAAATAGTTAAAATACCATAACAAATTATCGGTTTTATAAGCACAGCAATCGGCGAATTAAGACTGAAGCTGACATGGAAGTCAACTGAAAAAATGAGAATAGAAATTGGAATATTCAGAGAGACTTCATATTTCTTCTTCGTTCCTCATACCGCTGAAATGCATAACACAGATTCACGGACGCAAAAGGAAAATAAATCCACTTACGTGCATGATGTCAAATTATTAGCATTTGATAAATCACCTTACTAAGCCTACACTCCTCTCTCTCTCTCTCTCTCTGTCTTTCTCTCTTTCTCTCTCTCTTTCTCTTTCTCTCGCTTCCTCTCCCCGTAGGTGACATAAATCAAAACTTCATTTTGAGTTGAGTACGAATATGTTTCTTGTTTGATAATAACGATTATACCGGAACATTTTAATGCGTGTCCTGTTTGGAAGTGATCAACGCATGCCAAAATCCTAGACACATCATTGAACAACACATGTCGCTTCATCACTGGGTGGCTGAAGCCTACCAACCTAAACCACCTATATGTTCTCACTGGCAATTTTCCTTCAGATATAAGACAGGAAGTTGCCAGTCAAGTAAAGATTACAACCGCTATCAGTGATTAACGCCATCTCTTTCATAGACGGCTCAAAGACAATGAGAAGCTTCCTAAGCCATGTTTCACCCCGACTACAGCTGTGGGCCAGATAGCTAGACATGTCCCTACTCTTACACACATAGAAATCTCAGATGTTGACCCTTCCTCCCGGTTCAAAGGCACTCTGGTTCAAGTGGAAAACACCCAACCGCTTGAGAACGGCAATGGCGAGATCAAAAGCTGCTATGAGTAGATGGAGCAACAAAACTGACTCAACCATCTGTGAATGTGGAGAGGAAGACAATACGATGTTTTCTCTGCAACCTACTACCCAACTGATGCATGATGAAACTGTCGTATGACTCGATTCGTCGTAGACACGTAGAGAATCAGAAACACGCCCAGAAGAGGTAATCTACAGATTTCAAGTAAGCCTTTCTATCATCAACGAATCAATCGGAACAGCTATAAAACATATGGCCGATATCCCCAAAGATGGCAAGCAGGCTTCATTGCCAACGTGAAAATACAAAATCACAGCATCAGATTCAAATAACATACAGCAAAAATAGAAAGAAAATCTAACGAAGAAGGAGAAAGTGGCAAGAAAGATAAACTCTACATAATCTGTATGTAAACTGCATTAATATAAACAGTCCAGACTTCTTATTAGATATGACATGGAACAGTAATGAATCTCCTCTACACGTACACCTACGTTACTCGTAAATTTAATGTATTTGAAAAAATCTTATGAAGATGAAAAAAGAAAATTGTTAAATATACATTTTGTTTTCAAATGTTCATCGATGTTTGGTTTTTGATCCAACGATTGATTTCAAAGAAACGTCTATTTTTTTTTTGATTAGTAATTGTAATTTTAAAATTGTATGTTATTTTTGTCTTAAATTTTTTGAAAATATTGAAATATCTTACATTTCTCGAAATCTCACTCTAACAAAAGAAACATAGTGTCAGAACTGGGATATGTTTGGGTGTTCAGTGATATTAAGTGTTACTTTGCTCAAGACAATTAAAATAATTGGTGGTGATGAATAATATCTTGGAGATTTCCCTGAAATTTATATTTTCAAATAAAACTTCAACTAGCTACACATCATGCTTAGTATCAAATTACTAGACAAACAAAAACACATACACATACACACGAATATATATATATATATATATGAAAAATTATACAGATTTAAAACATGCCGATTCGGATTTATTTTCATAAGTAGCTCTGAAATTATTTTTTCCTTAGCTCGTCAAATACATATAGAATTGATGTACCTTGATATAGTGGTAGTTTGATCAGTACCACTGTAGAGACATGTATTTAATAGCTATTTTGTTTGTAAATGGCCGAAACAGTTTCATGGTTAACAGCTGATGATCCCTATTTTCTATTTCACAATTTAAGTTAATGTCCATTGCTGATGGTTCACTATTATATAGTTGAATCACCTTTTGTATTTGTGAATTTTCTAGCGATATATCGTCTTACTCAAGTTCTCAGTCTGCGATATGTTCAACTTCGTTAGTATCCCGAGGAATAGAACCTAATTTATTTACTGCGTTTATAAATTACTCAAAGCTTCTTTAATATCTCTCTCTTTATATATATATATATATATATATATATATATATATATATAGTGTCTGTAGTTAAGCAGCATACTTTTCTTTATGCAAACATTGTAACAAATAACAGAATTCGTTTGTTTAATTATATTTTTTATTTTTAATACCTATTATTATACTTTTATTTCGTGATACCTATGGTTTCGTTGATTTTAATAAAAGATCATAAAGAAAATGTTTTTTAAACGATCATTAGAAAATGTATTATTAACAAGACAGATTCCCTTATTTTACACAATGTTTGCATATATATATATATATATATATATATATATATATAGATATATATATATATATATATATATATATATATATATATATATATATATATATATATATATATATATATTGCAACTAAAAACTGCACACATATAAATGTAAATCGTTAATTTATAGGGTTTCCAAAAGTCACTGAGACTCGAAAACAATTCATAACTTCTTTTTTTTCAAATATTTTACTTTTCTTTTTGCTAGCGTAGTTGAAGCTATCTTTCCGACGTTATCATATGCAAATACAGTATTTATGAACGAACCCATATTGTGCGTGGGTCAAATTCAGAAACCCAGCGGTGTTACCGACGACATTTTAACACTTGAAATGCGCCAAGTGTGAATTACATTAAAGCCATCATAAACCGTTTTCGAAAAACAAG
>OY744528.1:48549862-48649862 GCA_963556195.1 Sepiola atlantica | reverse complement strand
CGTTTTAAATTGTATTTGATTATCTGCTGATTTCACAAGTTCATATCTAATACGTTTACAATCATTTACAGATTATTTTTAATTGGAACCCAGCATTTAAATAATAACACATTCTAATATATTGCATTCTCTTTTGCTGAGGCAATCACATTCTGTCGAATTCTAAATATCGTTACTTATCTTCAGGGTGTTGTCTCACCGGCCACACGGCAGAATAATTAACGTTTATCTTCGAGTAGTTTTGGGGACTTGATAAGTAGTGACTTTTTAATAAGATAAAACAAAAAATACAAATATTTAAAAACAGTTTATGAATTGAAATAACCTCTTTAAAGAAAAGACAGTATATATATATATATATGTATACACACATACATGAACAGAGGATAAATATAGTGTCACATTATACTTTACAAAAACGTATTTTCACAATCAACTCCATTCTCAGTAAATCTAATATACATTGTTGAACAAGGTAAAGCGATGACTTTTTTGGATAGTATTAATAATTTTGATGGGTTCTACACACTCTTCTGGGTATCGATATAGCACGATTGTGTCTTTACTGTAACCAAAGTATTTTATTTATTTTCTGATATGAGCTCTTTTATAAAGACTTGGATCATGTCACTATGAAATCTTATAAACGCATATGAACAAGCAAACGTAACTAAACATGGATTGAGGACGTATGCCATAGAAATGACTATACACCAAATAGCGATACACTTTTTTAGGTTCAACATTTGATCGGGATATTATAATATTTGAAATGGTTAAAATATTTTTATAAATCAACCTGCTATTCAATGCATCAGAATTCCGCTATAACTGAAAGGAATAATGCATTTCTATGTATGTATAATAAATGTATACGAATAGCAGATTGATTTGTGAAAATATCTACACTATTTGAAATATGAAAATAAAATAATGACTCAATTAGGTACATACCTTAATATTTTGTTAGTTATTATTTTAAATTTGTAAGACTAATAAATATCTATTAAATTAGCGTAATAACCTATATGATTAATTCATGATATTTCAAGACTTGTTTCATTCTAATGAACAACACATTCACTATGATACAGGTACATTCCCTTTCATGCTAATATCATCTGCTAAGATTGAAATTTAAAAAAATACTTCCTTTAGTCACGGTGTGTTATTGTAAAGCATACCTATTGGAAAAGTAACTGAATCTCCGTGTTCACCTACCTTTCTTTAATCGACTGATGATAGCTGTATTTCGGAAGAACTTTCTTTAGAACTATAATGAGACTATGAATTTATTTTTCTGTCCATGTACTTGCTTATGTTTATATATATATATATATATATATATATATATATATACATTTAATGTCATTTCTGAAGAGATATACATTTGATTCACTAACTGTCGTTGTTCGATTGTTGCAGGAAACGTATAAGCGACATTTTAGACATTTGTCTCATTCAAATTGTGAGTTCGAATGAACATTATTTCAAAATGATTCTGAAATAATGTACTATAAACGTTTGCTATTGGAATTATTTTTTAAATAAATTATATATATGTATATATGTATAAATATATATATATATATATATATATATATAAAAACTAACTATTCTTACTCGTTCTCACGCGGTAGTTTTATACGTATGGTCTCTTAGCCATGAATGTGAGTTATATATTATATGCTCGTTTTTCGGCTGTTCTAACTTGTCATAAGATTTCTCAAAGCCAATAAGCGCAGTGAAGTACCGATAATTATGGATGCTGAAAAGTGTGCTATTTGCAACAATGAACTGTACAGTAATGAAGAAACATTTATCGTCAGCCAAGAGGGCATCGATTCTATTAACAGAGCTTCTGAACAACGTGGAGAAAAGATCATAATTCATATTGGTTAACGTCTTCACAAGAAATGTAGACAGCATTAGATCAGTCCCAAATACATAGAAATTGATCGTAAAAACAGGTCCACCTATGATGAAATGATATCCCGTGCAAGCCGCTGTTTGCGTGTGTTTAACTTTAAAGACCAGTGTCTTGTTAGTGGTTCTGGAGTAAAATCTGATAGAAAGAAAAGAGGTGTTGATGTTACCTATGTAGAAACTATTGGGTTAAAGGACAGAGTGTTAAACGTTTGTGAGAAAATCCGAAAAAATGATAGTTGGGCATCCACCGTTAAAGGTAGAATAGGTTATGCAGGAAGACTTTGTTTCAGAAGAAGCACGTTATCACAGAACATGTTTTGCAAACTTTGATTCCAATAAAACATTGCTAATACATTCGTTTCTGCTGAGTCTTGTAAGAAACAAAACCTTGGTAGACGAGAGAATTCAGAGGGAAAGCAGGCATTTGTGGAAGTTGCTAAATATGTGCAGCAAAATGACGAGGAGCAAACCACCATTGTCGATCTTGTTAAAAAAATAAGGGAACACTTTGAGAGCAATGGCTTTGAACCATACCGTCTCTCAAACATGAAATCCTGATTGTTAGCACATTTCAAAGACAAAATCATTGTGACTGAAATTAATGGGAAACATAATGGTGTTACATTCTTAAGTACAGCAAAATGTATATTCCATTAATTCTATGCACAGAGCCGCTCAATAGACAATTCAGAATCAGAGGCCATTAGAATCATAGAGACAGCAGCCAAGCTTATCAAGAATGACATTAAAGGTATCCAAACAAGTTCAAAATATTACCCGTCTAAAAATGATCTTGAAAAGGATGTGATTCCTGAATATGTTCATAAAACATTGTTGATCCTTCTCAGGAAGATGTTAGCAGACAAAGACAATGATTTGAAACTTGCATCAGTTGGTCAAGCGATAATGCTGGCTGCTAGACACAGAGTTCTCCTTGTACATTTGCTGTTTGGTTAAGCAGTAGAAATGCATGATCAATTTGGATCGATGTTCTTAATTGGCACTCTGAATAAGCAGGGATTCTCTTCATCTTCCTTGGAAGTCCAGAAATTCGAAAGAATGTCTGCTCTTGTTCATAGTGCTGAAACACCCTCCCCTGTTGAAACTGAATGTGTGCAGTTTGTAATTGATTATGTGGACCATAATGTAAGGAGTATTGATGAATTTAGCACATTTCACGGTGTTGGCATCATATCATCTTTTACGCCTTGGAAAGTTAAAGCAAAACCAGTTCCAAGGATTCAGGTCCTTTCCGAATATATAATAAAGGTTTGAAGGATCACCATCAAGTACCTAGATTCACAGCACACCAGCAAACATCAGGTGACATTTAAAGAGCTCCAGCAAAATAAAGTCGATTCCACTGCTAATGTTGACATCCTTTGAGAGGTTTCACTAATTTCACATCCGTCCAAACCCGCATGGTCAAGCTGTATTGTTGTGGCCCTGTTTAAGGGGACCGAAATGAAGACACGAACACAGTATAAAGTAGAAAACAAGTGTATTAAGAAAAGAGAGTACAGAGGGAAGAAATATGCGTCTGGTAAGTAGAGTTCGACTATCTTACTGAATTCCGGCGAGAGTTAATTGCCGTTGGCATTTATTGAGCAAAGAGGAAGAGTCCAGGTTGTAAATAGGTAAGTCACCATAACACCCCCTCCCAAGTATTACCTCAGCAGGAGAATTAATAGCGTTTACTTTTCGGGTCTATAACGATCAAATCCGTTAGTCTTCGCTTCCTTTTTGATTGTCTTCGTTCCGAAGCTGCCTCTGGGGTGTCAATGTCAAAGGTGTTATATATGGTGTCTATAATCTCTTCTTCCTGGGGAGCGCTGTCGGTATCGTCCGATAGTCGTTTTCTTAACTGATTTAAATGTCTCTTATGAAAGAACTTGGAGCCTTGAATTATGTATACCATATTTCCAATCCGCGTCTCAATTGTCCCCAGTTCCCAGAACAATTTATTATTTTTAAACATTTTAAAATATATTTGTTCGCCTGGGACGTAACGTTTTCTTGGTACTGCATTTGTTCGTCCCGATTTTGTCTGTTTCGGCAGCAGTTTGTCAAAAACGGATCGTATCTTGCGTGCAAACATTACCTCACCAGGGATAATGAAGATGGTGTATACGTGTGAGGCGTTATCCTGTACATCTGAAGGAACTGTTGTAGGGCTTTTTCCGTAGGAGTGCCACTAGCCTTCTTCAGGGCTCTTTCCAGTGTATTGACAAAACGCTTTGCTGGCCATTTGATCTCGGGTGGTATACTGGGGTCGTAATATGTTCTATTTGGAACGTATCACAGAATTCCTTGAATTGAGCGGACGTGAACTGTGTTCCGTTATCGCTGACTAAACAATCCACCACCCCAAAACGGGCGAACAATTCGTGGAGGAAGTTTATGGTTACTTCCGTCGTTGGACTTTTGCATCGGCACACTTCGGGCCATTTTGTGAAACTATCTACTACAATTAAATAGTTGAAACCGTCTAATGGGCCTGCGAAGTCTATATGGTTTTTGGCCAAGGACTGTATTTGATCGGAGGTGCCTTTGCTGCCAATGCACAGCCTTTGTACGTCTTTACGATTTTCTCGATATCATGGTCCATGTCAGGCCAGTACGCGGAGCTCCTCATTAAGCTCTTCATTCTTGTAGTCACTGGGTGGCCAACATGGAAATCCTCCTGAATTATCCTTTGACGAGTGTTGGAAATGACTACTCTCTCACTATACAAAAGTACCTCATCGCATAGGGAGAAAATGTCTGAAGTTTTTTGGTCCTTTTAAATTAATTTAGTCTTGGTCATGTTAATAAACTCGTCACCGAGGGCTTCCATTTTTATTTCCTGCAGTGACACGGGAGTTCCCTTATTGTGTTCCGTAATGTCGAGTTAATTTCTCCTTCCGTTCGAAGGGTAGCCAATCACAGTGTCTTCCAGGGTTCACTACATTTTGGGATGAGTCTTGACAATCCATCAGCGTGACCGATTTTTTTCGAGGGGAGGTATTCCTTCTTACAATTATAATTTAAAAGGATTGTTCATCACCTCTGCAGTCTGTTAGCTGTGTGTACGGGATACCTTTTTGTCCCAAAAATTGTGAGTAAAGGTTTATGATCCGTTTGTAAAGTAAAAAATCTACCGTGTATGTAACGGTGGAATTTCGAGACTGCAAATAATATCCCTAAACACTCCTTTTCTATTTGAGAGTAGTTCTTTTTGCTGGTAGCAGTGTCCTCGATGCGTGAGCTATTAGTTTGTTAGTCCCGTCTGGCATTTTCTGTAAAATGTATGCCCCGATGCCATATGAGCTTGCGTCGCTAGCGACAATAATCTCTAAGTCTAGATTATAGTGAGTTAGAAAAAGATCGGATGTGAGGACTGTTTTCCTTTTCTCGAATGCCTCCTGGCATTCAGCTGTCCATTCCCACTCTTTGTCTTTTTTCAGAAGTTCATTCATTGGAGCACGTAGATTATGCATATTAGGTATGAACACTTGGTAGTAGTTAGCCAGTCCGAGAAAACTTTGTAAAGATGCGACATTTTCAGGAGCCGGCATGCCCTGAATTGCAGTAGCCCGTTCTGGGTCTGGTCTTCTGGCATCTTTGTCAATAATGTGGCCCAGATATTTGATTTTCTTCATAAAAAAATCACATTTGGCTTCTTTGAGTTTGAAACCGTACTCTTGGATTCGCGAGACAACTTTGGGGACGTGTTTCCGGTGTTGTTCTTTGGTCTGACTAGTCAGTAGGATGTCGTCTAGGTATGCTATTGCGAATTCCATGCGTTCAGCATAGTATCCATTACCTGCTGGAATATGGCTGGTGTCACCTTGACACCGAAAGCAAGTCTCTCGAATTTGTGTAAGGTGCGATGGGTGTACATACACAGTAGTTTCGAACTTTCCTCTTCCACGGGAATCTGTAAATATGCGTCACTTAAAAAATCTTCCTCCATTTAATTTAGTAAATATTTCATCTGGGCACGGAAGAGGATAATGGTAATCCTTTAGTGACGCATTCAATCCAGTCGAAAAATCGACGCAGACGCGGATCTCCTTAGTTTTCTTTTTTACATTGAAAGTCGGAGCAGCCCATTGGCTATATTCAATTTTAGAAAGAATGCCGGTCTTAACTAGTCTGTCTAGTTGTTCATTTATTTTCTCGAGTGAGGCGGAAGGTACATTTCTTTTCTGTTAAAATACGGGTTAAATGTTTTCCTTTAATTGAAATTTTGCTGCCATCTTTTTGCATCGACCCAGTCCATTTGAAAAAACTTCTGGCAAGGTTTTTTTCAAATCGTCTTTTACTGTATATGCTTCGGTTGTCAGTCTTTCTATTTTTTTGGCAAAAAGCGTTAATGGATAAATTCCATGAATTAAATTGCCTCATGCACTCTGTCCCAAATAAATTGCAAGTGTTTCTTAACACGAACATTTTTAATCTTTTGGGGTTTCCGTTAAACTAAACGTTAGTTATAATTTCACCTTCGAATTTTATTTTTCCCCAGTCACCGACCGTGCTATTTTGTTTGATTTTAACATGGTTGGTTTTCCCAATCTTTTCCATGTCTGAAGGTTGATGATAGTAAAATCAGACCCCGAGTCTAATTGTAACTTTATTCTTTCGTTAAGGATTTGTACTTGAACGTACTTCCTTATATTTATGCTATCCTGTTCGTCTGATCTTGCAATGTTTATCCGGCTTGTAAATCCTTTATTTGCTCTACAATGTGAGCTCTTGTGTCCGATTTTGTTACAAATTAAACAAGTTTTAAACCGGTAGGGGCAATCAATATACCAATGAAGAGCACCACAGCGCGAACAAGGGTTAGGTGATAATTTGTTTTGTTTTTTCTTGGGGTAATTTGTTTTTGGCGAAAAGTGAGAGTAGTCACTCTTTTTGGATTGACTTGATTTTGAAGGAAAGTTAGGATATGATTTTTGTCGTACCTTTCTTATGTGTGCTATGCCCGAATCTTTTTATGTCTTTCGAGTCTTGCTTCACGCTTACAAATCTCTCGCAGTTCTCGGCGACTTTTTGTAAGGTTATATTCGGCTCATTTTCTAGCTTATTCAGAACTCTGCTTCTTACTTCGGCGTCTTTAGCTGATATCAGTCCTTGCACAAAAAGTAAACATTTGAAATCATCTGCGCTTAGTTCGGCAAGCTTGAAATCGTCACAGTGTTTATTCACTACTGATGCGAAGGTCGTGTAATCCTCGCAATCTTTTCTCGTTAAAATTATACACTTCCATCTTTTGTGAAAAAGCGAAATGTTGGGGCTAAACAACTCATCAATAACTTAACCGCTTACTTGAAAGTTAAATCGCTGGTCTTACGGCGTAATATGTAGTCAACGAACTTTGTATGTTCGATGGTCTCTAATTTACGAAGGAGTAATCGAATTTTTTTAGCGTCTGCCCAATTTTCGCAATCTATGTTGTATAGATCTTCATACCTTCTAAAATATGAAGCGAATGTTCTATCGTTGTCTGGAGAATCAGAAACATTGTCAATTGTACTCCAAACAGTATTTTGGGAAAATGCGTATTTGTTCTCGGTATTTTGACCCCTATTCGATATTGTTTGTAGCAATAGTTGTTCAAACTTTTGCTGTTTTTCATCAGCTTTTCGTTGTTGTTCGTCGGCTTTTTGTTGCTGGACTAGCAGTTTTTCTTGGAACCTAGCGTCCATTTGAGCCTGTTGTTCAGTTTGGACTTTCACGAGTTCTAATATTATAGCTTTGAAGATTCCATGTTTACTGTTGTGTCTTCGTACAAATACCTTTTTTCCTTTTTTATATTACGCTGCTAACGTAATTAGTTCTTAAACCAGAGAAAAATGAAAAAAAGTCAACCTTTTTTTTTGCTTGACAAAAAAAAATTAATGTTTTTAAATTTCGGCGGTAGTATTTTTCTTTTTCTCCTTGGAGAGAGAAAAAGAAATGTATTATAGTCCTTTGTTAAAAATCTTAACTCAGTAGCGGAATAAAATAATGAATCACGAGTGTCATTCTAGAAAAAATAACTTAGTTGATATATTTTCGTAAGAGACGAAAAACAAAAAAAAATCACGTGAATTTACTTGCCTAAAAAAAAATCTGATTTTCGAGATTTCTTTTTCTTTGTCCGCCGGATAAACTTGTTTTAACACTTTGGTGATTGTGTAGTGGGTTTTTTTTTTCATTCGAAAAACTTTTCGTTTGTTTAAAGATGAGTACGTAAGAAAAATTTGACGTAATTCCAGATTGCTAGTTGTTGTCTGGTTGTTAGAAAATGGAGAGAGAGTAGATCTTCGAATCCTTCGTCGCCAAGTTGTTGTGACCCTGTTTAAAGAGACTGAAATAAAGACACGAACACAGTATGAAGTAGAAAACAAGTGTATTAAGAAAAAAGAGTACAGAGGGAAGAAATATGCGTCTGGTAAGTAGAGTTCGACTATCTTACTGAATTCCGGCGAGAGTAAATTGCCGTTGGCATTTATTGAGTAAAGAGGAAGAGTCCAGGTTGTACATAGGTAAGTCACCATAACACTTATACAGTCAGTGCACAAATGAACTACACTGGCAAATCAGACACAATTTTAGTTGCCAATTATCGACATCGAGCCTTGTAACCCAAACTGCGTGTACTCAACGTTAGTTTAAATTAGTGATATTGCCAGGAAAAACAACATTACACCAATTCTAACATTCGATTAACCACTTTGGTACAAAGCAATTATTATAGTCGAGTCATAGCCTAGTTCCAGTACTTTGAAATCATGTGTCTATCGACATGGCGGGGTCCATACACAGATGAGCTTTCTGGGGTCAATTGGTCATTTGATGACAGGTTCTGATTGCAAGAACTTTTTGAGTTTGTGTATGCTGAAAACACAGTCAAGCACATGCTAAGTGGCAAAACAATTGCAAGAGCTATCCGTGCTTACTTCTAAGTGTATGCTTCTCTGAGTGCGATTTTGTTAACAAAACTTTATGATTTTCCAGTTTCACATGTCACTGAAGATGATCAACCCAACACTGATGCAGAAGAGTCATTTTCTCAAAATGAAGACCTGCACGAAGCCAAGGGGCTATTGAAAATCTCCTTGATGTAACTGAGACATTGAATAATGTTCTGTCATCAAGGTCTGTGAACAGGATTGCCCAGATAATCAACCATGTGAATAATTCGATGGTTGACCAGCGAACAGAGAAATTGTAGATTCAATTCCTTTGATATGGATAAAATCCTGCAATTGTATTTCAAGGCAGACCGCACCGGTAACTGGGAATTCCACCTTGACTTTGTAAAGAAAATGTTGCCAATATTCGCTGCAGCAGGACACATCCTATATACAAAGTCGCCTAGCTGTACTTGGAGCAAATGCAGGAGCTGCTTAAAAGCCATCCTGAAGTGTACCATCAATTTTCTGACGGATTCCAGGTGATTAGACGGAGTGATTGCTACTGGGCTTACTTGTAGACGGATCTGGTTATTGAACAGGTGCAAATGAGAAGTATGAAGACGTCTGGAGATCTTAATCATGGCAGAGGATTGGACAAAATTCAACGATTAGTTTAGTTAGGAGGCTACTTCAGCAAGAAAAGCGTGCGATGTGAGGCATACATGGAAGCTCCTTACGTTTCTCTAGATATATGACACTTTCATGGAAGATCCGTCCATTTACAGCATTTCAAGTGGAGTAACTGGATACAAAAATGTGAATGTGGACAGAGCAAACTCCATAGGAGAGCCAATCATAGCCTCAATGGTTAGAGAATATGTCCACGAGTATACTTTTAAAAGAAAGTATCAGACAATTACACTTGGGTCAAAAGTTACACCTAGCAAAGATGAAACAGTTGAGACTGATCCACACCTTCTATTCCAGAGACTGTGTGTGCTATCTACCACTGAACCCTCAACTTGGCAGCAGCAAAAACATTTCCAGTAGGAGCTTTTTGGCTACCCACCAGCACTTTTTTATTCTTTGGGACTACCTTGAGAGGCAACAACCTGCTTTGGCAGACGTAACATGGGAACTGACTTCTCCTGTGCAATCGTGTCCACAGTCTTCAGGTCCACAGTATCTCTTAGATGGTGGAGTACTACTTCACCGCCTTCCATGGCCCAATACAGCAGATATGTCACAACTAGATATGAAAAACATGCATTGTCTTTGATGGGTATTAAAGTAGTCCATTCATTAAAAACGCAACTTACCGACGCCGAGAAGGGGGCTCTGTTGGTGTAAATGTGTCACTGACCTCTTTAATGGTGTTCAAATTTAAAAAATGATCTTTTCATAGCTAATCAAGAAAACGAACAATTCTTCATCAAATTGCTGAGAAAGAGTTTGGAGGAACCAGGTTGTAGAGAACTTCATGCATCTGGAGATGCTGACATATTGGTTGTGAAGACTGTTCTAGAACTTGCACAGACAGGAGAAACTATTTTGATAGCAGATGACACTGAAATATTTGTCCTTCTATGTTATCATGCCAATAGAGATGATAGTTACAACATCTTCAATCCACAACACAAAGATAGTGCAAAAAGTGTGAAAGTCTTGAACATCAAAAGATGAGGACATTTTGGGGGATCTGGTCTGTACCAACATTCTTTTCATCCATACACTACTGGGTTATGATTCTATATCCAGTGTTTATAGAATTGGGAAGACAGCATCCATTCGAAAGGTGATGAACAATAGAAACTTCCTCAAACTGGCAGAAGTGTTTGGAAAAGATAGCAGTGCAGAAGAGGTTATTGAAGCTTGGGAGAAAGCTTTAGTGTGCCTGTACAATGGTAATAATAGGGGAAACATCAATCATCTCCGACTGAGGCGCTTTAAGGAAAAGGTTGAAAAAAGCTCAAAATATGTTGAGGCCAAATCATTGCCATCAACAAGAGCAGCTACGAAATTCCACAGCCTTCAAGATTACTTCCAAATTCAGGAATGGAAATGTAGAAACCAGCTAAAACCTGGCGAGTGCGGTTGGACACTTTTAGATAGTAAATTACACCATATCAAGATTGACATGCCAGTTGGTCATGTAAATTTGTTGGCTATACTTAGGTGTAACTGGACTTCAGGGTGTACTACAGCAAGATTCAGTTGCAGGAAACATGGCATTGACTGTTCAAACTTGTGTGGTAATTGCAAAGGCCTCCATTGCAGCAACTCACCACTACCAGATCTTGATGATGATGAAATTACCTTTGACTAGTTCTTGACAAGAAATGTTCTTTGGTCCGTTCATGAACTTGTTCTGTGGTGGCTATGCAAGAGACTTGCCCTAGCATTCGATCAGCTAACCATTCCTTTATTGCGTATTTGACTTATTTGTTTACCTATTTTTATGAAATGTCAGGAATTAATGTGAAAATTGTTACCTTGAAAAAGGCTACATAGTCTTGTTGTACCTTATATATTCATATTTTTATTAGAAATAAAGAAAAACATGAAAAAATGGCTAGTCATTTTATGGTGTAAGTACACGTAAAACGCCAAAATAACGGTTAAGTCGTAAAAATATAGTCGCCATCTAAATTAGTTGAGAAAGGGGCTAGCTAAGAAAGAACGAAAACTCAAGTTAAACAACATGATTTTTTTAACTAAAAATCATGTGAAAGAAAGTTGTGTTTCTTCGTTAACTCGCATATTATTATGTTTCGCCCAATTTTTATTTCGGCGTTTAACGTGGAGAATGCAATTTCCAATTGTTTCAATATAATCTAAATAAATAAATCCCAAAGTTTTTTTCACATACCTTAGCATTAAACCTGATTATGCTTATTTAATTATGTGTAGTATGTGTTCATTCGTTACGATACATTCCTCGCAGGCATATATACCCTTTTTTGAAGAGGATGCAGTATATGTTACATTCGTCCCTCACGATACAATCATCCCAGGTATTACCTTTCATAATATTAATCGCCTCAGCCGAGCAAATATATGATCAGTTTTTTCTATAATTTACATATATATATATATATATATATATATATATATATATATATATACATACATTTTAGTTCGATTATAGACTTCAGACATGAAAAGCATTTCATATAACAAATACATATTTTATTCTAACCAACGATTTTTCCGATGTACGAGTTACAGTGGATAAATTTCTCAATACTGAAAAGAAGTTGAGATCGCTTACTATATTTATAGCAACATTCCGCACGTAATGCTTTGTTTTTAGTTATCAGATATACAATAGCATGTGTTTACAATTAACATTAAACTTGTTTTCACTACTTGAATACCATAATAATAAGTTAACTATTTTTTTAGTAGATACTTACACTGACGTTTATATTACATGATAAATTAATATTTCCTGCTGTACTTAGTATGCTTTTTGTAAGAACTTTATTATATGTTTATCAATGTTAAGGGAGTTAATGATGTGCAATTATAATGGGTATTTCTTTTGAGTTATTTTTGCAAACCTATGTATCGGTGAGTTTAAAACATGAAATAGACATTTCAGAAAAATGGAATATCAGCATATGGAATAGTGGATAAGCATATCAACAGACGAGTAAAAATAAGGACACTAACACATAACTAAAACAAAACTAATAATTTGCGGTCATTTATACGACCTATTACTTAATTACCTGTTGCAAATCAACTTTATTAAACAGAAACAAAGGATCCTTGTACGACAAGTATGATTTTTAGATCGTAAAATTAGACATGATTCATGGAGGCGTATGAATTTTATATCATATGCGATGTCGACGGGTATTTCATTTTGCGGGTCGAAACGGTGGTTATCAGAAATCATGTGTGTAATAAGCGAGTTTAGATGTACCAATTATTCCTGTACTTGTTCACCCTGAGGGAACATAACATAGAAACTCTTGCTTAAATCTTATTATGTAAGCATTAGAATCTGAAGAAAATAACACTTTACCATTTCTCGACATATTTATGAACACAAACAACATCACATCAACATAAACGAGTGCATGCATTACACGCAAAACAACTTGATACTAAGTCTAGACCTTTGGGCACTTCGTATATACAGCACAGAACATTGAACTAACGAATAACAATAATAAAAACGGCTATACAATGGCCCTAACATTTATATTTTAGGACTATTGTTATTCACTTGAACAGGAAAATAAAACATTCACCACAACATCTTCTGTACGTGTCCACTCTACCAACAAACAAAACTACGTTATCTTTCTACTCTATCGCAAGCCGATTAAAGAACAGTAACTTGGAAGGTACGGCTAGTATATATATATATATATATATATATATATATATATATATATATATATATATATATTGTAATACTCCGGCTCTGCCTTTGACTTCTATCGTATGTATAAGTATAATTATAATTCTCCGTAATCACGTGAGAATCTCTCGTCGCATAAAGGAATATGTTTACGCTTACAGATTAGAGGTGTCTCTGTGAACCTTGTGCGCGCACTGTGACCGTCTAAAATTGTTATTTCTTTGCGCTGACGAGAGCCGTAAGCTCGAAACGACGTCGCACGTACGTATAATATTAAAAACATAATATAATATAATATAATATATACATAAATATATATATATATATATAAATATATATATATATATATATATATATATATATCTATAGATATATATGAACATATATATATATAAATATATATATATATATATATGTATATATATATATATATATACATATATATGTGTGTATATATATATATATATGCAGAAAAGTACGGATAACATTATCTGATGTAATGTAAAATAAAAAAAAAAGAAAGAGAGAAACTATGGGATGTATGTATTCATAAATATTTCGTCCTTGTTGTTAGACTTCTTGTATATATATATATATATATATATATATATATATATATATATATATATATATATATATATATATATAAATATATACAGGATAAAAATAAACAGAATTTTATATCGGATTATGAAAAAGTGGTCAATAGTCAATAGAGCTATTTATATAATTATTCGTGTCCATATGTACACAATTATCTTTATTTATATGTACACTCAACCACTACACTGGCATGTAGATGTTATAGATCAATTGTTCTTAGAAACTAAGATCTTATCAGGGGGAAACCGTCTCATCTCTTACCTAAATGTCTATATTGAGATAGAAGGAAAAGAAGGGGACAGGAAAAAGCAAATTCAAAGCCAGGAGTTCACCTGGTCAATTTTGAAACAATTGTAAGCTTAGGTGGAGGGCCACATGATTGAACAGATAATCAATTGATGACATATTTTTAAGACCCCACACCATGAGTTAAGATGAGGAAAGGTTTAAAGTTAAGACGTAAAGGTTGCGTGGTTTCTACGCCGAGTTTAAAAGTTTTAACAAAATGTATGTGGATGGGAGAAGGCAAGTGGGTCAACGGACATAAGTGGTCGAAAGAAGACCAGACTGTTTCTGTCTGTTTTTTTTTTTACTTTGTACAAGTTGTGGTGGGGCTCTTTGATAATAAGAGTCGTTTAATTTATTTTTTTACTTTGATTTTTTACTTTATATCAGTTTAAATAGAAATAAATATCGTTTAAACTATGATTAAAATAAGTAAATGGTATTAATAATAAACACAATAATTATCACTCACTCTATTTATTATAATAATGATAGTAATAAAAATAAAAATGATAAAGACACACATGATAATAAGACAACCACAACAATAAATATCCTACTACTACTACTACTACTACTACTACTACTACTACTACTACTACTGTTAGATAATGGCTTGGACGCATCTATCCGAGACGGGTTTGACTGGCGCAGTTGTAGCGGAGTCATCCCGTGCAGTTCGGTTCGATGTGTTCCCACGGATGCACAGTGACGTTGACGTAACCTTAACGTTACGGGAGGTCAAAAAGTTGACATCACACATGCGTGTTGATCGCGAGATTTGGTAGCGAGAATTCCGCGTGGGAGAATTAAATCGAGATTGAATGAATTACTGTCTTGGAGCGAGAGAATCAACATCACCAAAAATGTAGCTGTTACGAGAAAGATTCCGAATGACGGAAATCCAAGAGCCTAAAACAGAATCTTATATACTCCTCCTTCTAAAGTTATTAAGAATATTAACTAGTGAACTAGTTAGTGTAAACTCTCTCTCGAATCAATGAACTCGTTCAAGTCGGCTAATTAAAATAGTCAAATAAAAGGGACTCTTTAAAACAGAAAAAGACTTGTCGTAAATTTAAAGAAGTTGATTTTAGAATTGAGACAACAGCCCGAAAAGAGTAAAGGCGTCGGCGGCGACGGTGATGATAGATACAGCCATAGTGGTCGCGGAAAATGGTTGCAGGCGAAAAGAAAGGCAGTGCTAATAGTATCATCGACAGCAACAAGCATGCAACAAATGGCTGCCGGCAGACCACGAGAAAAGAGAGAGTGAACAAACAAGGTTAGTAAGGCAGTACTAATAGTAGCGACGACGGCGATCGAGAATCGGATCTGAGTAAATACGACATATCGCCGCTTTGAATCAACAGCGAAGTTCTACGAGAACCAACAGAGTTATTGGTAAGCCAATAACCAGTAATGTAACACTACTACTACTACTACTACTGCTACTACTACTACTACTACTAATAATAATGATGATGAAGTAGTAATAATCATATTCTTATCTCAACTTTTTACTTCAAATAAATGTTGATCCGCTCATAAGGTAATGACAATGCGTACATACACACACACACATATATATATATATATATATATATATATATATATATATATATATATATATATATATATATATAGCGAGAGAGCGATAACGAGAGAAAGAGATAGATAGAGAGAGATACTCACACATGCGCTCCTTAAGGGTTAAGATTTACAAAAATCATTTACCTAGAACAACAATAGCCATAATTGTAATATAAATTTTAAGCGAAACACTCGAAAAAGAAAGATATATATTAATTATCACGTAGTAACGTAGCTTTTTTGGTAACAATAGCTTAGGTAACATATCCTTAGCTCGAACTAAAAGTTTAAATAACCAATTAAGGTTGTTTTTTCTTTTAATTCTATATGAGCAAATATAATTCTGAGCAGATAATTAATGTTACAACGTTGATTAAGAAAATATCGCATGCTGGAAAATCACTAATGGAAGACGGAATGCCTATCTGTGTGATTCAAACAAACTATAAGTTAGATTTGACCTTTGTTTTGGAATAATAATTCATTGTTTAAGTAGTTTTTATGTAGTAAAATTAACATGTTGATATAAATACACATATAAAAATACTATATATATACATACATATATATATATATACATATATATATATATATATATGTATATACATATACATATTTATATGTATATATATATAGATAAATAGGTATAGATATATAAATATATATATATATATATATATATTACTTTTTGTGAACATTTCACTGAATATACACATTATGTAGTTGAATTTTTACCGAGATTTTCAGATGAATTAAAATAATATTTTTAAAGATATCCAATATTTTACAGATTTCAAATGTCCGAAATTAAGGGTCAAAAGATCATTTTTAACTAAATCACATTAAAAAAGCAAAACACATTTAATAGTTTGTACTTCCACCTTTTTTTACAATAACTGCTGCGCATCTACGACTGCAGGATTTCACTAAATCTTGACATTAGGCTACATATATCTTGGCCAATTCATTTTTAAGTTTCAGCCACAAGTCTTCGATGTTTTCCGGATTCTTTGCCATAAGATGCTGTCCTAGAATCTTCCATAAGTTGTCTATAGGGTTCATGTCAGGATTCTGAACAGGCCAGTCAATTACCTCAACTTTTTATCAGCCAGATAATTCATGACCAGCTTTGTCTTGTGGCAGGGAGCATTATCCTGCATAAAAACAGGCTTTTCGATACCAGAATTGTGCAACAATGGAAAAACATACCGTTCTAAAACATTCTTGTATAGAGTTGCATTGACTCCAGTATTTAAGCGTACAAGTGGTGATGTACTCTGCAATGATATCATGCCGAAAACCATCACGCTACCTCCACCGAATTTTACAGTGTGTTTGATGCAGGTAGAGTCCAAACTTTCGCCTTTTCTTCTTCTTACAAATTAGTTTCCATCACTGCCAAATACATTAAATTTCGATTTGTCACTGAAATAAACTTTTTTCCAATTTTCTTCCGATAATATTACATGCTTTTTTGTCGAAAGCCAATCGAACTGGTTTGTTTGTTTTTTACTTATTAGCGGCATATTTACGCGGAGATCTTGCAAAAAGACCTATTTCGTGCAACATTCTAGTTTGTTGTGAAACATTCGTGACACCTTCCATTTGTTTAGAAATGTTGCTATCTGTAAGACAACGGTATTTTTACACCAGATGTATTGTAACTCGCTCCGGTTTTGCCGTTGTCTTTCTTGGTCTACCAGGTTTCCTTGTGGTACTTAAACTCTCAGTTTCTTTATAGAGTTTGAGAACTCGGCTTACAACACTTTTTGAACGTTTCACACGTTTTCCGATTTCTTCTATTGTAAACTTGTCCTTTCTTAATTTGACAATTTTTGCTTTGTCGCTTGAATCAGTTTCATTTCTTTTTGACATGATTGATATTGCGTGACTTGCAGCACCGATTTAATAAAAGTTTAATATATGTATTTTCATCGTTATATACAAAAAAAATCCTATCAATGTTCCTAAATTTTGGACACTTGAAATATATAAACTGGTGGATAACTTAAATAATATTATTTTAATTCATCTGGAAATCTCAGTAAAAAACAACTACATAATTTACATATGTAGTGAAGTTTTCACAAATATTAAAATATGATTTATTTGAGATTAGGCAGATTTTTATTTTTGTTCCTCAATTTTGGACGGTACTATATATATATATATATATATATATATATATATATATATATATATATATATATAATAATAACACAACATAAAATCTTAATATGCTGCATATTTCGTGAAGATAAAACATGAAGAGTAATTCTGTTGACTGCCTAATTACATAACTATTTTTTAAATAATTCATGATAAATTACGGTTAAGTATTATTTATTTAGAATTGCATTGGCTTAAGTTTTCTATCTATATGTAATAGTTTAGTCTATATTTACAGTAATTAAATACATTTATTAGTAAAAAATATAGGAAAAATACCTACAGAACCTCATTTACATACTCTCGCTTACCGAAGGTGTGGTTTTCTATGAGCGAGTCAGAAGCTAAACGATAAAGGGGGAGTGGGAGGGAGAGTTATGTTGTCATCAAGCCAAGATCGAAACCAGTCCTTGTTTTCGACAGTCGGCACTTCTAACCGTAACAAGTAAACACGTTAATGTGTATGCTCACACTATTAGCACTGTAGACGGTTGAGTCCTTTTCTATTATTGCTGATGGTAGCTAACTATTTCATTTACAAACATTCTTAATAATAAAAAGGTTGTTTAGGTTCCATGTATGTTTGAATTATATATTAGTTAATATCATTTTAAACAGATAATTACGTCTGAAACGCTGATTTAAGAAAACGTGAAAAGTTTCGAAATCACTAATGGAAAACATAATAGCAGTATTTGATCCAAGAATAATTCAAAGTAAGATAATATTTTTCCATTGTACTTAATAAGCATAAAAGGTTTATATAGTTTCATAAAGTAGTGAACTATAAACACTGTATATATATATATATATATATATATATGTATATATATGTATATATATGTATATATATATATATATATATATATATATATATGTATATGTATATATATATATATATATATATATTTATATATATATATTTATATATATATATATATACTGCGAACACCTAGAAATTATAGTTTAGGCACACGATAACGAAATAGTGAATGATAACAGTAAATAAGATAAATAACAAATTGCATGAAAAATGAGTAATATAGCAAAAGACACACTTGGAAAAATAAAAATATAAGCACTACAAATAGTAATAACCAACACCCTAATAACAATCACCCTAATAGAAATGAAAAAAAAATAGTAATGAAGAGAAAAGCTGTAACTACATAACTGGTAAATTGTGTACACTAAAAAATAAATGCCTAAACAAAAATAGTGTTCACCAAACCGCAATATTTTTCAAAGAAATACCTAGTAACAAAAAGTACTACGTGTGTATGACCTCCTTAGATTTTACAACCAAATATTACGACCACAACAGAACATTTAAAACCAGAAAACCCTGAATTTCAACAGAAATAGCAAACTATTATTGGGCGCTAAATAATATAATGGAAAATAATACGGCAAGTTAGTACATGTAGAAATTTAGACGACCCGTATATATTATGTCTGAATGAGAAGTTTGAAATCCGAAAATTTAAAGACCTCGAAACCTATTAAACTATAAAAAGTAGATAGAAAATAAAAGTCTACACAGAATAAAATATACAATGAATAATAAATAAATGAATATATTAATAAACAAATCAATCAATCAATAAAAAAGTAAACTAAACTAAAAAAACTTTACACTTAAAAACTAAAACTTAAAATAGAAATACAAGCAAGAACGTGTTAAAATAAACTCCCATATTATTTAGACACAACAAAGGAAAAAGGATACACCATCCTATAGAACACAGAACAATAGAATAGTAAGTAGAAAGTAAAATCAACCGAACCTTTATGAAAAGGCCCACGATTATCTAAGAGAACAACAAAAGAATCTGATTGGTATACTAGCAAGACTAAATACCTCGTGTATATGAAAACACCCGGCAAAACTAACTCCATGCCTTTTAGCTTCACGATTCCTTATGTAGCTGAATTCTGGTAAATACATTTTCATAACATACTTCCTAACTCTACTAACGTATCGAGCACCGTTGAGGTAAATACTGAAAATTGATACATAAAAAGTGTATATCTTGATGACAGTGTATGAGGATACATGAAAGAATAATTATATATATATATATATATATATATATATATATATATATTTAATTATAATTACATAACATTATAATGAACAACATAATCGGTTTATGTATAAATCACCACCACTCATTATGCTAGTATACGTCTAGAAGTATACGTAGAATGCAAAACTAATCTCTGTCTATATATATATATGTACCTGTGATGTTAAAACAACGGATTTTGCTCGTTAGAAGATAAAGTAGGAACTAGTTGGCCATAAAAACAATCCTGAATATAATTCTATGCAAGTAGACTTTTTTCTTAAAAATTACACTAAAAAAGCGTCTGTGTAGTTTAATTCTTATAAGTATACTTTGATATACCTACTTTTTTTACTAACGTATAAAAACCGGTGAGGTAAATACTGTTAAATATTTAATTATAATATAGTATTTTATAATATAGTTGTTTATACATAAAATATGAATACGTACATATATATATATATATATATATATATATATATATATATATATATATATACATACATATATATATTTATATATATACATATATATATATATATATATAGAGAGAGAGAGATGTTATATATACTACTGTGCAAAATACACTTCAAGAAAAAAATATTTGTGTTTCATTCCCCAAGAAAGTCATCATATACATGGATGTAAATTCTGATATCGTTTCATAATTAAACATTTACCCCTCCAGTTTTCGAGCAATTAGAGTCTTTGACTTTATTTCAACTCAAAGTACCCATACATTTCCTTTAACTAATGAGTTTTCCTATATTTGTTCATACCTATTTTTATGATATAGCTATCCATAAGCACGTATTTTCTCGGTTCTACAGTTCATTAGTGTAGCTAGGCGGAGTGACATTCAAAATCGCGACCCGAGTAGTTGGCGCTAAATGCACTGTCGACTGAGCAAACGAAATTGTTAGGGCCAGTGAAATAAATTATAAGTTACTAAAGTGAAGTAATTCATTTGTTAATTATCAAATTTCATACGATACTGATAAGCAAGAGAACTTAATTACATATTACATGCTTAGATTATCATGTCTTTTTACAAATATTTCTGTATCGATAATGACAACCGGGGATAATCCTAATCAACATATAACACCCACCCACGATGCGAATACGTCGTCATCTACGGACTAACTGTGTCATTGTACTACATCGTTTTAATGTGATTAGAAAAGACAGATCGAAAAGCAGGACGAATTAAAAAAAATTTTTTTTTTCAACTAATGACTGGAGGTGCTTTCACAATGATTCGTTGTAACTTAATATGCATAGAAAATCAAAAATATGTATTTAATACATATTAATAGCATCGATAGGTTTTAATCAATGGAAATATTTATCAGACTATAATATTCAAGAGTGTGTAGTGCAATATTCTAGAATGTAGCGATAACATGATAAGTTCATATGTTTGTCGGAACATTATAAGTTCATACGTTATTAGAATATTAGAAGGTCATATATTTGTTAGAATATAATAAGTTCATATATTTGTTAGAATATAATAAGTTCATATATTTGTTGGAATATTAGATGTTCATATGGTTGTCGAAACATTAGAAGTTCATATGTGTGTCGGAACATTATAAGTTCATACAGTTGTCGTAACATAAGAAGTTCATATGTTTGTCGGAACATTATGAGTTCAAATGTTTGTCGGAACATCAAAAGTGTATATGTTTGTCGAAACATTAGAAGTGCATATGTTTGTCGGAACATTATAAGTTCATATAGTTGTCGCAACCTTAGGAGTTCATATATTTGTCGGAACATTAGAAGTTCATATAGTTGTCGGAACATCAAACGTTCATATGTTTGTCGGAACATTATAAGTTCATATGTTTGTCGGAACATTATAAGTTCATATGTTTGTCGGAACATTATAAGTTCATATGTTTGTCGGAACATTATAAGTTTATATGCTTGTCGGAACATTAGAAGTTCATATGTTTGTCGGAACATTATAAGTTCATATGTTTTTCGGAACATTATAAGTTCATATGTTTGTCGGAACATTATAAGTTTATATGCTTGTCGGAACATTAGAAATTCATACAGTTGTCGTAACATTAGAAGTTCATATAGTTGTCGGAACATTATAAGTTTATGTTTGTCGGAACATCAAAAGTTTATATGTTTGTCGGAACATTAGAACTGCATATAACTGAAGTAAAAACGAAGTCCAACAAAACGCAAATAACTCTGGAGTAAAATACGAAGGTCCAAAGAAACGCAAATCACTCTGTCCGTAGATCACAAAGTCCTCTGTCAGCTTTCAAAGCAGATCTCTACGTTCGTCACACGTGCACTTACTTCGCACCGTTTCGTTGAAGACGGTAAGAGACTCGCTTTTCTTAGGCTGAGGCACACCTAATTTGCATGCGCGCAATGTGACTTCGCGAGACTTCGTGTGAACCGTGCGTAATAAAGGTTCACGGATGCCATGTTGAATTCTTTTCCTTAATCTGCAGCGCACAGGACAGACAAACACGAGGACGTTTCGCAGGTAAGCCCCCTACACGTTCCCCACATTCCACTTGATCTCATGATCACAGAGATGGCAGGGAGGCATCGATCGCCTTCGCCGGTTGCTTCTTCGGAGGGGGAAAACGCAAGCCTCATCTTCGCTTGTGCTCTCGTCCGCGGTCTGAGGGTCGAGAAACATTGCGTCCGCTGGGATACTGCTGATATCCGAGTCACTGTCCGATGGGGCTGCTGCAAGCCAGAGCGATGCCTCACTGCTCTCTGACTCCGACTCGCTCTTGTCGTCCAGTGATGGTTGCGTTGCTAACCGTAGGACTCTAACGTGACGGAGCATACCGTCGACCCGCACCGCCTGTCGGCTGATTACTTCAGTGACGCGTCCAATTCCGTATTTCGTCGTACACTTGCCGCGCGGGTTCTTAACTCAGACGATATCCTCTTTTCTAAGTTTCTTTCTGGTTACTTCCAGTTCGGGCAGCGGGTTAGTCTCTATGCCATTACACCTGACGTGATAACTGTGCAAGGTGTCAGCCGGCGCTGTAGAGGGTGAAACATTACCCTTTGGGGTTAAGTTATACAGGTAGACCGCCTCAAATACCGTGCAACCCGTCCTGGCCGCGATGGTTTTGACGGTTCTGTGATTCCGCTCGATAACCCCATTTCCACTCGGTACGTGGGCGCATCGAAACCACAGGTGTACTCCCCAGCCATCAGCAAACTTTCTGAACTGCTCACTGGTGAATGCAGCGCCATTGTCGGTTAATATCTCCGTTGGGGGGGGGGGGCACGTTCAAGAAAAATACTGTTTAACTGACGGAGGATGATGGCTGCATCTTGCCGGTGCAGCATGCGCCATATCGTAAACCTGGATGGACCGCAATCAATGAGAGTCAGGAAATCCTCGCCGTTGTGGTGAGTAATATCCATCGCCAGCCGGCTCCAATGGCTTTTCACTCCCAGCTTTCCTCTCTCCCAGCGAACGGGTGCTGGATCAATGGATTGGCATGCTAGACAGTCTTTGACCACTTTCCTGACGTCTGCCTTCTGTACTCCTGGTTCAACCAACTTAGTGAAATATAGGGTCCGCTTGACCCCAGAGTGCCCGGTTTGTTGGTGATTAGATCGAACGTGGCTCACGGAAGCGGCGCAGGCGTGCTGCATGGGTTCAATAGTCTTTCTTATGGCATCAAGCAATCTTTGAGGTACTCTCGTCAAACAATCTGCTTTGTTCAGGTTGGATTTGACCAGGGACACCTTTATTGACAGCGCGTATTCGTTCACCAGCTTCATGATCGTATCGAGCCGCCGTCGGATGAGCATCTCGCTCGTGGCTTTGGTTCGTACTCTGGCCCTCCCGATGAGAGTATCTGAAATCCACTTATGGACGCAAGCAGAATCTGTGAATAGTCGCAGTGTGGTCGTCTTCCAAAAGATTGCCAAGTTTATCCCCTTGATAACTGCATCAAGTTCTGCCAGGTTTATGTGCTGGGAGTCATTTTCAGGGCGTAACCAGCAAACGTCTTCCACCACCGTTTCATCATGGGCCACCGATACGCCAATGGCGAGAGAGCTTGCATCAACCCACAGACTAAGGTTCTGGCTGTCGACGCACCATCTGCCCCGCGCTGGTGCACTCTGGTGAGGACCTCTTTGAGCATTGTATTGAGAGGGACGTCATGAGTTTTGTCATCCCATCCAGTGGTGACGTCGGAGGCTCTCCGCTTAATAAACGCCACCGCAACACGAAGCCAGCCGCCCACAGGAAGGTGTCCAACTAACTTTCCGCACAAGGAAAATACGTTTCGTCGTGTGACAACGCAAGGCATGTCCGGAGTTTCATTTCCTCGTTTCCAATACAGTACGTCACATTCCTCCCAGACCTGCAAACCAAGTACCCGTGCGCCATCCCGTAGCCTTTCCGGTTCCTTGCTGAGAAGGCCAAAGTTGTAGAGATGCTCCCTTACGCGCGCCGCAGATACAATTTTCTCGTCCACGTACACGTCATCAATACATGAAGATGTTGCCTGCTTAATGCGGTCATCCTTAGTCAGAATGGTGTCAACAATCATTTGCATAATTGATGGCGCCACATTCAGTTCAAATCCTATGCGGGTTAGGCAATACCTTTTCCCCTTGATGAGCACCGTTTGATAGGGCCATAGTGATCTGTGTACACGCACTTGAAGGTATGCTTTGTGAAGATCCAGTACTAAAACATTAGATCCTGCTTGCCGCCATTCCATCAACTTTTCAATGCATACGTCCGCGCGAGCTGTAAAAAGGTCCACGTGCTCATTCAACTCCCGATAGTCGAGCACCGGCCTCACCTTCTGCTTATTCTGTTGGATAACCGCCATTAACGGGATCAGGCACTTTGGGGGATCCAATTCCTTCTCTGAATAAGGAACTAGCCATCCATTACTAATCCAAGTTTGTAGTTCCTTGCCGTATTCTGCACGAGCTCCGGGGGGAATTTTGTATTCTGGCACCTTATTGCATAATTTATCGGGTGGCTGCTCCTCCGACCACTTCCAGGACTTCGTGCGCTGGTCGAATTCCGCACAAAAATCAGGCTGTTCCAGCTTCATGGCTGCATTCAGAGCAAGTCACGATTTTGCGAAATGTGCCCTACCCTCACCATCAATGCGTACACCACCCAATTCCTTGATGACGTCCATTCCGAGGAGCAGGTCATAACCGAGCAGGTCACCGTTTACAACCAAGTCTCGTACGGCTACTGTGGGCCCATCGCCGACACCTGCGCGAATGATGCTAACGCCACAAGAGACAATCGAGCCACCGCCAACAGTCCATACCGGGACCCTTTCCTCGTTCCATGCGTCACAGCATGCCTTGCGCACGAGGGTCTGCGTGCATCCGGTGTCTACGAGCGCGAAGCGCTCACGCCCGTTTACGCGCACGCTCACTGCGGGTAGCGCCTTATTTGGCGACGATCTGGGGAGAAGACTGGCGCTATAGCTTACTCCCCTTGCCCGTTTCCCGGACAGCCTCTTGCCACGTGACCCAGCACTTGCATCGGTAGCAACTCACGCGTGTTAACGTTCCTCGATCGGGCGCATCCTTTGCACCGCTTCGGCTTCGGCAGTCTTTTGAAAAATGGTTCGGCCCGCTACATTTGTAGCATCTCACGTCTTCTGTTTGTGGTGAAGACGCTTCCGCCGCTGCCAAAAGCGGCTCTGTGTTCTCTTTCAAAATGTTTCGAGCTCTGGTCAACAACTCGTCAAACCCAATCTCACTGAGTCTGGACGATGCTCGCAGCAGTCTGCTTGCGCTTTCTGAGAGTCCAGTCAAAAAAGCGCATCCCAGTATTCACTCGCTTGTTACACCGAACGGCGCGGCTAGCCTCCTCAAATCGGCCAGGTAGACGTCCACAGTCTCATCTAGCCTAAGCCGCCGTTCGGTGAACTGCCTCTAGGCGACGAAAGGGTCCACAGCAAAGGCTGCGTATAGCGCCTGCTTAACTTCCTCCAGGCCTGGTTCGTCTCCGAGCTGCTAATACACCGAATATGCTCCTTTGGTCAGCCTCAGCGGGATGACCAGTGCAGGATACTTTATCTTGCAAAGTCTGCAGACGCGCTCGGCTTTCTCCCACCACTCGACTACAGAGGATCCGGAGGGGGGGGGGCGCCGAACTCGGGTATTAATCTCAAGTCGAATTTGTCCATGGCCGAAATAGCTTGAAGTAATAACAAGGTCCAACAAAATGCAAACCACTCAGGAGTAAAATACGAAAGTCAAAAGAAACGCAAATCACTCTGTCCGTAGATCACAAAGTCCTCTGTCAGCTTCCAAAGCAGATCTCTACGTTCGTCAAACGTGCACTTACTTCGCACCGTTTCGTTGAAGACAGTAAGAGACCTGCTTTTATTAGGCTGAGGCACACCTTATTTGCATGTGTGCAATGTGACTTACCGAGACTCCGCTTGAACCGTACGTAATAAAGGTTCACGGACGCCATGTTGAATTCTTTTCCTTCATCCGCAGCGCACAGGACGGACAAACACGAGGACGTTTGGCAGGTAAGCCCCCTTCACATTCCCCACAGTCTTCGGAACATTATAAGTTCATATGTTTATCGGAACATTATAAGTTCACATATTTGTCGGAACATCAAAAGTTCATATGTTTGTCGGAACATTAGAAGTACATATTTGTTGTCGGAATATTATAAGTTCATATGTTTTTCGGAACATACAAACATGATTGTGTTTGTGAACATTAAAATAGACAAAATAACCGTATTGAAAAGGAATATAATTAACAGACGTTACCACACTTATAGAAACATGTATGAACAAAACTATATGTTTTTCAAACTAAAAAACTTATTGCCACAGTAATATTAAACGTTGGTGGAATCATGGTTTGTAGATTTTTTGTCTGGAGAATCACATGTAATAGAGGGTAGAATGAATTCCTCAGAATATCAAAATATTTTTGAAAAAAAATTAAATTTTTCAGGTTGAAAATCTTGAACTTTCATTCTGATTGAATCTTCAAATAAAATAATCATTCTATGCACACGGCGAATTCTACGTAGAAATTGCTAACAAAAATGCAAAATTGAAAAATCCAAGTCAGTTAGCAGATTTAAATTCTATCGAGAATCGGTAAGTGTAATTGATGATTTAATCGAATTGCGATATCAAACGAAAATCATGGATGTCAAACCCCGATGTGAAGAAAGAAATGAAGAAAACCGCACTAAGATTTAGAAGCTATTAAGAACTCCATGTTGCTACAAAAGTGAATAATGACTTCTCTAGAAAGTATGAAATAAAGATTATAGATATTTTTTTGTTATTGTTGAATACTTTTTCTCACATAAAAATTGATGAATGGGATTTATTTCCATTAAATCATACATTTATTTTTTTACGCATATTTAACGAATATGAATCTGTGTACAGTTAATTATCTGAAACACAATGATTATTAATTAGTTGGAAATACAATAAATCAAAAAGTGTATGTCTACAAAAATGTGTTCTCTCAATCGATATATATATATATATATATATATATATATATATATATATATATATACATATATATATATATGTAAGTAAATTTCGTGTACAACAGAATCGTATGATTAATTTAAAGGGAAGCATTATTAAAATCAATGAAACAGACGAGTGGGAAAAAAATAAAAGGAAAATTGTTAAAATTACCTTAAGACCTTATCGTCTGACCCTCTGAGAAGAAACGTCAGAATGGTAAATTAAAAACTAAAAGTCGAATGAGATATGAGGGGAAAAAACTTATTTAGTTGGAGGAAAAGATTGAGAGGAAAAAAAAGGGTAAATCTCAAACGTTATGGTGGCTTTGAATCATTAAAGATCTCCAACTGATGTTTCAAAATATTTTGTCTACACAGGCTAGGTCGAGTGTTGTTAATGACTAACGCCTCAATAATATTGAGATGGTAGTTCGACCTGGCACTGTGTAAAACAGAAAACCACCCATCGGAATACTTGTCAGAACAACTATTTGTACTAACGAGGTGATTGCCGATGGCTGATTCCTGTGCCTGGAAGTTCCCGGATGATCTCGAAACCTTGTGTAGGCGAATATCACGTGCTATGTGTTGGGATATTCTAAATTCTAATCTTTGGGATGTCTTGCCAACGTAGTCAGCTCCACACTGACACATGAATTTATAAACTACAGAATTCTTTCGAATGGCTGGCAAAACATCCTTACGAAAAGAAGAGAAAAAGGTTCGAGTCGTGTAAACTACCCTCAACATGGTTGCCGGAAAACAACGTTGAGTAGAAGAAGAAATCCTTTTAACAATGTCAAGGCCGTCAGAACCCAACAATGGGAGTTTCAAATAAATAGGGCAACGTGACGGGCCAATAAATTTACCACCATTAAATAAAGCAACTTTACGTGCAATGGTGCCTTTTATAGTATTGATGGGATATCCATTAGCAAGAAAAATATTAGTAATTTCACCAAGTTCTGCATCGAGTCGTGTTGGTGAACAAATCATAAGTGCTCGATGAGTGAGAGTAGCAATGAGATTTATTTTTCTTGCTCTAGGGGCGAAGGAAAACCAATTTAGATAAAGGCCTGTAAATGTTGGGTTTCTATACACACAGGTTTCAAATGATAAACCAGATTTAGACACTAAGACATCGAGGAATGGTAAGGAACCACAATCCTCGACCTCCATAGTACATTGCAACGATGGATGCAAGTCACAATGAAGACGAAGAAACTCTTCAGCATCACTCCGTGAGGGAAAACAAGCAAAAGTGTCATCAACGTAACGTGTGTAGAAAGCCGGCTTGGTCACTTTGGAAAATAATTGGTTTTCCAAAAATCCAACGAAAATGTTGGCTAACGATGGACCAAGAGGGCTGTCCATGGATATACCATCAATTTGCCGATACAATATATTATTGAAACTGAAGGAAACTGATTTAGTAGCAAGTTCCATCAGTTCAACAAAAATTCGTTCAGAAAACTGTGGAGACGTTAAGGGGCCGCGGTAAAGATAATCTGCACATATACCAATAGTTTCATCCAAAGGTACATTGGTAAACAGACTACTAATGTCAAAGGAAGCCAAGAACTCGGTATTCTTTGAGAGAGATAATTTGTGTATAGAAGACACAAATTGGAAGGAATCAGAGATACAATAGTCCGAATAAAAAGTAAGTACGGGCTTAAGAATATCAACTAACCATTTCCCAAGTGCATGTTGTGCAGAACCCAACATTGATAGAATAGGCCGTAAAGGAACGTTGGGTTTATGAACCTTGGGTAAGCCGTACATTCTAGGCCTTTGAGAGCCGATAGGTCGTATTCTTTCATATATCTCTTTAGAAATAAACTTGCTTTTATAAAGTTGAAGAAGCCTTTTCTGGATTTTTATTTCCATACGAAAAGTGTTATCGTGGCTTAAACCACCCATCTTGAGAAATGTATTTTTATCATCCAAAATGTTACACATTTTGGAGATATAATCTACTTGGTTCAGGATTACAACGCCTGACCCTTTGTCTGGACGAGTGATATAAATATCAGAGTTCAACTTAAGTAATTTCGCAGTTTCAAAATGATTTTTCTGCCAAATACAATCGCTAGACTTAGTACGTATAGCAGAAAACCTCCGACCTAATTCACCCAACTGGATTTTAACGCTAGTTAATTCATCAGTTGAAATAGGCGAATATCTTTTTAGTTGAGAATATAATAGTTCAATCTCACTAAATATGTTTATTTTATCAACGCGGAGGGCCATTCAAAAGAATTCTGTAGTTTATAAATTCATGTGTCAGTGTGGAGCTGGCTACGTTGGCAAGACATCCCAAAGATTAGAATTTAGAATATCCCAACACATACCACGTGATATTAACCTACACAAGGTTTCGAGATCATCCGGGAACTTCCAGGCACAGGAATAAGCCATCGGCAATCACCTCGTTAGTACAAATAGTTGTTCTGACAAGTATTCCGATGGGTGGTTTTCTGTTTTACACAGTGCCAGGTCGAACTACCATCTCAATATTATTGAGGCGTTAGTCATTAACAACACTCGACCTAGCCTGTGTAGACAAAAGATTTTGAAACATCAATTGGAGATCTTTAATGATTCTAAGCCACCATAACGTTTGAGATTTACCCTTTTTTTTCTCTCAATCGTTTCCTCCAACTACATAAGTTTTTCCCCCTCATATCTCATTCGACTTTTAGTTTTTAATTTACCATTCTGACGTTTCCTCTCAGAGGGTCAGACGATAAGGCCTTAAGGTAATTTTAACAATTTTATTTTTATTTTTTTTCCACTCGTCTGTTTCATTGATTTTAATAATGCTTCCTCTTAAATATATATATATATATATATATAATATTTCATGGAGGGAATTTTGAGATTGAAATCGGATCGTTCTTTACTGTGTCATGCTTACAATTGTTGAGACGAGGTGTATCATCGAACCTTAACCCTAACACCATCTCGGCACAAGTCTCGAACAACATCTACTACGAAGAAGGAATTCTCTAACACATGTCCCATATTGTCGCCTAAATCCCGAATTGACCTTAAGAGTAACCCGGCTTCCTACTTGATTTTATAACGATGCCTATCATGTTCTGGGAAGGCTATTCAATGACGTGAATATTTATAGACTAACGGAATCCGTACACAGGCGTTGTCGGAGAAATCCGAAGGACAAAAATGGAGAATCGATTATCCCCTCTCTGAATTATATCTAAATATTTTTAGTCGGTGTTTTACTTAACTGTGAATATTAATTGTAGCGTTCTGTAATTAATAAATTATAAATCTGTAAACGTTAATTCTATCTATGAACATACACCGGAAGTAGACTGATATTTAACACGCATGAAAACACTAAATGGTATTCAGTAATCAATCGCTAACCCTACGCTACAAAATAAAGAATACAGAAATGTTGTGTGCGCAGTAGACTTTACAAAATGCTTATCATATAATTTACATTTGTAGAGATCGTAACTGTTACACCGGCCGTTCTTACACAGGAGAAACTACACCGGATGTCACTATAAATAGTGCGAGTCGCGAGAAGACAAAACACAGGCTTGCAACTGTCGTTCAGTTGCTTTCTTGGCTTTTTGGCCAAGATCAAAGTGTAGTATCTGTTCCGATGGATACTGCACGAGACTGGTCCTGTGCAGTTCTAGGAGGTCCACCCTCCCAGACTTTGCCTCCCCTCTTTGGGGAGGAGTAAGTTTATTGCTTACTGTCTGAGGCGCCCCTACCGGGGAATGCCGACGGGGCTGTCCAGGCAATTTTTAAAGATAATAGGTGCTCTCCCTCTGGAGTGCTGATTTATCAAAACCCCACTTTCCGACCTTGTGTCACATTTTACTCTGTGGGGAGTAGATAAATATCCAGTCTTGTAACTGTCGTCTCAGTAAGCAACAAAGCCCCACTGTTACTACGTTATTTAGTCACTGCTGTAAGTTCGTTGTTAGTTATTGTTACTTATTGTTATTATCGTTATTTGTTAAAGTTGTTGCTTATTTTTTGTTACTCCTTTTTTTTTTATTTGGAGTTTGTTAAATTTTTTTTCACCGTTCTCCGGCCATGGCGACTGCCAGCTGTGTGCCTGCGGAGACCACTGATATGGTTGAGAAGCCATCTCAGCCGTCCGAAAAGTCTGAATGGAGTAGGCCTCCTGCTATACATATCGACGTTGGCGAATTTGTCGCTAAAGCCAAAGACTGTACTGAATTTGTTACAGAGACTGGTATTATTATCCAATTACCAAGATTGGAAGAATTTGCAAAAAAAAAACATTCTAATGTTTGTGGTAGACCGAAAATCTAAAAAGTTGATAAGATCAACCAAGGATACTGTTGCAAAACTAATTGCAACGACTGGATTACGTGCCGAGAGAATTGTAAAGTGCAAGGGCTATAATACATGGAATAGTCTTTTCAAGACCGAGGAGGAATGTATTGAACTCTCCAAAAAAGAAATTATCACGAAAGACTATATACTCCGTATGGAGTATATGAGACGTAGAAGAACAACCATTTCCGTTTTTGAAGTACCGGCGGCGGTACCTGGTGAATATTTAGGCGCCCTTTTGCTGAAGTTTGCTGATATAACTGCGATTTCGGTTGATAAGTTTAATGGAACGTGGTCGTTTGACGTATGGCTTAATGAATCGGCTTTTAAAAAAAGTACCGTATTATCTTGAGGCAAACGGGGAGAAATTGCCAGTGGTGGTTGCTGGAAGGCGTCCAGCTTGCTGGATATGTAAAGAGGTGGGGTACTTAACATTTACTTGTCCCACGAGGATGAAACCGGCCCAGCTTAACCCCAAACACAGAGTTCTCGAACACTTGACCCCCAAAGTTTCTTCAGATAAGACGACTCCCCCCCCCAAATTCAACTGCTTCTACGATTACTCCGGAAGAATTTGAAAACTTGTGCAACACTTCGAACGAATTTCCCAAAAAAAAAGTCGTTTGGAATATTGTCACTGGCAAAAAAGCACCAAAATCGTACGCACAAGTTATGACTGAGGAATAACAGCTGGAAATCGAAACTAGCAATGATCCTGGTGGTGAACAATATAAGAAAATTCTAAACCTTAAAAAGACTCTGGACGAGGAGCGTAAAATAGAGGAAAAAAGAAAAAAAACGAAGAAAAAAAAATGGTCTCCGAAACTACAGTTAATTCGGTTAAAACAACTTCCCCGGCCAAAGAACGTCGCTCCCCAGTCAAAGGTGCCCCCCCATAAAAGTCGTTCCCACCAGTAAGGGAATCTAACTTGACCCCTTTATCCAAAGAGAAGCCCGTTTCCCCCAAACCATCTCCTTTCTTCTCCCCCAGCAACATCCGTAAAAATACACCGCCCCCTCCCCAATCAAGATTGATATGCCCCCTCCTGCCACAACCCAGAAACGTCAACGAAGCCCCTCTATAGAGGCTAAAAAAAAAGAAGCCCTCTTGTTTCACCGGCAAAGATGTTTGTAAGGTAACTTCAGAGACTGAAAACCTCATGATGAACCACTACAAAAAAAAATTATCGACACCTAGCTACGCTGAAGACGGTTCATAAAAAAGATATTTCTAACCCAGAAAACTTTTTAGAAGCCAAAAGACTTTTATCTGTAGTAAGATCCAGAAACAAGGCGAAGGGGGTATGGAGCATGATGGAGGAGGCGAATAACTCATTTAAGATGTCGCCTCCTCTCGCTTTCTTTAATGATGACGAATTAAAACTACTTCAAAAGTCTTGTGTTGGGAGGGTCCCTGTACGTATCCATCCAACTCTCTATAGGGCAATAAAATTAACTTTCCCCTTGGACATTGGCGGTTTGTCCCCGGACGGTCTCATTACTACTGAAATGGGACAAGGTTCTCTGGGGTCATCTGTCGGTGTCTTAAAATCGTCTATGTTCGTTTCGGGTTCCCAACTCTAAGAGCACTAGAATGGCACTAAGATTAGCAAACCTAAATGACCGAGGATTGAGGGACACCGCTCGTAAACTTCGAGTAGTATGTGACCTTCAGCGAATCGGCGTGGATGTATGTTGTTTGCAGGAGACCCACTTTATTCCCAGTGATTATCAGGGTGCGCTGACTAGAGACTTTCAGCTCTATTCAGCGTACCTTGAAACTCACTCAAGAGGGGTTTCCTGGCTAGTTAAGCGCACACTGATGCGACGTGTGACCCAATCTATGCGGATCCTGAGGGAAAGCTGTGCGTTCTTGATGTTACCGTAAAGGATGTGGCTTTTCGGCTTATTGGGGTTTATGCGCCCGACGCCTATTCTGAGCGGGTTCCTTTTTTTCTGCGGATCGAGCCCTTTATGGATACGTCGCGTCGGATAATTCTAGCGGGAGACTGGAACGAGGTATTGGATCCCGATTTAGATCGCTTGGGAAATCCTAGGGGAACTAACAGCAACGGGGATGTTAAGGCATTTCGTGACTATATCGATAAGTTCGATCTTGTCGATAAATTTCGAAATGAGAAACCCCGTAGAGTAGTATGGACTTAGACTGCTAGTCGCGGCTCCGATTTAGGGCAACTTTCGAGTTACCTTGATCGGTTCTTAATTAGGAGAGTCGATTTAGGGCTTTTAGATTGTCCAAGTTTTCATAACATAGTTTACTCGGATCATAGGCTTGTCCGGGTTCGGGTAAACTTAGATAGTCCTAAGCCTAGATTGGCTGGGTCCTGGAAGTTCAACACATCGTTGTTCGATTTGAAGGACTTCCAGGAACAGCTTTTACTAACATTACAGAGGGAATTGACGGGTGCTATCATTGGGAATAAGTGGTGGGGCCATCTTAAGAACGTTATTAGGTCCTTCGTTGCTGATGATAGTCGTCGACTCAACCTTAGATCTAGGGCAACGAAAGTGGCACTAGAAGCTAGATTAAGTCGGGCGGTTGAAGCGGGGGATAGCGTTACCTTTACTGTAGCTAAAACGGAACTCAACTCCTTGGACAACAAGGCAGATCAGGGATTGTTAGTTAGGGCTAGGTTAAAAAGAGTGCTGCACGAGGCGACTAACATGGCCGCGTCACTGCATGTGGAGGAACGTCGACGGTCTACTGATCGACACATCACCAGTGTCACATTATCGGATGGGCGTCTCGTGACTACAAACGACGGGGTTTTGGAGGGGTTTCGCTCTTATTTTCAGGATATTCTTACCAAGAAGCCCGGTCTGACAACGCCTATTTAGCTGACTTTTCTCGTCTCGAGGAGACCGAAGCAGCTAGGTGCGAAGGGTGTATAAATGAGGATGAAGTCCTGGGGGCCCTAAGGCAGGTTGGCCTTGATAAGTCTCTGGGTATCGATGGTGTGCCTTACGAACTGTATTTGAGGTTGTCGCCCATTTTTGTCCCCCTGCTGGCTGTGTTGTTTAACTCCTGGTTTAGGAACGGGTCTATCTCCCAGTACTTTACCAGGGGTATCATCAAATTGCTTCGCAAGGACAAAAGTGGTGAGGATGGTATAGGTAATTTCCGGCCCTTAACAATGTTAAATACAGAGTTAAAGATTTTGGCCAAGATCTTAGCTAATCGTCTACAGGTTGTCTTGTTTCGTCTAATAAGTCCCGTACAGACTTGCTCTGTTAAGGGTCGGACTATACAAGATAATTTGCACATGATACGCTTGATCATAGAGAAAGTCGACACGGAAGCCGCGCTGATCAATTTAGATCAGTCCAAAGCATTCAATAGGGTCGACCATCGTTACTTGGTGGCTGTCTTGTCTTCGGCCAGATTTGGTCCCCATTTCCGCTCCTGGATTCGCCTCTTTTATGCAAACCCCGGTGCGTTGGTTGAAGTTAATGGAATGAGGTCGAAGCCTTTCGATTTGTCCAGATCTATTCGTCAGGGATGTCCGCTTTCACCGATGCTTTATGTGCTTGCGTTGGAGCCTTTCCTTCGCAGGCTTAGAGTGAATCCGGTCCTTCGTGGGATTACTTTGTCTGGTGCTTGCCCCATGATTAAGTACTCCGCCTATGCCGACGACGTCACTGTGCTTGTAACGAGCAGTGCTGAGATTAGGGTCGTCGACATTGAAATAAGACGGTATGAACAAGTGACAGAGGCCAAAATCAACTGCGATAAGTCTGTTGGCTTACGCATTGGTGCCTGGAGGCGTGTCCCCCTTCAGGGTCCCTTTGGCTGGACGGATGGGCCTTGCAAGCTACTCGGCGTCTGGTTTGGTCCTGATCTCCAGTTGGAGAAAAATTGGTCGGAAGTGTTGAAAGCGGTTAAGGCTGCAGCCCGTCTATGGTCTTTGAGAAATCTTACTTTAAAAGGAAGAGCGGAGGTGTGTAATTCTCACATTTATCCTCTCATCCTCTACCGTCTTTCTGTGGTCCCTCTGCCGGCAGACACACTAATTGATTTAGTGAAGGCTCTTTTCGTGTTTTTGTGGCGCGGAAAGCAGCCCATGGTTCGCCGGGAGATCTGCTACTTGCATCCGTCTGAAGGCGGTCTGGGTATGCCAAGCGTTGAGATTCGTCTATATACGCTTCGCTTACACTACCTAGACCGAATGTGTACACTTTGTGAGGGAAACGGTGAATTTTGGAAGGAAGACACCAAGAAAGCCTTTCCGGCTTTGAAAAGTGTGCACTTGCATGGGGGTGAGGCATTTCGTTTACCTCGACGCGAGTGCTCCTGTTATCGCGAGTTCGACAGTCCTTGAAGTACCTTCTAATGGTGTCAGAAAGCCTCTCTGACACCCGAGTGCTGTCTCGTAAAGCACTATATCGGGTTATGGTGAGGCGATCTGTTCGTGACAGTATTACTGAGGAGCTCGGTCTTACGAAGGGAGAACTTCGCTTGATCTGGCCTTGGGCGCCTGGGTTGAAATGCTGCGATAATTACGAGGCATCACTCACCTGGCTGATAATAAGAAATGCACTCTGGGTCGGAAAAAAGCTTTACGCAGCGGGATTAAGAGAGACACTGAGTTGTGTTCGATGCGGTGACTGAGAGGAAACGACCAGTCATGTTTTCTTTCATTGCCCCATCGTTCGCCCGCTGTGTGAGTTAGTTGAAGGCTACACGGTTCGCATTTGGAACGGACAGTTCTTCGTTTTGGAGTCTTTTTCGACATGCTGCAATTGGGCAACAATCATGAAGTGGGAGGAGTATTATGTGTTTCTTTGCTTACTAGCTGTTATGAGAGGAGTGATTTTGTCGACACGACAGAAGGAAGTCTACGGGGAAGAGACCTTCACTGCTCCCCAGCTTGTCCTCATTTTCCAGTCTCGCCTGAAAATGCGTATCAGGCTGGAGAAGGTTAAACACCCTCCGGCAGATTTCAACGAAAGGTGGGTGAAAGTTGCGCGTTTGTGTCGTGTGAATGGAGCTAATTTTGAGTGGTACTTGGACGTGCCTTAGACAGAATATTGGGTAGTCGAACCGAACGCTGACCCTTTTATTTGACCCGGTTAGGCAAGATTAGATATGGTTTGTTTTCTTCCCCATTTTTAGCTTAGCTAGAGGTATGTAAGTTGTCATAGGTCCTATTTTTTTTTCGTCCTCTCCCCCCCTTTTTTTTACCCCGACTTTTATTTTATAATTCCCATTCCCGACCTCAATTATGTGACTGATCTGTTGTTTTGTCAGAGATGCAGGTCTGCTTTCGTAATTTCGAAGAGGTGTCAGAATAAAGCTTTCGTGACCTGCATCGCCTTTTTTCGACTGGCAAAACTACTTATCGGCCACATTCTTTAGTGGGAGGTTTTTATACTAACATTTAATTTTATTTATTTTGTCATTGTATATATATATATATCATTTTTATTCCCCCACTTCCCATTTCATTTATATATTGTCATTTTTGGGTTTTAAGTAGGTAAATCATGGAGTAATTTTTTTTTGGTGATTGTGACTAGTTAAGTTAAGAATGTTAGTTAGGTCAACATTTTCCCCATCTCCTTTGTAGGCCTCGTGCCACATTTTGACATTTTTTCAAATAAATATCCAGTCTTGTAACTGTATTACCAAGTGCTAGTCACTTTCTTACTTTGTTAATACACTTGATAAACCAACCCTCGATTTGACTTCCTTTATTTATTATTTACTGTTAGACAACTTCACAACAGATTGGCGACGAGGAATCGAAACGATTTCACTACAGAAAAATCACCTAAAGTGATTCGCAAGATCTTCACGGAAAAAAAACGATCTTCGTCAGATATTTGCATTCGCAAGGATTAACAGCGAATTAATAACTACAAGAGCAGTTAAGCGAAAAAAAACACAAACTCAAAACTTGCTACCAAAAATCGAAAACTAGAAAACGCGAAAGACATTTTCAATTATTGAAATAATTGAATACACTGATACCTTTATTTTTTTTCTCTTCAAGTTTCACTGACTCGTTAAGATAAATGTTATCCGCGTCAACTATTACAGATATTGTGTAAGTTTGTCGTTATAATTAGGACAACATCTGATATTTAAGCAAGATCCGGATTGACTATTTATTAAAATCGTCTACCACAGAATTGTCGAGAGCAAAGGACGGACAGTGAAACATATATTCGCGTAAGTCATTTGTACTTCTAACAAAGAACTGTTAAATAAGCAAGTCAACTTTTTGCAAAATAAAAAAGGGGTTAAAATGATTTCCCATAAAACTAGTCTTATTAGGCTTATAGCGACGGACTTGGTTATAAAACTACGTACACATATATATATAAACAAAAATTTCTTAGTTTTGTTTTTTCAAACAAAAGAACTGGGATTTAATTTTTTTATTAAGGAATAATATATTTCTTATTTTGTGTATTAGTTGAGCAAACTAATTATATTAAGCACGTTGTGAGGAAAACTGATTTATTTTTACAAGTGTAAATTGTGTGGTGCATAACTTGAATTCGTGAATGATGGACACTGAATTCAAAGATTCTCTTTTTCAATTACTTAAATTTCAAACGGAACAAAATGGTGCGTTTCAAAGACAGCAAGTTGAACAACAAATGGAACTTCAAAGAAAACAAGTTGAAATTGAGGAGAACTTTAAAAGAGAGTCGTTGCAATAGCAAAAACCCCAAAGAAAAATGCATGCTGAACGAGAATAAAGATTCCAAGAAAAACTGCTACAACAGCAGAAACACTTCGAAGAACTCTTGATAAAAACACAGGAGGAACAGAGAAAATTTCTGGAGGCAACACAGTTAACGAAAGCAAACGAGAATCATAATGCATTCTCCCAGACGGCTGTGCGGAGCTCTATCGAAATTTTCAATTATAATCCAGAAGACGATGTCACTTTTGCTCACTTCTATAGAAGATATGAGGATATTTTTGTATCGGACTGCATTACATGGACAGACTCTAAAAAAGTTAGATTTTTGCTAAGAAAATTAGGAGATGCCGAGCATACAAGTTCGTGAATGTTATCCTTCCAAAAAAGACCAGTGAGTTGAACTTCCAGGGGGCAGTTACTTTACTAACAGAACTGTTTTCTACAAAAACTTCTCTTTTCCACAGAACAATGTATGAATGTCACTAGAAGAGAGGAAGACGACTACATTACGTATGCAAGTATAGTAAATAAACTTGGCGACGATTTTTAATTAGAGGAATTATCATCGGATAATTTTAAATGTCTAATATTCTTGCAAGGTCTGGTCTTAAATAAAGACTCTGAAATCAGACGTCGTGTTTTAAATAAAGTCGAAAATGAGCCATGTCTAACAATACAAAACTTAGCGGAAGACTGTGAACGTTTTGTTGCGTTGAAATAGGACAGTCGTGACATAGAGGAAAACGGAGTGTCGCACATTAAAAAAAATCCATCAGAAGAAAAAATTGACTTCAATGAATAACCAGAGAAAAAAACATGGGAAAGATCCACCTGGACCGTATTGGAGGTGTGGAGATAACCATTGGTACAATGAGTGTCCCTACATATTCAAACAATGTGACAACTGCCACCAGAAAAGACATAAGGCATCACGTTGTAGGAAAAAAATCTGGTAGAAAGACAGCCATTAAACTGACAAAAATTGAACCTGAAGAACAAAATATCCGAAAATATGTACAGGTCAAATGCCTAAAAAAAAGTAAGACTACAGCTTGATAGTGGGTCTGACATTTCCATCATTAATGTACAGACATGGAAGAAGCTTGGGAAACCCACTATAATTAAATCGCAAAAAAAACGTCGAGAAGCGTCAGTGGTGAAAAAATAACCTTCGAAGGGGAATTATTGACGAATATTTCTTTCTAGAATAAGACCGTAAAAGCCCAAATTTTTGTTATGCGAAAATCGAATAACCTTTTTGGAACTGATATAATTGAAAAGTTTAGCCAATGGGATCTGCCTTTAAGCTCCTTTTTCCAAAAGGTTGAGGATTCGAATGTGGAGGCAGAAAAAACTCAAGAGGGAATTAAAAGAAAATTTTCCAGACGTATTTTCGGACGGTCTTGGAAGGTGTACAAAAGCGGTAGCAAAGTTTGAAGTTAAAACAAAAGAACTACCTGTATTCAGAAAGAAAAGAAATGTTCCATACGCCGCTATAGAGCAAATAGACGGTGAATTAGAAAGACTCGAGAACATGGCTGTCATTTCAAAAATTGATCACAGTGAGTGGGCTTCACATACAGTTTTTGTTAAGAAAAAGAACAAAGAGATTCGGGTTTGTGCCGAATTTTCCACAGGCTTGAACAAGGCATTAAAAGATCACCATTACCTTCTTCCAAGCCCTGAGGAAATATTTCCGAAACTGAGTGGAGGAAAATATTTTTCTAAAATCGACCTCAGCGACGCTTATCTTCAACTTCCTGTCGATGAAGAGTGTCCAAAACTGCTATGCATCAATACCCATAAGGGATTATACAAATTTAACCGACTTCCTTTTGGGCTAAAGGCTGCCCCTGCGATGTTTCAACAAATTATGGACATGATGTTAAATGGGATGGATTTCGCAGTAGGGTACCTGGACGATGTGTTAATAAACAGCGTTAGCAAAGAACAACACAAGACTCATGTAAACGAAGTATTCAAAAAATCCAGGATTATGGGTTTAAAATCAAAGATGAGAAATGTACTTTTTTCATGGAAAAATAAAATACTTAGGACAAATCATCGATGAGCAAGGAAGAAGGTCAGACCCAGATAGGGCAATGGCGATAAGGAACATGCCTGCTCCAGAAAATACTGCATCCCTACAAAGCTTCTTAGAGTTGGCGAATTACTACAATGTGTTCGTACCAAACATGCATAAACTAAGATCACCCTTAAATGAACTGTTAAAGAAGGACCAAAAAGGGTCTGGACGCAAGAGTGCGAAGAAGCGTTTCAGAAAATTAAAGATATCTTAACGTCTGACTTGTTTCTGGCACATTATAATCCCAAGCATGATATTGTAGTTGCAAGCGATGCCAGCAACTATGGTATAGGAACATGCATATTGCACAAAATCGATGATGGAAAATTAAAACCCATAGCCCATGCATCCCGAACACTTCTACCAGCCGAAAAAAAATACTCTCAAATTGCGAAAGACACTCTAAGCATTATATTCGCGGTAAAGAAATTTTATCGTTTCCTGCACGGTAGACAATTTCTGTTACCAACAGACCACAAACCCTTATTAACGATTTTCGGATCGAAAAAAGGGACTACCACAACACACTGCGAGTAGACTCCAAAGATGGGGTACCATTCTTCTTAACTACAATTTTCAAATGGAGTATGTACCATATTAGAAATTTGGTCATGCAGACGGGTTATCAAGATTGATACCTAAGCAGACAGAACCATTGGAGGATATGGTGATAGCAGCTATTCAAGCGGAAGCTAAAATAAAAAAAAAACGTTATTAATCCCCAGAGGGGATATTTTCAAAGGGGGGTGTTACACCGGCCGTTCTTACACAGGAGAAACTACACCGGCTGTCACTATAAATAGTGCGAGTCGCGAGAAGACAAAACACAGTCTTGTAACTGTCTAGCCAAGTGCTAGTCACTTTCTTACTTTGTTTATACACTTGTTAAACCAACCCTCGACTTGACTTCCTTTATTTATTATTTACTGTTGGACAATTTCACAACAGTAACAGATCAATGTAATCCAAAAGTGTCACGGTAAACATCCCCTGGCAAACGAGAGCGCATCGAGCTTCGGGCAAGAAAAAGCCATCCCCTTCCGAAAGAAGAAAGTAATGACTTGTAGGATGGCCTACTGTTACATTTGAACGTTGTTATGAGTTCTAAGTAACACTGCATTGTTGTATTTCTTTGTATCATAACAGTAACTCTATATTCAGTTGCAGTATTAAACAAGCGAAAATAGTATGCAGTCGACAGGCTAGATCACCTCCTGTTATCTTTTTAAAAATTTGTGAATCCAAAGTAACATAAAACCGCCGAATGTGTGTATATAATAACATTAATTGTTAGTTCTGGTGACAATGTAACGGTAATAAGTAGTAAAACAGAATACGAAAATGTTAATGCGCTGTTGTCAAAACGGAACAGTAAATCAGCAATTCATATTAAAAGTAACCGTTAAACGTAAATTTCGCTCGAATATGTCTAGCTCTGTTTTGTCGAATTCCCTCACATCTTATCTCGACGAAGGCACTAAGCAATAAGCCGTACACCCTAAAAAAGAAGGTGCTATTTCATGAGATTAACGTCTTCTTTGAATTGTGTCATTCATTTAAGTACCAAAAAATAGTTAAAGAATGAATTGATTAATTTGCCAGCAATAAAAACTGATAATAATAATGATGGTAGTAGTAACAGTGGTTGTAGGCTAGAAGTAATAATAAAGGTAGACTGAATGAAACAAATAATAAATAATTCATGATAATAATATTATATTTATCTGTAAGTACGGCATTATCAGAATATGATGATGACGATTTTAAACATTGTAGGATTTAATTGCCTCGACCTTCCGTAGCGTAGCATTCTTTCATAGAAATATATATATTTGTTTATTCTTTACCCCCTGTGCTTGTTTGGTCTATCGGTCTAACAGGCGTTGAACTAATGGCCACTCGACAAAAGATATGCGAGAAAGATGGTGTTTGTAAGTGTAGACTTGATTGGGCAGCGGATAGTTGGCCTTGATTTGTACCAATATGAAATTTGGTCGGTTCTCCATTTATTCGAACACATTTCTTCTCCTTTTCCTTTTCTAGTAAAATCTGTCTCATGCCGGTGACGTTTCCCAATGTGATGGTTCTCAATTTTCACTCTTGATTTTATTTTTATTCACTTTGACAAGATGCTATAGCATCGAAATGTTGATTGACGTAAAGCTATAATATGTTTTATAAAATGTTATAATTGCTTTACTTGGTATTGAGCACTCTTGAAACAAATGGTTATATGTTTATTATATTAACAATATTTGTATTTAGTAAATTAGTATGTATATATATGTATATATATATATATATATATATATATATATATATATATATATATATGTGTGTGTGTGTGTGTGTGTCTGTGGTAGTTCACGCATAGGGATACATAATGTATTCGGCAGCGACCTGCAACCACTTTCAGTGCAATATATACATATATGTGCGGCTATATTTCGACTACAATAGATGCGGTACATGAGTGGGTGGATTTTGTTGTGGTAGTGTATGCCGCTCCGACCTTGTGTCTATTTCGTTTTTATTAATCTCGATGAAGCGCCTGGCCGGTATTGTTTTGCTCTCCCATGACGAGCTATCTCGGCTAGTCAATGACATTTTTCTTCTATGTGTTTGTATCGATACGCGCATCGTTAACAAACATGTTGCGTCTGTGATTGATCCATTCTTCTGCTTCGTACTTTTCCGTACAACAACTCCCTAGACAATCAACTTCATGTCATTCATATAACACAAATTGCCGACCTTGCTTTAGCTCTTGGCAATTATTAATTATTTATTATTAATTATTAATTATTATTAACCGCAGTCACTGTTACTATTTTAAAATATCAGTAATGTAAAAAATTACAACCACATAAACTTTCCTGTTCATGTTCACAATAGTAAAGATTTAGAATAATCGGTCGTTTCTATTTTTTGAACTATCACCCTTCTGGAATTGAATAGAAATGGCGAAAGAATTTGTTTGGAAATGTGCTTTTCTAAGAGTGTCTCCATTTGGTCCGCTGGAGCAAATTATAACACAGGGTGAATCTTTCTATTCCAAGTAATAAGTGCTCCAATGATGATGATGATGATGATGATGCTTGTGCCACGGTTACGCTAACATTGATTGCTAAGCGTCTCTGCAATTAACTTCCTTGATATGACGTTCAATGAAATGAGACATATCTATATTTGACATTTGAGTCGACAATATACACTTATCAGTTGAAGTTGATGATGACAGTACAGGACTCCCAGGTACCACACAGATGAAATGAGAAATGGCTGCAATATAAAAATAAATCCACTACGCTGCAGGTTTATGAAGTACAGTTGCAGATGTGCAATTTAATGTTAAGTATGATACACATATCATGCAAAATATAATATAGTCGCTAGCTATACTCTCTGTTTAAGAATATTTAAAATTGTAGCGAGTTGCTGCAAACATATTTGATTGACCTTAATGAATAGTTTCGATAAATGTAGGCGCTTGCATCTATGTAGGTTTTCGAAGTTTAATTATATCCACGAATATAGAATGATATGAGACGAATCATTATTAGATACTGGATGTATATGTTTTGAGCAGTTGTCCGCATCTTGACGGCCGTCATTAAAACATGATACTCAGAAGTATGGACAAAGATGTATCTACCAAGTGGATTATATAAATGGTTAATTTTGAAATACTCGAGAGACATCAATAAAAGGAACGTAAAAAGGCCAGAGAGTATAATAAACGAAAATAGTAGGAAACAAAATGAGAAGAACAACCGTATGCAACATCTGAATTGTGTAAATAACAATACATCGTGTCAAAAACTATTCATTTGGTTTAGTTCAAATTTATCGATTTTAATATTTACTTCTGATCGATACTTTATTTATATAATCATACATAGAGAAAGTTGCAAAAAATGTCCACTCGTACACTCATATATATTATTACAGTCATATCATTGTAACGCACACATTGCGGGAAAAATTATATATGACACATATTATTGTAGAACCATTATTATGATAATTTTGTTTATCTTTTCGAGCAAACCACCGGGTCTTCATATAGCTGGAGTCTTTCTTCTGAAATGTGTGTTATTTGCTAATAAAAATAGTTTCTTTTATATTCTCGCGTACCGCCATTAAAGAGTTACAGATTGAAATTTTTCGAACATTTTCTGCATCTAGTCATTCTAAACAAATACAATCTTTTTACAAATGCGAACACCATAGGTACCATCGATTTTCGAATACGTTTTACTTAAATAAATGTACTGCATCCTAGTAATATTTACCACTCACCCATGCTTAAACACCATAAGTCCGCCATCTATACTAGTTAATCGTTATTTCGTCACTCCGTTCTGCCATGCTTAATAAGTAAAACAAAACAACATACTATCGACTATAACGATAACATAATTCAGCATTACCTAAATGTATAAATTACGAGATAACCTTAAACTGTGTAAACTCCAACTATTTTCTTTTTCGATTTGATTGATATGCTATTAAATAATACTAAACAATACATTTTTAAAATGTAGAGAATAAAAAGAAAAGGTTTTGATTGGAAAGATTAGACACTTTTAGTTTTCTTCAATGTAGCTGACTTGTTTTCCGACCAAACGCGAAAATATCATTTATTACATGGGAATAATAAACAGACTTACATACAAATAATGAGTGTTTTTATTATTTATTGATCGATCAATAGATTTTCTTAAATAAGTATCACTTTAAAATGCTGCCGAATTCGAACAAAATGTGAATGTTGAAAGTGTAGAAACAACTGAACCCGAAACAAGAAAATACATTGAGTGTAATAAAAGGATAGAATAGAATGAGTTTAAAAAGACTGAGTTTGTTTGAAGAAGCTTCATTCGACAAAGATCTACGCAGGGATCTAGTCTCTACAAGAAACAATGGCTGAATAAAAAAATAAAGAGTGATCAAGGGAAGTAATTCACTTCCGAAGCATAGAAGGGGATAGAAGAGGTCCATTTTCATCACATTCTCCGCCACCCAGGGAAGGATCAAAGCTGTGTGTTCGACTTGGGAAGAAGGGTTCTGAAGACTCTCAGGTGGGCGTCTCTGATTACACTGAAAAAGAGAAAATACAAACAAAGTTCAAAGCTGATAGTTTTCAGTTAAATAGTGAGGACTTCGACGGATTCTGGTAGAGCGTCAAAGATTCAGCACATCGGCATCTTCTGAAGATATCCTCGGGAGTGAGGAGGAGTAGGAACTGAATTCTCGGCGATGGATTTATCGTGAGCTCTCGCCAAAGGATGAATAGAAAAAATATTAGACTGGAGAGACGCAGTCTGTATCTCTTGGTTTTCTGGCATAGGATCAATTTCCGTATCCGGACTGCCAGTTCCATCACCCCATGGAGATATGTGGCGGAGGGACACCGTCGTCTCTCGGCCATTATTGAAACGTACGTGAGCATAGCTAAGATTGACTTAAAGTACACGAACAGGATCTACTAGGGGCTCGTATTTGCTTCCACGTACACCCCGCTTTAAGAGGACAGATGCCGCTTTCGTTAACCATGTAGGTATGAAATCTCCAGTAGCTGATTTCCTTTGGAAGTTTAAGAGGCCTTCATGGGGAGTGTAATTAGTTGAGGTGGAGAGCAATGAGCGAATTCTGTGGAGGGCTAAATCTAACACTCTTTCCCAATTGATAATAGGGAGATTTCTCGACCTGAGAGCCAGACTTACTGTTTGGCAGATGATACCGTTGTACCTCTCCACTTGTCCGTTACCTTGAGGATTAAATGAAGTCGTTCGACTGGTAGCAATACCTCTGGAAGACTAGAATTCCTTTACTTCGTCTGACATGAAAGCCGTACCACGATCAGAGTTTATGAAAGAAGGATTTCCGAAAACAGAAAATAGATTAGTTAGATGTTTCCGGACAGTTGCGGCTGAGACATCGACACAAGGGAAAGCGAAGGGGAAGCGAGAGTATTCATCAGCCACTGTTAGTATGTAGCGATTGCGAGTATTCGAAGGTAATGGTCCCTTAAAGTCTAAGCCTAGTCTTTCCAATGGTTGACTCGCTTTTATGAGAGTCTGAGGTGCCGCATTAAGGAATCTCGGTTTTATCTCCGAACAAACTTTACAGGCCCTTATTACCACTCTTATATCTGCCACAGAGTATGGCAGATTCTTTATCCTGACTAAATGTAGCATTCGGGTGACACCCATGTGACACAAGTATGAGTGCAAGGTGTGTAACTTGTCGCCAGAGGTGGTAGTAGAGCAAATGCGTGACAAGGCGTCTGCAGCGGCGTTTTGTTTCGCGGGGCGATATGCAATGTCGTAACTAAAACAGGCAAGTTCCAACTTCCATCTTGTTATCTACTCCTTTTTTATTTTGCTATTGGCTTTCAGGGTTGAACATGAAAATAACAGATGTTTGATCTGTGATTAGCTTAAAATGCCTCCCGAGCAGCAAGTGTTGCCATTTTAGGATCGCCTCCTTTTAAACAGAGGAGTGATTCTGCTCGGCAGACAATACAGTTCTTGAAAAGAAACCCACGGGCCGAGAGTTTTGGGTAAAAGAGGCAGCAATCGCATGGTTCGAAGCATCGGTTTCGACCTCGAGAGGTAGAGAAGAGTCTATGGCTATCATGGATGATTTTGCAATTCCTTTCTTCAGATACCTGAAGGCGTCTGTCTGTTCATTAGTGAGGGGAAAATTAGTAACTTTGGTAAGGGGGTGTAGTTTTTCAGAGAAGTTCGACATCCACCTAGAATAGTGAGAGAACATCCCCATTGCTCGACGAAGAGAAGGAAGATCTTGAGGTACTGGCAAGTTAATCAATACCTTGAGCCTATCAGAGTCAGATTTTACCGATCCCTTGCTTATTGTATATCCAAGCAATCCTACAGAAGTAAGTGAGTAGTGACACTTGTCGTTGTTAAGCGTCAGTCTGTAATTCGCTACTGCATTCATGAACTCTTTCAAATTAGTATCATGGATAGCCTAATATCCTCCACAAATGGTAATGTTGTCGATGTAAGTATAGGTTCCTCGAAGGTCTTCTCGCTTGATGATGTCATCGATGACTCGTTGAAAACTCGCTACTATATTGGTTACCCCAAACGGGATTCAACGAAACTGATACAGAGATTCAGAAGCTTCGAAGGCTGTGTATTTTCGTTCTTTCGGCTTGATAGCAACCTGATGGCAAGCACTGGTTTGATCCAGAGTGCTGAATATTTTGTAAGTGGCAATCTCATTTACCATGTCCTACATTCGAGGAAGAGGATAAGCGTCAAGGAGAGTAAACCGATTTATTGTTTGGGAGTAATTCACAACAAGTCTCTTTTTGTGATGTTCAGGAGATACCACAAGCGTTTGGGCTCAGCATGTGGATTGAGAGGGCTCTATGATACCTTCCTTTAGCATACGGGAGACTTCCGATTGGATAAATTTAGCATCAGGTAGGGTATGTCTCCTGGATTTAACAGCTATCGGGCGATAGTCCGAGGTTGGATTGGTAAACAGAAAGGGGTAAGTAATATTTTAATGGCGGTCAGTCTACAAACAGTTAGAGTGAGAGGGGTCCTCCAAAAGTTATTTTCACTGAGGAGTTGGCATAGAAATGTATGCTCGAGAATAATGTCACAGCATAGGTTGGCCATAATGGATAGTTTCACATTCCTGTACTCCCTATCTCTAAAAGTGAGAGACACGACACAGTGCCCGAGAGTAGAGGAAAATGAGAACGGCTAGCCATCGAAATCCTCTCAGAGCTTAGCGTGACCGCCAAATCGAGCCCCCTAACCTTATCCGGATGAATAAAATGTTGGACCTCCCTGTATCAACGAGTATCCGCATAGACTCATCTTTGATTTTCCCCCATAAGGACGAACGAGATAGACTCTCCGAGGAGTTAAAATGAACCGATGAAGCAAAAAGGGACTCACCGTAATTGATAGCAACCGCTGTAGCTGACCTGCAGACACGAGCAAAATGCCCTTTTCTTTTGCAATTTTTACGAATAGAGTTTTTAGAAGGGCACCGTGCTCTGTCATGTCTCGGGTTTCCACAGAAAAAAAACATTTCTGTCCGGAGAGTACCGCTATCGTGGGTTGCTCCTCATATTTAGACTAGTCGCCCTTCGATTCTTCTTTTTCAGCAGTGGAGACCGAGGCAGCCAAGGAGTCCGACTGAGCGTACGAAGTTAATTGTGTTGGGGCTGTCTCGAGTGTTAATACCTGGTTGTACGCCGTGTGTAAGTCGATACGTGTGTTTTCTAAGAGTCTTTGTCTGATGTTGGATGACGAAATCCCATTTATGAATGCATCCCTGATGTACTCATCCCTCGCCTGTATAGCTGTCACGGTCTGAAAATACCATTCTCAGAGAGTGTTTGTAGAGACTGTAAATATTGCTCAAATCTTTCGTTGGCCTGTTGCCGACGAGTTGCCAATAAATGCCGACAGAAAATGCTGTTTTGGGGTGGACGAAAACTTCTTACAAGGACCTTCATAGCCGAATGATTATCATCGATGTCCGATATGTGTTTAAAAATTGACGGAGACACGAGGTTGATTAACAAATTCAGATTTAACACGTCCGTTATTTGAGAGCCGTTAACAGCGCCAAGAAAAATGTTGAAATACCTTTCAGTGTCGCCACGTGTCGGCAGCATCCAGTTTTGGCGGGTCTAAGTCCAATCGTTCAGGTTTGAGGTGTTTTTCTATCTTAGATCTTTGTCGAATACATTGTAATGAGTTAGTCAAAAGGATAGAATAGAATGAGTTTAAGGATACTGAGTTTGCTAGAAAAGGTTTTATTCGACAAAGATCTACGCAAGGATCCAGTCTCTACGAGAAACAATGACTGACTAAAAAGAAAGAATGATCAAGGGAAGTAATTCACTTCCGAAGCATAAGAAGGGGATAGAAGAATTCCCTTTTCAGCACATTGATTAGAAGCAGCAGAGATTAAACTTATAAGAGAAACTCTGCAAGAAGAACAAACTGAAACAATTATTTCGTAAACAAAATAGAAAAGTGGAAGAAAGCATTAACAGAAACGGAAGAGTCGAATGCATGACAATAAACAATATTAAAGATATGAACAACATTTTAGGTCTATATGTGTAATTACGAATCGAAACAGACTGCCAAGAAAATTAGATCATTAATACCTACATGGGAAGTAGACTGCAATCACAAATAACACAACTAAACAAAATTATAATGCTGTGAACGAGATTTTTAAAATCAACGAAAAATGAATATTCAAGGTAAACGATACCAACGGAACATGCTAATATATATATATATATATATATATATATATATATATATATATATATATATATATATGTGTGTAAAGAAGTGAGGCTACGAACATTTGTAAATTTGAATAAAACTTTCTTCAAAAATTGTTCATTATCTTATAATTCCTTAATTTTATGATTTTATAACGCGTTGTAAAATTATAAAATTATAGAATTATAAAAAAAATAAAATAATAAACAATGTAACACATTTTTTTTTCAAATTTACAAATGTTGATTGCCTCACTTCTTTAAATATACATTTTTATCTCGTTGAAACTGCACTACCTTCACTATATATATATATATATATATATATATATATATATATATATATATATATATATATATATATATATATACGATTTTGTTATACGCGAAAGCTACCTATGTATATATCGTATATAAAGCTCTATTTTGATATTGAGCACTATTTATAAACCCGGTTAAAATTCTCTGGATTACCACCCTGCGGATATTTTTACCTGGATTATTACCATTATCATATATATATATATATATATATATATATATATATATATATATATATATATATATATGCAAAACAAAACAGTACAAGCAAAACATAACCTTTACGTGCAACGAAAGCTAGTTATACCGAAGCCCTTACTAAAAGATATAGTACATGGGAGAAACTAGACACATTTAACATGATATCCCAGCGGCCAGGAAGAGATGTGGTAACTGATGAAAAGGGAGTATTAGAAAATTTTAAAAAAACAGTAATTAAAATAAACCCTGATATGAGATTAAGAAATATAGAATATTTGAAAACACCTGACCACGACAAACTACATGTATTCTGATTCAGGAAAGACACTACGTACATAGAATACTAGCCCGAAACTAATGGGAACTATTTGAGAAACGGATGATTACGAAGAGAACTGCATTAATCAAAAATATAGCGAGATGGAAATTATCCCAGACAGCTGCAGATTGAGAGCATGTCTACCTAACATGTTAAAAAGATTAACGACACAACATAGCGACCTGTTACCCCCTCAATAGACATGGACAAGAAAGTATGCTGGAAAAATAAATGCCCATCTATACATCGTCCAGAAGATACTAAAATAAGTAAAAGTCAGAAAAAATAACAAAACCACGGTGTGCGTAGACTACAAGCAACCGTAAGGTTAAATCCCATCAAACATGGATGATGACTGCTTATGGAAAAAGTATTGAAAGCATTGCGAATCGTACTGACACACCAAGGACAACAGCAAGAATATATGAAAATAAAATGAGGCATTGTCCCGACATCAACTGAATTCTCTCATTTCTAGCATGTTACTTGCCAACAATGTCAATAAAGTATGAGAGATTACGGATACGAAGGAAGTCATAACTCACCTTATGTGTAGGGTGCCCTTAAGACTATTGGTAAAAAGTTAAAAAGGTGCCAGAAACAATAATAAACACAACTAGTATCTTTGGCCAGGATATAGAAATGAGATTCGGAAGAAGTTAGAATACTGAGAGGACAATGAAAAAAAAACTCTACATAACGAAATTTAGCAATATTAGACACATCTGTGTAAGAATAGGATCAGGATGGTAAATTTCCACGTACGATTAAAAATTATGCAGAGTGGAATTCTCCAGTTTTAGATTAGATAAAGGTTACGCTTCCTTGATCTCACGTCACTGGCAAAATAAGCAGATATGACAAATTAGTATGAAGTATCGAGCCGCTTTCATCCGAACCACTGGAGAGGGCAGTTGGGAGATTTGAGGCCGATTTCTCCCCCATGCGGTATGTCTGGCGGTGTTTTTTGAGAACTGTGCATGTATACACTTAAAAAGAATAAAAATATAAAATAAAACCTTTAAATCCAAACTAGATTAGTATATGTTTCTTTTTTAATAACATACATAACAAAGATTATTGAACTAGTACAGTAACGGAGGGAAGAAGAGATTGAAACAAAACCGACACCGAAACCTGACCAGTGCATCACGTCAATTAAGTGGGTGTACCACCTGGAATTCGAGAATATAACCAGATAATGTTACATATGATCCTTTTCCTCCGCCCGTTGAGTACACAATTGTGGTTTGATACGACCTTGACAATCAACGGAACATCACTACGATGAGACCACGAGAATCTGGACTGAAAACATCCAACAAATTCCACGGATACAGTAACAAGAAAATACATAAAACCAACGTGTTGTAGGACTCCTGATAAACACGCCCACAAGTTATAAACTATAAAAAAGAAACTTAAAGATATATATTTATAAAAAGAAACGAAAATTGAACAGATACAAAGAATTGTAATTAACTACAAACAATGAAAAATATAATGCACGGACAAAAAATTGTAGTAATAAAAATAGTTTTACTAAAAATGGAGAGAACAAATATTGTTAAATGAACCTTAATAATAACATTGCCTGGGTCGGCACTTGTTTAATAAATGTTGCCAACAACAATATTATCAGTAAGATAATCGTCGTGACTTTAGCTTTCACTGTTTTCATAGAGATCATCACGAGGATAATAGTCCCTACGATGTCATATTCTCTGACGTTTTTTTTGCAAATCACATGAAGAAAGTATAATGTATTCGTAGTGACTCTTTATTTAACTAGATATTATATGTTGTCATGACTTTATGTTTATATTTATCTTCCCTGTTCTACCCATTTCGGTATCGCTGGTGAGATACATTGTGCAGTTTAGTTTAGTATTCATTATCTTCTATACATATACTTACCTGTTTTTGCGTTTTAAATGCTGACAAACTACACATATATTGGAAAATATTACGTGTACAAAGTCTGTTAAACGCCATTTTTTATATTACAAATAGCAAAATGATGCCTCTTGATTTTTCATATCATAGCGTAAACAACAAAATATCTAATTTGATTTAAACACATCATAATAATTTTGATAGTTCGCGACCATACTGTCCTTTATATGATACTCTGATTACCGGATTAACTTAATTTTTAGTGATATCTATGATTATTCTATATGCCTTTCATGTCCCCATATATCCGTCTGATAAATCAGTCTCAAGCTGCATTTTCAAACTAAAGTCAAAAGAAATTGCGTCTAAAAGCGATTTTTCAAAACTTTAAAATGAAAATGTGTTTTAATTCAGATGTTTTACATTTATGAGCATACTTTATTAAGAAATAATAATATAAAAACCTTATAAGAGCCATTAAAATGATGGCTTACATTTGGGAATTCAATGTGGCAAATCGTCAACCGCGAAATTGGAATCGCTCGTGTTTTATTGCAATATCTTTTTATAGATTTTCATATACTACTTGAAGTCAATAGTGACTGTTGAATTCTTTTAATTAACGTAGAAAATAAAAGACAGCGGATTGATTTGGGTTCGTTTCCGAGTAAACTATTGTGTACTTCATTCTTTTATTATTCCTGACGTCCTGACTAATAGTGTTGTTTTATTACATGGATTCTCTAATTATGGACTAACTTAATAATGTTAGTCATATATTAAAAAAAAACTATTCAGTCGTTTCATGTTTGCGAAGAATGAAAATAAGTATATAAATGCTAATGAAGATTCGCAGTTGGAACCGTCAAGAAACGAGGATTCTGCTAGTTTCTTATAAAACTTATTAACTAAAAACGATTTTTAAATAACATTATGAATCAGGTATTCTTATTAAAAATCATAAAACATCACACAACATTTGTTTAATAATGTAATTTCCGAGTTTATGAAACGTGTTCCGCTGTATACTAGAGGTGGAAAGCCGTGCACCATATAATATCAGTAAGTTTCTGACTTTCACAATCCGGTCTGTCATTGCCCTGATTAATTCGCTCCGTATCCCGCTTATATACACACATATATATATATATATATATATATATATATATATATATATATATATATATATATATATATTGTAAGTTATGAAAATGTATCCATGGCAATTAAGCTACACATAGGCTTCCGCGTTACATCTTTGTAGGGAATCGCCAAATTAAAATGCCTGCAATTTGTGTTGCCCTGGGTGTTATATATACACGTGGTGTTTAGCCTTACTAGCTAACCAATCTGATTTTTTGTTGAGAATCTGCGACGGTGTCCATGATTCTTCTGTGGCATCAAATGTTTTGAAGTTATTTATTTTATATACCCTCAGAAATATATTTGATAATACAGACATCGACTATCTAGAGATTATTTATGAGTTATAGCAAAGAATGACTACAAGGTCAAGGGATACAACTTCATAAAAGTTATATATATATATGTATGGGAATTCAAAAATAGGCTTAATAGTGGAAGTACTGGCTGACATAAAAACAACTCCCGTTTTAGATGTAACTTTAAACTTAAATTAAATACTTCTGAGACATATTCAATTGATGACGCTAATCAAATATGCATAAACCCAAAGTCCAACCACTCTAATCATAAGACAGATTCCTAATTCTATAGAACGTAGGCTTAGCAATAACTCTTGCAACTAAAATGTATTTAAGATATCACGCACTATTTACAATACAACTCCCAAAAAGGTTGGGTATCATGATACGTAAATTAAATATTTGTAACACGACACAATTAAGTATAATAATTAAAAATTAAGTATATAATACAATTAAAATACAAGAAAACAGAAATATAATCTAATATACACACCCCTTTAATCAGATGCTAAGTACTAAACTGTACTGGTAATTCCTTAATCTCATCAAACAACACTTTCTAGTTACAAGTCCATTGCATGAAATACTCAGTAAACATAACCTAAAACTCTCATAAAGGTTTCGCTACACTTTCGAAATGATAATTAAAGTACACAATAACAAAATACTAAAAGAGAACGGTAGAGAAAAATATAACAAAATACGTAAAAATAACACTAATAAAAAATAAAACTAATGAAAAACAAAAATATAATTACTACAAATAGTAATAACCCAAACTCAAATAGCATTCACCCAGATGGAAATGAACAAGTGAATAAAGATGAGAAACGCTGTAACTGCCAGAATCGTGCACTTGTCAAAATAAATGCTTAACCAAAAGCATTGTGCATCAATCAACAATATTTGCTAAAGAAAGTCTGAAGAACAAGAATTACTACGTAGGTTTCCTCCATAGATTATACAACCAGATATTATGACCATAATAGCTCATTTAATAACAAAAAACGCCGAATAAAGCGTACCATTCCTGGGAGGTCAAAGAAAGTGGACGCTCACCAATAACTGAATCGAAAATAGTACGAAACACCAGTACATGTAGACATTTAGACGATGTGAAATTTGAAATTTTACAGTTTAAAGACTCCAAGACTTATTAAGTTGAAGAAATTAAATAGCAAACAACTGCAACCATGAAATAACATTTACTTTGGGATAACCATACTTATTTTACGAAGAAGTTCTTTTCAGAAGAGTGTACAATGATAAATGTAAATGTCGGTGTTCAAGTACTTACGGTGTGAACGTCCGAAATTATAGACCGAATGTTGTGGTTTGGCTAATTGCTTCATTGAAGTTCGCTGATATTGTTTTATTTCACAAGTACGAAAGTAGTGTTAGCATTAGATATTATTTATACGAACAATGTTTATAGGGAATATGCAATTATCAATCATATGAAAAAAATGAAATTAAGTACATATGTGTTAACGTTTGAAATAATGTAAACGTGTTTGTTTTTAATGTTAGCAAATACTGGAGTAAGATTAAGGAAAACGGATTCGTTATGCGCAGAATGTGAATCCGTTTATCTGTTATTCTTATGAAGGCAGCGTGTTTTGTATGTTTATGAAGTCTGTAACCAGTGTTTTCAATATTAGGTCCTTATTTTATATTTTTGGTAGCATATATGAGAAGTGTGCCAGGAGTAGCATATTAAAGGGAAAATATGTATACTACCTTCTGTTTGGATTACGTATTTTGGAGAAGCAGAAGCCCAGGGTCAAATAATAGTAATAGATGTTCGAGAATAATATGAAATTAAATTTTCTTGAAACACGCTCAAGTAACGTAGCTTAATCAAGTTGTGACTTTCGTGGCGTCTTATGCCTTTTTCTAATGTAGTATACATTACATGAGAAAAATGAGTCTATTTTATATATATATATAGGTATATACTATGCACATTTATTTTGGTTTTCATATAAATTAACATTTCCTTTCCGCTCTGTTTCGTGCATCATATAACTAGCTGTTTGAAATACAAGTTTACCTTTTAATGTGAGAATATACATATTCTCTTGTAACGTCATAGATTACTCTCTCTCTTCCCCGTTTTTACTATTCCTTGCTTTCTCTATTCCACCTTTATATATATATATATATATATATATATATATATATATATATATATATATATTCCCCTTTTCTCGCTTTTTTCTCTCATCTCTTTTCATCTCACCTTTCGTTTTTCCTCATGTTTTCCTGCTATTCTTTCTTTTTTCCACACTCTCTCTTTCTTTTTCCTTTCTCTCTTTTTTAATTATTTGTTAATTATACTCTCAATACTTTCTACCATAAGCAGTTATCTTTAGTAACGTTATTCGCCCCTTCTACACCAAACTAATACCATGTATTAGTGATTAACTGTACACACTGACCAGCACGGAAGTAAGATAACAGCATATATATATATATATATATATATATATATATATATATATTAAATATAACAAAAAATATGTGCTAAAAAAGGATATGCATGTATCATTGATTTTTGGAACCCGTGTTTAAATATTGTAAACTCCACTGAAGATGATTTTAATATATCATATATTCACTTAGTATATAAAAGTTCTAATTTATATAATCGAGGAATTATCACGCTTATATTTCCATGTTATATTGGCATAGCTCCTATTTGAAAAATACCAAAGTAACTATTCCCTCATAAAACCAAAAATTAGTTTTGTTAATGGTTTACATAATTCATACTATATATATATATATATATATATACATATATATATATATATATATATATACATATATATATATACATATATATATATACATATATATATATATATATATATATGTGTGTCTGTGTGTAGTATACATTCTTTCTGTATACATACATTATTGGCTACATATATGCATACATGTTTCAGCTGTCATTTCTTTCCAAATAGAGTGTGTTTCGGCCACGTAAAATTGTAAATGTTGAAAGAGAGAAGATATTTTAGCAATTCTGTTTGGCTTTTGGAGGGTGGTAGAGAGAAAGAGGTAACAACTATTAGATTAGCAAGTCTTTGTCTTCGGGGTTTGATTAACTGATGGAATAAAAAGGTAAAATAAAAAATATGAGGTTAAGAATATGTACAAATAAAATGATGTGTTAAATGCAAATCGTGAATGCTTGGCCACTTCAATATGTTCTCCCCTTTAACTAGCACCGTCCAAAAACAAACAAAAATTATTGCTAAGCTCTCTTTTCTCTTACAGCATGTGCAATTCTTACGTGGCCTGAGGATGCTCTGTTTCGAGAGAAATAGCAGCTGAAATATCTATGCATATATGTAGCCAATAATGTTGGTGCGAATAAAATAATTTGTACTATAATACAGCTTTACTTGTTAGTGATCACTATTGTATAAACACAAGAGTTTCATTGGATTGACATATATATATATATATATATATATATATATATATATATATATATATGTATATATATATATATATAAAGAGAGAGAGAGAGGGGGGGGGGGAGAGAAAGACAAAAACAAAGACAGCGTGAGGGGGAGAGATTAAAACAATTACAGACTGTTTCCCTACTCTTCCGTGTGCCTAGAAAGGCAAGCGCTTTAAGCCAAGATTGAAACTCGATCTTGTTTTTCGACCATCAGCACTTCTAAACGTTCAGCTATTAAACACATTATACAAATAAGTAAATACTTTAATGTGCATACAAACACTATAAGCACTATAGACATCACTCCTTTTCTATTATTACTGATGGAAGCTAACAATTTAATATATCAACACGCTTAATAACAAAAAAGGGTTGTTTTGGTTCCCTGTATCTTTGAATTATATATTAGTTAATATCATTTTAAAGAGATAATTACCTCTAAAACGTTGATTAAAGAAGACGAAGAAAGTTTCGATATCACTAATGGAACACATAATAACAGTATTTAGTTCCACAATAATTCAAAGTAGGATAATATTTTATCATTGTTCTGTATAAGAATTAAGTTTCATATAGTTTCATTTAGTAGTAAACTATAAACGCTATATATATATATATATATATATATATATATATATATATATATATATATATATATATACATATGTGTGTGTGTGGGTGTGTTATATATATACATATATATAGTATTTTTATATATGTATTTATATGAACATATTAATTTTACTACAACACAAACTACTTAAACAATCAATTATTATTCCAAAACAGAGGTAAAATCTACCTTAATGTTGGCTTGAATCACACAGATAGGCATTCTGTTTTCCATTAGTGATTTTCCAGCATGCGATATTTTCTTTAATTCACGTTATACCATTAATTATCTGCTAAGAATGATATTTGCTAATATAGAATTAAAAGAACGAACAACCTTAATTGGTTATTTAAACTTTTAGCTCGAGCCGTTTTGTAAATGTAATGAAAACAGAGAGTTTTTCTAAAGTTTACGTTTTCATATTGTCTAAGCTTACAGCCGTGTATTTTGCTCTCAGTTACTTAACCTTTCTCTATCAATAGCTAAAGCTATGTTTGCTACGAAAAAGCTACGTTACTACGTGATATTTAATATAGATCTTTCTTTTTCGAGAGTGTTTCGCTGATTACATATCCATTTTAATGGGCTTATGAATTAATGTCAAAGAAAAAGTAGAATACACTCAAGACATTTGAGAATTAGCAAATATATGTGTAAACATTTGGAAATATATATAAGGTTTTAATAAATATATATGATGCGTAGCTTTTTTGTAAATAAATTGATGATTGTACGTTGCTGGTGAGGCATAATATAAACATTGAAATAAAACTGACATGGTAACTTATGCTGGGAGCGTGTTGTGTAAAAATACAGACTGGGTGGAAGAGAGTGTGTAGTTGTCTAGCTCGCTTTTTCTCTATCTGCTCCTTTCTCTCGCCCTCTTTTTGCAATTTTTACATTTTCCGTAAATAATAAATAAATAACTTTTTTTAATGATTAAGTTGATACTTAATTTATAAATTTTAAAAACAAACTTATTTTTGAATGTTTACAAATACTTTTACACTATTCTAATTGACAAATGAAACAAAATGTAAGTAGCACTGTGAGCTGTTAGTGGTAAATTTCTTTGTTAATTCTCTATAAAAAATATCATGGCCCGGAAATGTGGGAACATTTAATTTGTAATATATATATATAATAGATCCCTCACTGTAAATTTTAAAACTTCTATTTTATTTTCTTTCCGTTTTCCATGGTGGTATCACGTAATCCCCCACTAAAGCAGAATGTATATTTTGCGGGGGGTATTAATGGAGTGTGTTAATCTGCAAATGTACCCATATTTATTTTTTTAAAATCTTATACTTGTTTTACTATAAGTCCCTTTTTTGTTTTAATTTTAAACAACTGATTTTAGTTTAGTTTACCTTTCCGGTGAACATAAATCAAATAACTTAACAATAATATAACTAATTAATTTCTTATTTGTATGGCATAAATAAAAACAATGAAAGTTTTGAGATTATTGTGGATCAACAGCCGACCCCACCCCCGATAAAATGAGATTCTACTTTTTCAGGTGATTAAATTTTGAGTACCTCGAAAAACCTGGCTGAAAGAAAAACAACAAAACATTTTAGAATTTAGAATGTGGTATCAGTTTAGCATATAAATTTAACGTTAAATAATCTTATGTTGTCATGTCATACTAAGGTTGTATTGCCGTTTAGCATTTGTTGTTTTCACTGAAAATGAATTATGTGCGTCAATTTTCTTTTCTGGAGAGGGGTTCCTTTTTCTGGAGATTATGTGTGAAACTTCCTGTCATATTAACTGCCGTAACAATCTAGACACTAATAAGCACAATCTCATGTTTACGGGGGAGATAATTTAGTTGAGGATATACATCTACAAATTTACCGAAGCTTATTGTTAAAATTATAGAATTCTCTCAGTAAAACACATTTTTTAATTAATGCGCTCCCAGGTTTTGCTAGACTGAAAAATGCGGACGCAAGTGTTTTAATTATATATATATATATATATATATATATATATATATATATATATATATATATGTGTGTGTGTTTTTTTATTTTTATTTTTAAATACAGATTTTAATCAGACATGGACCAGTGGTTTCTGACAAGAAAAGGGTTTTAAATCCCTGATTCCGTCTTCTTCAGCATAGTTTGAAATAGTAAATGATGGAATTTCTTCAAAAAACATTTATAACCGTTATAAAACGCTATGGGCAAAGAATTTGAAATGGGGGGCCGGTCATACGCTAGGTCAGAAAAATAGCCGTTAAGTAAGAGAGTCTATATTTAGAAGTAAAGAACCAGAGAGAAAGAAAAGAAGAAAGAAAGAAATGAGAGAAAGAAAGAAAGAAAGACGGAAGGGAAAATAAATTAAAATGAAATTAAATTTATAATAATAAAAAAATATATAATAATTAAGAGTAAATAAAATATTATTTATTTATATTTAGAGCATAGTTAAAGGTACGTAACTCTAATTAATTAAATTATCTAAGCAGGGGAGGTAACTATTTATTATTATATAAAATATATATATGTATATATATAAATCACGATGGTTTAAATTAATAAATGTCAAATTAAAGTAAAAATATATAAATATAAATAAATATATAAATAAAAAATAAATATATAAATAATATATAAATAAAAAATCTAAAATCAATATATAATTAAAATATCAATATATAAATAAAAAAATCAATATATAAATAAATAGATAAATATATAAATACAAAATAAAAAATAAAAAATCAATATATAATCAATATATAAATAAAAAATCAAAGAATAAATATATGCATACACACACGTATGTGCACACACACATATATATATATATATATATATATATATATATATATACATATATATATATATATACATGTGTATACATGTATAAATAAAAAATCAATATATAAATCAAAAATCAATAATCAATCAAAAATCAATATATAAATAAAAATCAATATATAATATGAAAATTTGAAAAATAAAATTTAAAAATTTAAAAATTTAAAGAAGAAAGAGGGAAAAAATGGAGAAAAAAGAACTGTGATCATGGTCGTGGAACGAGAAGTGTGCAGTAGAAATATATAAGTGTCTGAAAAATGTATGTAGGGCTCTAGGTAGGCTTAAGTCACTCGATCCATCCAATAAATAAGGAGTTCTTGTTTACGATGTATACTACCTTTAAAAACCTCATCGCGCACATTTAAACATCTGGTGTTTGGGTTCATGATGGCCTTAAAAATATGGAACTTCTCAGCATTACACAAATGGCAAACATTAGATATAGGTGAATGAATGGGTTTTCTCTCTATGATTTTCCAATTTATGGAAAAGGGAGTTCCTTCTTCTTTTAGTTCCCAAATTCGTTTAGCCAAAGATGTGTTTGCGCGATCTTTGTTTCTAAAGGAATATAGGTGTGAATAATACCTTTGTTTAAAGGAACCTTGTGTCATGCCGTAGTATACATCTGTACTGTTATCAGTTTGACTCGTAACCGCAGCTTTGTATACAACTTTCATAACTAAACAGGTCTGAATATTGTTAGATTGACTTTTGAAATAACACTCATAAGAATCAAATATAGATATTTAAAATATTAAGAAGTGTTGTCCCCATGAGTCACTATGAGCACCTCAAGTAGGATATATGTAGACGTGTTAAAGCACTGTAGGCTCCTATAGCATTCTTCTGTTAAGGGGAAACTAAGAGATTTCGGGCACCTTCCATTGTCTTCCTCAAACAATTTTATACTTAGGATTTAAATTTCACAATAATTTGGTATATTTGAAGTTTTAAGAGTGCTATGCTTCCATAGTCTTTAAGAAGTGCACCTAGAGATTTGAGAACATTGTGTTCCCAGATACAGTTTACATAAAAATACACTTTTAGATTTAATGTAGATTCTCTAACTTTTCTTTCTATAGGTAAGACACAAATATTACACACATGCATGCACATAGACACACCTAAATTGAGCCATATATATATATATATATATATATATATATATATATATATATATATATATATATATATATATATATATATATATATATATGCACATATATACAGGGTGAGCGAAAAGTAGGTGGACAGTAAAAAACATGTTCCTTCTTGGTTTATACAACTTTGAATCTGCCCCTTATGCTTGGACAACAAAATGTGTTTTACTCTCCACCTACTTTTGGCTCACCCTGTCTATTAATTATTTAGAGATATATAAAAAATAATTAGTAAGAAAAACGTAATAGTAAACCGATTTTAAATCATCTAAACCGATTGTATTATCAACTGCAAACAAACAATCTGACTCTCAATATTTCACCATACAGTAAAATAGAGCTTACTATACAGTTTAATCTACTTAAATTTGATTTAAGTCGTATTACTGATTATTAGCAAGAGGTATCTTCTTGTTAAGGTTTTACGTAGTTCCTCCAGTAGGGCAATCAGGAGATGCTTGTCACGGATCATAGTACAGATTTTACGTTCTAGTGCATAGGGTATAGATTTTAGGCAGCTTTTGAGGGGATAGCTCTTAAAATGAAATTATTGTTAGGTGTCTCTGGATGTGTGGCAGATGTCTGTAATAATATGATTGTTTTTAATTGTCACTAGTATATTAGCAGAGGTAGTTCTGTGTGACTATTTTCTATGGTTGATTTAATTTTGGCGTGTAGGTTTTGTACTATATTGTGAAATTCATTGATGTACCCCCACGTGAGTTCCCAAAGAGTAAAACAAGCATCTATGTATATTTTCCGAAATTCTATGAGAAGTGTGTGAGTATTTTGTTTATATATGTGTTCTCTCTTTTATATAAGATGTCCTCTCGGTAGGCAAGTATTAGGTTAGCATATGTTGGTGGCATGCTAGTTCCCTATTGCTGTACCAAAGTTATGGTTGAAGCTTTCGTTATTGAATGTAAATGGGTTTATGTTGAGAATAATGTCTATTCTGTCGATGATGAATTGTTTGGTGGATCTTAAGTGTAATATTTGTGGATGTGTGGCAATACAGTATGAGATTGCCTGTTTAACAAAGTCATGGGGTATGTTGCTATATAAACTGCTAACGTAAAATGTAACTAATTTTGTAGCGGGAGTTACTGTTTGTAGTAACAAGCTCAGGAAGTGCATGTCGTGTCTTGTGTAGTCCCTGACTTGTTCGGTGAATGGTTGTATTAATATGCACAAAAGCATGCCTATTCGAAATCGAATAGACATACATAATATATATATATATATATATAAATACATGTATATATATATATAAATACATGTATATATATACATATATAAATACATATATACATATATATATATACACATATATATATAAAAATACATATATATATACATATATATATATATACATACATATATATATATAAATACATATATATACATATATATACATACATATATATACATACATATATATATAAATATATATATACATATATATATATATATGTATATATAAATATAAATATATATATATCAATATATATATAAATATGATTATATATACAGGGTGTTTCAAAAGTCTTGGGAACATAACGATTTTTAATAACTCAAAAACTATTAGGAGTTGAAAAATGAAATTGGTACCGTTGGAAAGGTTAAAGTTTCAAGTTTTATAGGGAATCTTCAAAGTTGCTCAATATGAGCACTATTCGTCACACGGCAGACATCTAGTCGATAGTCCATTTCCTGCCAAACGCGTTCCAGCATCTTGACGTCAATGGTTTCCACAACTGCCGTTACTCGAGCCTTTAGTTAGTCAATATCTCTTGGAATGGGGCGGCACATAGACTTGTTGCTTGACAAAGCCCCAAAGGAAAAAGTCACACGGGGTAAGATTTGGAGACCTAGGAAGCCAGAACATGAGAACGTCATCACCTCGCCCAGATCTCCCAATCCATCTACCAGGCAGCCTTGTGTTAAGAAACTGCCTTACTCTAAGACTCCAGTGTGGTGGTGCACCATCTTGTTGAAAAATGAAGTCATCAGATTCTGCTTGTTCCAACTGAGCCATTAACCAGTCTTCCAGCATGTTGAGATAGGATTCACCAGTGATAGTTGCCTCTTCAAAGAAGAACGGTCCATAGACACCTTTCTTGGAAATTGCACAAAACACGTTCACTTTTGGTGAATCTCGCTCGTGCTCAAGATGTTCATGAGGATTCTCAGTACCCCATATGCGAGTGTTATGCTTGTTAACTTTGCCATTCAGATGGAAGGTCGCCTCATCGCTATAAAACAAGCCGGTCATCAAAGCCGTTATCTTCAAACTTCTCTTGCATTGCAATGCAAAAGTCACGGCGAAGTGGCTTATCAGTGTCCTTCAACTTTTGGACCAACTTGAGCTTGTAAGGTACCATTTGCAGTCGTTTCCTTCAGACACGCCAGACAGTTGCTGGAGCAAGCTGAAGTTCCCTGCTGGCTCTTCTCACTGATTTACGGGGGCTCCGCTGAAAGGCTGTCTGAACTTGCTCAACTGCATCTTCTGAAGTTGAAGGGCGACCTGTTCGCTTACTTGGGCACAAACACCCATCTTTCACAAATTTAGCATGCCATCTGACAATGGATTTTCTTTCAGGGGCTTCTTTTTTAAATTTCCTGCGAAATGCACGCTGAACACATGTCCACGATTCAGTCTTTGCAAATTGGAGGACGCAAAATGCCTTGTCTTGTTTAGAGAACGCCATTACTGCACCTGGAAAGATAACACGAAAATCATTAGTATGACCAAAAACTTGATTAAGCAAGCTTTAAAATGGCACCAGTTTCATTTTTCTACCTGGAATAGTTCATGAGATATACGCATTTGTAATGTTCCCGAGACTTTTGAAACACCCTGTATATATAAATATATTTATATAAATATAAATATATATATATAAATATCAATATATATATATATATATATATATAAATATATATATATATAAATATGTATATAGATATATATAAATATATATATATATATAAATATCTATATATTAATATATATATATAAATATATATATATATATATATATAAATATATATACAAATATGTATATATTAATATATATATATATAAATATATATATAAATATATATATATATATGTGAATACATATATATTAATATATATATATATAAATATATATATATATATAAATATGCATATAAATATATAAATTGAAATATATATATAAACTTATATATAAATATATATATATAAATATATATATGTAAATATATATAGAAACTTATATATAAATATATATATAAATATATATATAAATATATATAATATATATATATGAATATATATAGATAAATATAAATATAAATATATATATAAATATGTGTGTATATATAAATATATATATATATATAAATATATATAAATATGCATATGTATAAATGTGTATGTATATATATATAAATATATATATGTATATATATAAGTATAAATATACATATATATATATAAATATATATATAAATAAACATGTGTGTATATGTATATATAAATAAATATATATATATATATACATATATATATATATATAAATATGTATATACATATATAAAAATGTATGTATATATATATATAAATATATATATATATATAAATATATATATATATAACTATATATATATGAATATATACATATATATAAATATTTATATATATATATATATATATAGGGAGATATAGATATGGAAATATATATAGATACAAATATATATATATATATGAATATATATATATATAAATATGTATATGTGTAAATATATATATATATACATATATAAATATATATATATATAAATATATATATATATATATAATATATATAAATATGTATATATAAATATATATATATATATATATATATAAATATATATATATATAAATATATATACATATATACTTAGAGATATATATATATATATATATAAATGTATATATATATATAAATATACATATATAAATATATATATATATATATAATCTACCAGTATTTACAAACCATAAAAAAATTGTTAGTTAATAACGCGAAAATAATACATTCTAAACCAATTTAAAAAATGAGAAGTACACAATTAATAACATAACGTATGAAACCAGTTAAGAAATTTTAAAATGCTTAACATAATACAATTCATCTTGTAACGCTGAATCTGACACACCGTTTTAAATTGTTTACGTGCTTCTTGGAACTGCACTGGTTCGTACTTTTGACTACTTCACGTGCACGTTCTCTGCTACTTCTTGACATTTCCGTATTTCCTTCAGCGTTTTTGTTCATTTGTTTCTTTTACTGGAAGATCATTTGACGAAGATGCCACTGGTGCATATGGAATTGACATATTTGTATTTCTTACATAAAATGATCATTAGAAAGAAATGTTTAAATCAAAAAGGAATAATCAAATGGACTAATTATTTCATGTTCAATAGTGTTTGCTTAAATGAAAGAATGATGCTAAATACACACACAATATATATATGTATATATATATATATATATATATATATATATGTATTTATGTATATATATATATATATGTGCGCGTGTATATATATATATGTGTGTGTGTGTATCAGAAAGGATCAGAAAGCTTACGGAGTATTAAAGTATTAAAGACAAAGCAAAATGTCGTTATACAAGGTCTAATGTAATTGAATGATGTCTCTTCTCGTAGGCAATTTAATTCCAGTGGGAATTCATTTTGTTGCGCGATTGTTTCGAGCTTAATCCTCTATTCGTCTGAGATAAACCTGTTCTTTTCTTCCTTTCCTTACCTATCTGTATGCTTCAGCTATTTTTACATTCTTCCCTTCACTGTAATTCGTGTTCTGTCTTATTTGCCTACTAGTTTTAGTCTACGTTGGCGCCGGGTCAAAACTCGTTTGTATTATTTTAAAATATACATTTTATCGGTTCTTTCACAAAATATGATAGAATTACTTATAATCGCTGTGGACAATTGTATAAATGTACACTGTTATAAATAATAGGGACTCTCGTAAAGCAGCGGCATTTTAATAAATATATGCTTAAATTAAGTTAATGAATGTTTAATTTAATTTTATATAGTTTACATGTTATGTACAGGTATTAGTCTAGCGTAATGGGGTGTTCCTTAATCCTTACTATGTGTCGACGTTTTCGGCAGTCAGCTGCTCGTATTTCGCTAGTGATGTAGCACTCAAAGCTTCTATATTTCTTCTCTCTGTCGTTCACTACTCCTTAATAAATATTTTAAAACATTTTTGATAAACCACGATAAATAGTCTTTTTGGGTGTTATTCGTTCATCAGGGCATACATATACATACATAGAGAAAACCTCTATGAGGGGTGGGTGAAGGAGCTATCTAAAACCATAACTTCCCCATCCGTGGGTCACGAAGAAAGAAACATACTTTTTCTACCCATTCGCCACGTGATTCTCGTGTCCTTTACGTTACAACCAGAATACGTATTTTTCATTGAATTCTAATTACAAGTTCAGCCCTACCTAATATTTGACTTTACGTTGAAAGTTACCCTACTAATCCATTTTTATACGCATCCGCTCCTTATCTTGCTACAATGATTCTTTTAACAAAAATGTAGTGTTTGTGTTTCGAAGAATCGCTGTTATGTTAACTGGTTGGTGGTCACTGATAGATGTAATTAAGCTGTATATTGGTTGAATGAATGGTAGAAATCAACATAGTCATATCCACACATGAGTCGTAATTTTATAAGTTCACGTAAGTAATCAAAGTGTGTAACTTGTTCGATATAGAGATACCATGAAATGTTAAAAGGAAGGTTACAATGTCTACGTAAATAAAATGAAAAAAGAAACAGCTCGGTATTAAAGTTTTAATCGCATAATTATCATCTTAAGTAACACCCAGAAAACATCTATTAATCAAAATCAAGAAAATGCTTTCTAATAACCTATGCATATTGATACAACTTTCTCGAACAACGACCCTGTTTAATATTACGAAAGCAAATGAATGGTATATAGTTATCTTATCTTATATACCGGAAACATTGTTTGATGTTATTTTCGGTAGATCTCTCTTTCTTAAGCGCTCTTTTGAACATATCCAATAACCGTTCTTCTTGACCATTGCTTCTCGCATGGCACGGTGAGATCGTAATATGTTCCACTACAAATGTTGATTAAATATCTTAAATTGACTAGACGTGTATTGTGTTCCTTTGTCATAGACAATGCAGTCAACGATCTCAGATTAGACAAACAAATAATTAAAAAAAAACAATGGTTACTTCTATGATTGTTTTCTTTACAATTAAATATTTCTGGCCATTTCAAAAAATATCTACCATAAGATAATATAAACTATCTAGTGGCCCACAAAATCTATGTTGATTTTAGACCATAGTCCGTCAATTTTCAGTCATGGATTGAACCTTATAGGATGTGTCTTCGCTGCCAAAGCATACCTTTGCATAGTTGCACTGCATTTGCAATATATTTGTCCATAATTGTTCAATACACATAGCTTTTAATGAGACTTTTCCTTCTCAAAAGTGCACATATGAAAATCTAGATTACAATCTCATAGCTCAATAGTAAGATTAGTATAGCTTGTTCTATGTACAGGTGGGGGATGTTTTATACATGGCAATATATATTTACATGGCAGTGGCGGACAATGGCGGACATTGGCGGGCAGTACCCACTAAAATGTAAGATTTAGAAAATGCTGACTCATTTCCTGTTTTGAATAAGAGTTGGCGATTTCTTTATAGGGTGACAGTGGCGGACAATGGTGGAGACTTGCGGACACTGGCGACCATTTTTTTTTACTTTAGACCAAGGATCCCTAACGACCCTTATTTAGCCCAACACTTGTGATGGCCTTGTGCTAAATTTGTTTTGAATGAAAATATTTTTTTTATATTATCTCCAAATAAAAAGTGTAGTATCTGTTCCGATGGATGGTACACTCCTTAGACCGGTACTGTCTTGACCATTCTGCCCTCATTCCACTGATGCCAGGGTTTGTTTTGTGCACTTCTGGGAAGTTCTCCCATCCAGGCTTTGCTTTCTCACCCGTTGAGAAAAGGTTAGTCCATTGCTAATCGCATGAGGCGCCCCTACAGCGGAATGCTTCCGGGGTTGCTACTGTAGGGCGTTGCGTGTTGTCCTTTCAAGAAAAGTGCAAGTTTGTTTTTTTCATACATTGGAAGGACACGACCTTGTGTCACATTGCATCGCTGTGGAAGGAAGATTTAAAAAATAAAACAAAAAATAAAAAGTAAAGTTTTTTCTCTGCTTTTTGGCTCTTCCGCCCTCCCCTCATCCCGTCGCAAACGTAAGTACTAACCCTGTCTCACCCTCACCCTGAGATGTATATTTAATTCAGCATTTAAAAAGAAAAACTTCGAATGTCTACTTGGATAGAACGCTAAAGCTTTCGGTAATGGACAAAACCTTCTATGACCACACGACTACAGAAGAAATTATTAACAATTATGAAAAATATGTCACTTAAACGAGTCTGAAAACATTAAAATTAGCAAAAAAAGAAGAAAAGAAGAGGAAGAAGAAGAAATCAGTAATGTTTTTTTTGTTTTTTTTTCTTTGACGTGTATGTCAACATTTTTAATTAGGAAGAAGACGAGATAATTATATGATCGACGCCCAGGTTGTGTAGATGAAGAAAAACAAATCATCACGGTTGTTTTTGATTGAAACTCTGACGACACTGTTGTGGAAATTATATTTAAAAAATAGTAAACAATAATAGAAAAATGCATGGTAGTTTAATTGTTTCGTAATCGAAAAAATGAAAATGTAAATACAATTTATAAAACAGAAAATCATATTTTGTAATCGCGTAATATGAATTTGATTTACTACCTAGTTATTAATACAATATTTGGAAAAAGTTGAATTACTAGCATTAGTTCGAAGTTGAATTAATAATATTAGTTTGAAAGTCCCTCTTAACATAGGGGGCCGTCTCCGTATTTTTCGTGTGCAGTTATAGGAAGTCCAACCGCCCAGGCTGGGCATTCTCACCCTTTGTGAATTGGTTAGTTTATTGCTAATCGCCTGAAGCGCCTGTGCCTTGGAATGTACGAATGCTCTATTTCTATGGCGGTGGGTGATGCCCTTTACATTGTTACTGCAAGTATGTTTTTTTTCGTCTACAGAAGTGCCGTCTCGATGTCCGACCTACCTACTTCCGATGGATGCTAAACCTCTTAGACATATACCGGTATTTACCCGTGATAAAACATTTTTTTGCGAAGTTACTTTTGTCTTTTTGTATGAACAAATGTGTAAATAATGAGGCTCATGAACAAACACAAATACAGCAGCAGACTAACAAGTTTTTTACTTGAAGAACATAATCCTTGATTAAGTTGAAAATAAAAATGTCCTCAGCTTCGAAAAATCTCCATCGCTGCCCCTGCCCGAGATCAGAACAGATAAAGGGTGTATTATGAATACACAAAACGGATACTTCACTTTGCTCTTAACGAAAAGATCAATTCTGGTAGGAAGTGGGGAGTTTCAATTGTTTATAAAGACGGCGACTATATAGTTGGCTTTTATGAATTGGTCGTTTTAATTTGTAAGCATTGCAAACAAATAAATTATGTATGTACTCAGTGAGCGGACAAAACCCCACTGGACATAACCCTACCAAAGAAAAATATTTTGTTAAAATATGCTTGTAAGTGTTTAAAAAAAAAATTAATTCTCCATTAAAAATTTTTTTTTATTTCATGCAATTTGACGAAATATATTTTATTTTTTTCTTGTTCTACTTAAATTTCACTTATAGTTTGAATTTATTATTCATGATATTATTTCATTCTTAGCAGACACTCATCTAGTCGATAGTTCAAATACATCTAAATTCCTTTCAAATGTATAAGGAGCACGAAATAATTCATCCAATGTTTTTGCACGCAGCTGAAAATATTTTAGTAAAATGTTTGTAAGTTTAAAAAAAACGAACATTTTACTTATTTATTCGTTAAAAAATAAATATTTTATTCATTTAATTTAATGAAATGTATTTGAGTTTGTTTTTACGATATAGTAAATGATCGGAATACACCTCTTAGACCGGTAACGTCTTGATCTTTTCCGACTAGTAATACACTTTTGTTAATGGATGAATAATGTGTTTTACAAACAATCATGTTTATTTGTAGGATTGTGGGAATATTTTAGGGGTACCGTACACGCACGCAAATGTTTGTGTAATTAAAAAAGAAATTCACTTCGGTAAGTATTTCTACCTCATTGATCGTAAACATGAAAGATTTTGACTTTTCTAAAACAAAAGTTTTGTTTTTTTAATGTAGTGAGAAGATTTTTATTCTTTAGAGTATGCAAACAAACGGTATGAATTATGAAAATTATAGTTAATGACTAATTGCTATATCAAGTGAAAATTAAATCATCTGCGCATGTGTCGACTGCGGGAAACGGAAACGGCCAAAGTATTTGCGCATGCGTAGTGGTAACAGATACCGAAACACTAACAAATGTAAGCCCCCCTTGACTTGTTTCGTGTCTTTTCCACACGAATCAATTACTGTTTTGATCCAATTCTTCGATAATCTTCGATCGAGGGTTTTGGGGTTGGACAAACATCAAGTTTGTGATGGTTTGGTGTATAGTTTTCGACGAGTATAGTGTCATACACAACTGATTACATATATAAATAGAAACATACATTTGGCTTTTATATAATAGAAGATAGGTTATATATATAGGTTATGTTAGTATATATATATATATATATATATATATATATATATATATATATATATATATATATATATAATGGAAGCGTTGTTCATTCAATTAAAAAAGCCAAACATTAACCATGCTCGTTATGAGGGGTGCGAAGGCGTTTTGAAATGCTGTTGAATGATTTTATGTTTTTTATGTTTTTAATTACATGGAAACGTCTTAAATGAATTCACCAATTTTATTTTGCATTTATCAATCATCCGCCTGAAGACGACCAATGATGGTCGAAAACGTTCGCGTTAAATATGGAGATTTCTTACACTCCATTATTAAAAGCACAAGATCTATCGATCGACGAATAGAAAAATTGGATCAAAAAAGGAACAAACAGAAGTTGGCACTCCTGTTCAACTAGATACACACATATATATATATATATATATATATATATATATATATATATATATATATATATATATATATATAGGTTTTCTATTTCTTAAACTTATAACCACTTATCACCACATGGGCAGAGCTAGGATTTGTTGAGTCAGAAACATTGTCTCAGTTTCGGTTGTTAAGGAGAACAAGCCTGTTGATGAAAGTAACAAGTTGAACTGTCGAATATAAATCTTAGTTACGTAAATACTAACGGAAAAGTAAAGATTACCGGTTGGGTGTTTACATAAATAAATTCATATAGGGCCACTTATGTCAAAAACGCCAACGATTAAGAAAAAGACAAACGACGAAGTTCAATTAAAACAATTAATGGAGAGTTACCGAAAAAGTAATAAGAACGTCACTTTGTAAATAAGTAGAGCTAATGATATTTGTATCGTTTATATAAGAGTCTTGATTCAAAATGTAAACAATAATACTTGCAGTATAAGAGTCTTAATTCAAAATATAAACAATAATACTTGCAGTATAAGAGTCTTAATTCAAAATGTAAACAATAATACTTGCAGTATAAGAGTCTTAATTCAAAATGTAAACAATAATACTTGCAGTATAAGAGTCTTAATTCAAAATGTAAACAATAATACTTGCAGTATGAAGTCAAGTATAATCCAAAGTGTTTGCGCTCGAGTGTATAGAATTTGTATGTTGCGGTTTTCATATTTTTCTTACGAAGGCAATAAAATGTTTTATTTATTTACCATTTTAGCAAAAGAAAGAAAAGAAGGCATTATGTGAATATTTTTTCAAATGAAAAATAAAAAAAATATAGATATTGTTTGCTCTAAGTGAAGTCCTCAAGACAACCAAATACACATTTGTAATAATAGCCCTGCATTTTTTTGATAATCGCAACGATGTGAAAAGAGAAATCAATAATATGTCTATAACAGGAAAACACAATTACTTACCCATTGCTTGACAACGTAAATCTAAATTGTACTAAATTAAAAAAATATCTAATAACATTTAGAAAACCACACATCTTTCTGTTACTAAATAATCGATTTCAAACAAGATGTTAAAAAGCTAATAGCGTAAACTGTTCATAAAAATAATAATTAAATGTTCAAGTTACCTTGCCGGGAGAAGTGTTTCGATGAATTTATCATATTCGAGATCAGTCATTTTATTGGTTTCTTCAGAACCAATTACTCTAGGAATGGAAGGCATGCATTATATTTTAGAAAAATAATAAATAAACTATCGAATGGTTTTCGTTCCCCCATTCTATTCTTTCTCTTTGTAATTGTTTTCTCATATTTATCCGTCATATTAAACGATGCAATGATAATTATATATGTATACATTCAACGGATGACAGAATGAAGCAGAATAAGGGCACCAAGCAGTACAAATGGGGATGCATGTATTACTACTCTCATCAAACTTCAGAATTATTTGAAAGACAAACTTCACCAAGATAAGCGTCATGAAATAAAATATGATAAAACAAGAAACAATGATTTTAATATAAAAATATATAAAAAACGCTTAAGGGTATAAAAATTGAAGTACAATGAAAACTATATTAGAGAAAGCTGATTATACTAATAAAATTGGGAATAATTATTCAGAAACGCATCATATAAACAAAACATACAAACACACTATGTTCTTAGTTGTATTGAATAAATTATACCAAACATATTTACTCTTCCATAGTAGTATGTTTTTTTATAAACCAATAAACCAATTTATCAGTAAACTCAAGTAAGTATTTTCATGGTAGTAAGTTATGGTAGAGTTTATCAAGAATAGAGTATATTCATATAAACATGAACTTAATTTGTGCTTGTACAAGGTATTTTCCAAATGCAATGCCTGTTATACTTGGTTACATTTGTCTGCTCATTTTTTTTCTAAATTTAAATATGTTGGAATTTATCTTATTTCGTGAGTCAGTATTTATTATATATTTGTTATAGATCGACAAGTCGTATTCCCCTCACTCTGCTTTTTTCATCTCCCACACTTCCAAATATTAGCCCTGTCCACGAGATGACCAGATGTTACACAGAATCGGTTTTAATGTGGGTATAGGAAAGATAGTCATTAGTAAGCATAAGAAGTGAGTGTATGGTTCTGTGGCGTGCAGCAATAGCCACTATCAGACGAATACGTTCTCAATTAACTCCATTCGTAACTTCATCAATCACGAACGACGTTGCCCTTACTGAGATACATTGCTAGTCAAAATCTTTCTTGAGGAAACCAATTGGAAATATCGTCATGTTTGAAATTCAATAAAAAACACTCTCAACGCGGTGTGGTCGTTAAAATAACTACATGTTCATGGTGCTTCTCTTAACATTTATATAAAAGGCCACGAATCGAAACAAATTAATTTTCTTTTTAGAATTCTTTTCACTCTGAAAGATACCATTAGAAATAATTATGTAAATGTTTAACACTTTGTTTAAATGCATTTGTCACTGATATGTTATTTTTAAATTTTATTTTGTTTCATAGAACGATGAAAATATATTTAAAATCAGAAATGTTCTTCAGTACTCTCTAATAGAGTTCATTTGTTTTATTGGCATAATTGATAAATGCCCATAGACACCCCAGAATAAACGTGTCTGAAGTCTTATTTTGAAAAAGAAAAAAAATGAGAGAGTTTACACGTTCGAAGTCTTTCAGTAAATAAATTCTACAGCTGTAAAACGGGAAATGTTTTAAACGAATACTGAATAATTTCGTTTTTCTTTTAAAATGTAAATCTTTGTAATATCAATAAAAATAATAATTAAATGTTTAAACAAATTTTACATCAATCCTTCACTGATATATTTGTATTTCATTTTATCTATAATGTTAACATTCTTATTATTATTATAAATACAAATACTAATAAATATGTATCACTTCTACCAATAATACTACAACTAAGAAGCCTCGTATTAAATGATGGATATATAAATATTACTAGGCTAATGAGTCACTGTCCTGTTAATATGAGTTAAAAATAAATAAATAATAACTATTGCCAATTTTATTAGTATAAAAAATGTATATACATCATATGAAATATTGCAAAGAAAAATGGGTGCTCTTATCGATCATCCGCCTGAAGACGACCAATGATGGTCGAAAAAGTTCGACTCGGAAGCGTTCGGCTGTTCTACGCAAACGCCCGATAGTTGACGAGTCGATTTGTACCAGACGACATTTTTGATACGATGCTGCGTCCTATAGTCATAATGTTTTGCTTAGGGTTGCGGTTAGGGTTTAGGGTTAGGGTTAGGGTTATGTTTAGGGTTTAGGTTTAGGGTTAGGGTTAGAGTTAGGGTTAGGGTTAGGGTTAGGGTTATGTTTAGGGTTTAGGTTTAGGGTTAAGGTTTAGGGTTAAGTTTAGGGTTTAGGTTTAGAGTAAGGACTTTTTTTAAAGAAACGATAAAGAAAATTAAAGATATTTACATGAATGTTTTTGAAAGAAACAACAGGAAAAAGACATATCGAGGTTACTGTTATAAAATGAATACTGTATTTTTATTTACAAGGAATTTTATTGAAGAAACAAAAAAAAAACGTACCAAAATTACTTTTATCACGACATATTTTATTTAATTTTATTATTTATTTGTACTTGCTCGCAATGATACTGAAGTGCAAAGCTGTTCGTAATTCATTTTGGGTTTATTTCCTTTAAAAAAACTTCCTGACAAAAAATCTGTCTTCGAAAGCACTTATTTTAACTTTGTAACAAAGGTATCGGCTGCTCGCTGCTTCGGCCGGTCAACACTCGGCTGTTTACGTATGACAGCCGAACAATTCTGAGTCAAACGTCACGAAAGATGGTTCAGGATCGATATCAGTACCGAAAAATGAAATAATAAAAGCCGAGATTCAGTGAAAATGAGTTCAAAATAAACCTGTGTTATTATTATTAGTAATAGTAGTAGTTTTAGTAGTAGTGATAGTAGTAGTATTATGCATTTAAAATCAATTGGGCGCGTTAATAATTTTTGTTAAATGAAAATCGCGTAAATACTTTTGTATTTCTAATTTTTAATTCAAAAACTTATTTCACGGTAATGTATAAACTATATCCTTTGTAAATAATCCAATGTATTCTCTATAGATGGAATATACTTATCAGTAAGTAATATCACTAAATTAAAATGAATTTACTATCTCCGTCGAAATTAAGAATACAATGCGCACAATGTATTTGAAGAGGTCTATGTGTGTGTGGAAAACATGTTTTATTAAAAAAAACACATTAGTTTTCTATTTAAATGGCATGAAAGATTTCTGTATGAGTTTATGGGTGTATCTTTACATACACAACGAAACTCGTGAAATAACTTATAAACAAAACAGTCGGACGTTTAAAAACAAGATGACTACAAAGTAACACACTCGCGGTAAAAGAAGGTGGGTTTCCCTGTTTTGTAGGCAACGTCTATAGAATGGCGTATATACCAGCAAATCAATGAAGGGTATGTTGTAAGAATGAAAAATAATAAAACAGGCAAGCTTTTGTTGTAACTGTTTGGAACTCGAAATGAATTGTTGTAGTTTCTCTAAAGAAATATCGATCAGAGTAAATGCAGAAATCTGCAAAACTTATGCGAAAACTATTATTTACGACGACTATTCTCTAAATGAGACGATATGTTTTAGCTATACCGATATTAGTATATAGTTTTTCGGCGGAAACGTATCGATGGCAAAAAGACGATGAGTAGACTGACTTACTTCTAATCTGTTAGATATATACTTCAAAATGGATGACGTAAAAACGTGAATGAAAATTATATGACGTCATCCATCGCTCTTTCTGACATAACTTAGTGAGCTCGATGACAATATACTAACAAGCAAGCAAGACACATCCACAGATGTTCAGCAGCATAATAGAACCCTAGGTTCCCAGACTGTTCGTCTGGTAGTCAACTATAGACACGAAGAGTCATGATTTTTCTAGATAAACACTCAGAAAGGATTACTTTTCCATCTTTATTTCTGGTCTGATAGCTGAAGTCATCAATCTCTGACGTCATCCATAGGGCACGAGTGTTCTTTGTTTTAATAGATGACGTCAGCAAACGATGGTGTCGACGAGTGTTCACAGCCAAAAACAAGCAACTAAACAAACAAGACTAACAGACATTTAATAGTTTACACATAGATGTATTTAATCATTTATTTAACTCGCACGCCTGTCTATGAGTTCTTTGTTACTTATAAATGTTGTAAAATACTTATATATATCAAAGGAAAGAATGAGATATATGGTCATAGTTTATCCCCTTCGCTCATAGATCAAACAATAATTGTCACACTTGTTTTATTTAGATAGTACTTGTATATCTAGTGGCCCGCGAAAGTATTTGACACATGTTTCAAGTTTTCTCATAAGATATTACTTCTGTCCGATGTATGAGGACAAATATAGTAATTATATCCGAAAGATAAATTTATTAGAATTTTGTATTAGCGTAATTATAATATTTATCTGTCATTTTGTTTCATAGCAGACTTTCATAGCCCATTCCCATATAGATCGTATTTACTTTTCCAATGTTTTCCTTTTATTCTTTCTCACTCCCTCTCTGTTTATTATAATCGCACAACTGAGTTATCCTTTTTTCCTCATCTTTATTCGTATATTCTGCCATATTTCTCCTTTATTTTCATTTTAATAGTCGCACATAGTTATTCGCATTTCCGTTTTCTTTTGACTTTTTACTTTAACGTTCCTTGTTTTCCTTCGCTTTCAACTATGTGTTCATTGTGAGTCTCCCACTCCGATGTTCACCTTAATTTCCTCCTCATTCTACAACTCTATTTTCGTTCTTGTTTTCCGTTGCACTTCTTCCTCCTCAAGTGTAATCGTGAAACTCCGCCATTTTCCCTGACAATTTATTCCCCCTTCTCTAAAAGGTTTGTTTGTATTTCTTTATTTGTTTGTTGCGTTTGCTTTAGCCTCCATTTTGTCATTCATTCATCTCTGCTTACTGACAGTGTCAGACGGGACCAAATCGATAGACAAACGTGATTTGGCGCTCATATTCTGAAGTCGTCGACTTATCTGATAACGTCCAGGCATTGACTGCCCCTAACCGCCAGCGAAACCCCCAGACCTAAAATCATCATCTTTGCCACTTCTCGTCCTCCTCCGTCCTCCCTTGTCACCATCCAAACATACAATGTTAGAAACCCTCTGTCGCCCGAAGCAAAGCCAATTCTGGTCGGTCTCAATACAAAAGCAGAGGAAAGCCAAAGACAGGGATAATGTGTGTTTTTTTATAATTTTATTTCTTTCAACGTCACATTCTTTTCTTTTGTATCCTCTTTTTGTCTCTAGATTTCCCTCCGTCACCGCTTCATCACAGCTAAGAGAACCACATGAGAATTGAATGATAAATGACGAGAAAATGGAAACCAACGCCTGTCCAACCGATGAAAGCTTCCGGTAGTGTGTTCTCAGCGTATACTATATATCCATATGTACTCGGAATTCCAATTCCAGTGACCCTTGCCGTTCATGGAAGGATTTACAGGTAACTGATGTAAAACATAATCCTGAAAAGGTTGCTCATTTCGGACAGTATTTCATCTATTAAATAAAAGTGGGCATGTAGCGCCTTCACGCGAATTGGATTGCCGAACAAAATGTGGGTAATTGTTACTAACTGAGTCAAGCTTGTCCTAGGACTGGGATTTTATTAAAAGCTGCATATGCCTACAATAATTTCACATGTACATACACACTCCTATTCTCTAGAGTGAATACAAATGTGAATTTATTTGTATACTCATAAATATAATTTAGGGAGTATAAAACATGCCGATGTGTAGACTCCGAATGAAACCATCTCAATTAATGAGCAAAAACAAGAAAGCAAATGGCAATTAATGCTACCCTGTGCGACCTAGAATTAATTCGGAAAGAAATAAACCACGCTGCGCAAGAAGAGGATATGAATAATTTGTATATGGAAAATAAAATTACTGATACAATTCTATTATTTCATATAAATACTAGTGTGAACACTTTCGAAGCCAAGAATGTTCGTCAAATTTGACAGATTTTTAAGACTAGTATATAATATATGCATATATATATATATATATATATATATATATATATATATATATATATATATATATTGGTTCTAACAAAAAAGCATTTATCAATTAACTATATTACGAGCTTCATTCGTGTGGTGAGTTGAATTCGGTTGTAAGAGACAAATCGAAGCTTCGTTTTAAGTTTTGGGAATAAGATTTTCCTGGGGGGGGAGAGGTTCTGGATGTTTGTCACCATTTTTCATCTAAGTTTTTTCTATGGATTTTGTGAAAAACTCTTATTAATTTTCCCATCTTCTTTTCTCATGTCTTTTTAATGATAAGAGTTTCTTATTACTATTGAATGGGCAATGTATCTGGTGACCAACAATGTATAGCCTCTGATTTTAATGTGAAACGCGCGTAAGATGTAGAAAAAGTATAACATCTGGGAAAATACGCAAAACAAATGTGATTAATGAATCAATTTTGTTTGTGAAACAAAAAGGAATTACAGGTATTCGCCGAGATATGAAAATAAAGAAATTGAAAGTGATGGTTATGGTTGTTCGATGATATATGGAGATACAGTCATTGAATAGACATATATCATTATTAGCTATGAATTGATTTTTCTGTGGTCATATAATGTATATATATATATATATATAAATATATACATATAATATATATATACATATAATATATATACATATAATATATATATATACATATAATATATATACATATAATATATATATATATATATATATATATATATATATATATATATAATTTCAATTATGTTTCGACATTTCAGTGTTTTATGGTTATGTCGGGTGATTAACATAAATAAGATAGTTTAATCTCGTAAATAAAAGCCGATTACAGTCAGATGACTCCATCCATAGTGATCACTCCCCAGCTTTCAACTAAAGTAGAATCTACAATATACATATATATATATATATATATATATATATATATATATATATACATATATAGGTATACGTATTGCACTAGTTTATGTAGATGTAAATCCGTTTAAACTCCAGTGTTTATAAAAAGTGGTCAACTGTTTTTAGTATAACTTTTTATTCATGAAAACATTATTTGGCTGCATATCTGCATACATGTTTTAGTTGTATTCTCCACAGTGAGTCAATATCTTTAGACCAAAGAATACAAGGAAGCCTTTTTGACTTTATTCTGATAAGGTTGACTCTTTTTAAAGAGTACAAGCGAAACATGTATGCACATATGTTACCAATAATGGTTCTATAAAATAAACAGTTTTACTATATATATATATACATTGTAGTTTCTAACTCATAGAAATCTCTATATATATATATATACATATATCTACTAATGATATAACGAAGAGGTGCTCTGTCTGTCTATCTGCCTGTATGTCTGCCCGTCGGCGAGCATTTTTTGTAAACGAAAGAATTACATAAGAGTAATTTTTGTAAACCTAAGAATTACATTGGTAACTACCAATTATTTAATTTTGATTAAATAACATATAAATAAATGATAAACAAATTTGACGACGATACTGCGATCTTAACACACCATGTTTTCAGTATGTCTGTCAGCGTATGTCTCTGTCAATTAGTATATGTATATATATATATATATATATATACATGCGTGTTTTTCAATTTACATAATTCATTTGTTTTAAACTTCTTATGAAGAAATATTTACAAATATACACTTATAACTGCTATTTTCAAATGTACATATGCATTTATAATATTTATCTCGACGGTAAAATCGAGTTGGCGTTGGTACTTTAAAGCAAAATAAAAAATCAAATACATTTGATTAAATTCAAGGAAATTAATATTTACTTTTGTAACGAATAAATACAAAAAATGTTGTTTTTTCTTACACTTACAACTTATAAAAATGTTGGTTTCTCACGAAAACACTTTTTATTTCTACTGTTTTTACTTTGGCGTTTAACGTGTACGACGAAACTTGCAACTTACTGTTTCTTACTAAACAGGATTAAGATAATAAGTTAAACATATGTAACTCGAAATAATTTACGTGACTTATATAGTAATTACACGAATTAGATGAACATTTACTATCAGCACGTGTTCGATTATTGAAGATACGACTTAAAATATTCATTAAAAAACAACAAATTAGTCACAGTTTATGTTTTCTCACGAAAAAGTTTGTTAAGCAGCGAAACAAAATATTTTTTTAAATATATATTTCTGGCTGTAACTATGTATTATCATTTGAAATAATTTGAAAAAAAGATTTATGTTTTTTTACTTTCCTATATAAATGTAACGTACAATCCAGTAGCTTTCAAACGAAAAGAAGTCTAGATTGGAACAAAAGTAAAAATTGCCTCAGTTTCGAAGGATCTCCTTCGCTGCCCGTGCCGAGATCAGAACAGATGAAGGATGTAGTATCAAAACACAAAACGGATACTAAAACACCCATTATGGAAGAAAATAGTAAGTTTTGATTGTTTATAAAGACGGTGACTATATTTTTTGACCTTTATAAATTTGTCGTTTATACTCTTCAAAATTGCTAACAAATAAATTATGTTGTTTACTTGGTGAGCGGTGATAAGCTCACGAGAATAAGTCCACCGGGCATAAGCCCACACACAAACAAAATAGTTTATTAAAATATGTGTGTAAGTGTTACAAAAATAAATTTCTTTCATTCAATCTGACGAAATATATTTTATTTTGTTCTTAATTTTTTTAATATACACATTTGCTTGTTTTAAATACGTATTGGTGTTTTAAGTAATTAGAAAAGAGATTTACGACTTTTCACTTTCATTTATAAATATAAAAAATACCAAGTATGGTAAGAAATGGGAAGTTTCGATTTTTATAAAGATGGCGACTATATTTTTCGGTCTGTGTAAATTGATTGTTTAAACTGTTCAAAATTGCTAACAAATAAAGTATGCTGTTTACTTGGTGAGCGGACAAAAACCTACTGGACATAAGCCCACCGGGCATAAGTCAACCAGACAAAAATAGCATTATTAAAATATAAAAAATACATTTGTTATATTCAATTTGACGGAATATATTTGATATTTTACTTTCTTTAATTCAATGTGCAAGGTTGCTTTTATTTAAATACGTGTTGGCGTTTTAAGTAATTAGAAAAGAGTTTTACCACATTTCACTTTCATTTATAAATGTACTTGTTAGCTATCCTTATTTCGTTAGGCTTGTTTAAAAAGATGGCGACTACATCCTATGGCCTAGTTTTAATTTTGGCATTTCACGTGTCCGATGAATTTTGCAACAGCTTACTGTTTTTTTATTTATTAAAACAGGGTTGAAATAAAAATAAGTTAGAACATATTTCACACGAAATACTTTACGTGACTGAAATAGGAATAAAACAGGCTATACGTTATTGTCAAACTGCTACGTTATTGAACATAAACTTAATTACAATGTTTTTTCCTTTGGAAACTATATTTTATTAAATAAATTTAATTGAAATGTTTTAATTTATTGCTGCTTTTCTTTCTGCCGATGTCGTGAAAGTAATTCTTCAAAATTGAAAACAAATAAAGGTTGCTGTTTACTCAGTGTGCGGGCAAATGCCCACCGGACGAAAGTCCACAATAATAATTAAAACCTGACGAATAGCTCACCAACGTAAAAATAAATTAATTTATATATATATATATATATATATATATATATATGGATATTTAAGATGTTTAACAATTATTATTAGATCTATTCTGAAATTTATCATTCTTGACAGAAACAAATTTTTTTTTTCAACATTTCTCCGGTACTTTGTAAATGTTGCATTCTTTTGAAGATCACATCATAAAAACACGCACTCTTTCTACTACTAACCCTAAATCTGCGTGATAAAAAGAAAAATACATTTAAAACTTGAAAGAAAAAACAGAATGCAAATTCGGGAATCAGTTTTGCATATACTTTTAACATCAACTTATCCACTATTTTCGGCCTATTCTAACTTTTTAGGTGAGTTAACAATTTTTTTTTTTTGCGATGGGAGATTAATTCGATTCAATGTTTTTTTTTCGGGCGGTGTGGGTTGCTTTTACTTTTTAAAGGAGTACGTGTGGTTTTACAACTTTGCCAGTCGGACTTAGGGTTAGTGGTAAAAAATTGTTTACTGCTCTAAAAGACGGAGATCATTTTACTCTAAATTAAAATTTCTAAAGGATCACGAGGTAATTCATCCAATGTTTTTGTACGCAGCTAAAAATATTTTATTAAAATACTTTTGTAAGTGTTAAAAAAACCCGTTTCATTTATTTCTTCGTTTAAAAAATAAATTCTTCTTCTATTCGATTTGACGAAATATATTTGATTTTTTCCTTTATCTTATTTGATGCACAGGCTTACTTTTCATACTTATTGGCGTTTGAAGTACCTTGTAAAATAGTTTTAAGATTGACAAACTTGTTTTATTAGATTTTTAAACATTTTCCGGTACTTTGTAAATTGTGCTTTCATTTAAAAATTACATCATGAAAAACTACGCACCCTTTTTATAACTAACCTTATGTTAAAGACCTCAATGCGCTACAGGTATATCTTCTTATAATATAACGGAGCCTTTCTGTTTGTCGACCGACATTTTTCTAAACGTAAGACACTTTCTGTAAATTAATAAATACAAATAAAGAAACTTAACGCTGACATTTGGAATCGAAACAGCAAATCTGCGTCCTACTGTCTGGCTAAACTTATTAATTTCTTTCAAATTAATTAACTTACAAAATTAACTGAACCCGCTCGGTTGACTGTGGAACTCTTCAGTCACAAGAGGGTGAGACGCGGCGGCCTAGTAAAAATATACTACCGTAGGGAGTATATTTTAGCTAATCCATTTATAATATAACGATCACTTTCTCTGTCTGTCTGTCTATCTGTCTGTCCGTATGCGAGATATTTTGTAAACGTAGGAATGATATTGGGAGGTAAATCCTAATTTATACATTTCATATGGACGAGATTTTTGCAAAGCATAGAATTACATTGGGAACTTACTAATTACTTAATTTTCATTAAATAACATATACATAAAGGATTAAAAATTGGACGACTTGAATGCGATTCGAACACAACATGCGTTTTTCCAATTAACATAATTCATTTGTTATGAACTTCTAATTAATTAATATTAAAAATATACATTCGTAACTGCTATTCTCAAATTGACATATGTATTTATAATAGTTTTCTCGACAGTAATATTAATAAAAATAAATTATACAATTAATTAAATACATTTTATCAAAAACAATCCCGTTTTAAACCATACTTGGAATGTAATGTAATGAAAAATAACGACTGATTACACCGGAATGACGTCATTGTATGAGGGGGGCGAGGAAATTGCATCGTCGCTGTTCATTTTTTATTTCGGTTTATGGTTAATGAGAATTTATATATTTATATCGCAATTTTTGATTAAAGCACTTACTGAAAATTTTTATTTGACGCATTCACTTTTTAACAGATTCAACTTTTTTTGACACGGGCTTACATTTGGATTCGTGATATTTGTAAAATGTAAACATGTCAGCGTTCGTACTTTTACGAAAATTGGCATCTACAGTTAAAACATTCATTAAAAACAACAGCACATTAGTCACAAATAATTTTAAAAAAATAACTATAGTAAACGTCATCGTATACGGGTAACGTCGAAATGAAAAGTCGATCAGAAATATATAGTCGCCATTTTTATAAAAATTCAGAAAGAGTTTAGCTAAGAACAAATAGAGTCCATAAGATTTTAGCTTAAAAAAGTAAAAATACACCATTTCACTCTAAATAATTTACGTCACTGAGATAGGAATTAACCTATAAATATTGTCTCAGTCGATAACGACTTTTCCTATTTTGACCAAGAGTTGTTTTTTTTTAATGGAATGAAAATCGATCTCTTCCCAAAATGACCCACTGGATTGGGACAAATATTAACAGTGATTAATTCCCATTTTAGTCACGTGGACTACTTCAGAAAATTCAGCAAAAGTCAGTTTGGTGCTGGTCAAATAGCTCCACAATCTCCGTAAATCACAAACATTCGGACTGATATGAGTCCCCTATTTTCCCCCAATGAGTGTTAAAATGCTTCAAATTAACTTACAATTTGAATTTGTTATTTATATTATTTCATTCTTTAGAGATTTAAGATTTTTAACTTTCCTTTATAAATTTACGTGTTACGTATCCTTATATTGTTCATAAAGATAGCGACTATAATTTTCGGCCTACAAAACATCCAAAAGTGTCAATCTTGTACTACATGAGTATTTGCCGAAAATCAAAATTCTTAGAAAATCTTCATGACAGTTAAAAGTGTATTCTTTTCAACGGTTTCAATGCTTTTTTCGTCTCTTTTTATAAAGATGGCGACTACAATTTTCGGCATACAAAACTTCCAAACCGTTCAATCTTTTATTAATAATAGACATCGAATAGTCATTTTATTGCCGAATACAATATTTTTCTGTTCTATTTAATTTCATTTTGTTGAATTTCAAACTAGAATTAACGTTTATTGTTTACTCTAAATTATAAAAAAAATAACGTTAATTCGCTAGATAGAAAAAAAACTCAAGAAATTAACAGTGGATTTTAATTTTGTACCCGATTTAAAACACATTTTTTCTATATATTATGGGGTATATTGAAGCTATTAGCTTCCAAATGAGGGAATATTTTGTTTTGTAAGAAACAAATCATAAACTCACTGTTAGATATTGTTTTTTTCTTTTATTCATAATGGGTTTCTAAATAATAACGTTATTTCAGCCTGTTATGACCTTAAATTGCAAAAGTACAGAAAAAATTAAGCATAACATAAAAGATAATACACTTAATAAAACATCGAAAATTAAAAAAAATCAACGTTTATTCTATTTTGAAAATTAACTAAATAAAACTAAATCGAAAAGAAAGGTATTTTATTCAGGGCAATAAAACGCCGACAAGTAAAATATATTTCAATCGAGAGCAGACTTGGTAATGTGCGGAAAGTCCATCAACGTTTATTTTTTTTTTTAAAAGTAACACAATTATTTTTATTGTGTTAACCGAAAATAAAAATCTGTGACTTTTCTTTTGTGGAAGCATCGTCAGTAGGATAGCCTTTATTTTTACGTGCGTTGATGTTTGCCCGTATTTTCTTTTCTTTGGAAAGATTTTGTTCGGTGGGATTTTGTCCTACCACTGTATCCATTAGTGTTCAGTAGAACGCAAACGAAAGAACACATGGCGTCGATAAGCATTGCACTTGGATTCCTGATAATAACTTAAATATCGAAAATTACACAAAATATCCGTAGAAACACATCAAATAAATTTCACCAATCGTGTTAAAATATAATGTTCTAACATTATTTTGTTCACTTTCCGATTTTTGAGCGATTATCAGAAGTCAAGGCTACACATGCATTGCTTATCGATGCCATATTCATTTACGTTCAAAATAAAATTCCTGGTGCATGTTTTCGAAATCAGGAATGTATACTAAATTTCGAAATGTTATCGCCTTTAACCTTGACCAGACATGATTGCTAACCAACGCTCTTAGTCGTTAAGGACCCACGACGTTCGTATATGTTTTCGAGTTCAGTTAGAATTTTTCCAAATTTGAAAACATAAAAATTAACCCGAAGACTGTCAGATTTTATATCGGCCAAAACGTTGGGAATACAACACTCAAGATGAGGATAGTAGTCCGGATAATCCAAATAATAAATTCCTATCTAAAAAGTGTTTAATTACTTTCTAACGTCGAATTCAATAACGTAAACAGTTCCGACCGCCTCTTTAATTGCAGATTTATAAAAAAATACCATTTATTTTTTACATTGCCATATTAGTTTAATATTTTTAAGAATTATTTTTTACGGATTCAAATTTGTATTGATACGCGCATAATTTGGGGTCACGTGACAGTTTGGACATGTAAACATCTATGCACAGACGACATTTCATTAGATAATTGTTCGTTATTTCAGTATCAGTTTTCCTCTATCTGGATACAATTTCAAGTTTTTTACTTGAAGAAAATAATACCACAGTCAAATGTTTATTTCAAACTCATTATTTAAAAATACATTTTTTTAATGAGATGTTGTCTTCTTAGACGGGTTATTTAACCAAACGAAAAACAAAAAGAACTTTGTTTTAATATTTTATCGTTTACTTTCTGCAAACATTTATAAGCCGGAGATCAGAATTTCCAAATCTAAAAAAAAAATAGTGTAACTTTTTAAATTTCACTGTTTACATGTTATTGCCTATTTGGTTTTATTTTCGCACTCAGTTTGGATTAAATTCATTAATTAGTCTTAAATTGTATTATTATCCCGAAATAAAATCTAAATTTACTCTAGACAAATAAATAGGGACAGTTCGCAAATCATCAACCACTTCCAAGCCATTCTTACTTTTTAGGTGAGTAACCAATGTGGTTGAATGTGTACGAGTATGGTACTCGAAATCTTCGTCTTCAAGGCGGAGATCACGTGATGTTAGTAGCACCGTTTTTATGTCCCGACTAAAAACACACCGGGCTGTTCGTTTTCTGAAATTGAAATCGTTGAAATACAAACAAACAAGTGATTGTTAAAAAGACAATTAATTTATTAAAGAAAATAAACATATATTTTTTTAAAACGAAAAATGCAAGAAATGTGAGTGTCAAAATTGAATAAATATATTTACAAAAATAGCAAGAATCTGTTTTTATATTTACAAAAATAGAAAATAAGCTAAGTTTTTTTTTTAACGTAAATTGTAACCAATGTGATTTTTTGTTCTTTTTGGTGGGTGGTGAGTTTTCAAAATACTGCTTCTCTGCCATTAAGCCATGTTTCCCTACGGCCTGGTCCTTTTTTTTGTAAGGGATATAAACACGGTGCTACTAATATCAAGTGATCTCCGCATTGGTACTTGAACCCGTAAACCCCTTATTGCACTCACACAGATTCACAAATAGGAATATGGGTGATTATTTTCATATGGGTACTAATGGTGAATTATTACTTTGTTAAAGTAATCGGCCCCCTTACCTCCGTATATAAATTAAATTGTTTGATAGGGTATAGGATTCCTACGAAAACAACTGAAAAATTCAAAGAGACCATGTTTTACTTACTCAAACACTGTCCTGACAAACAATTCACTATCTCCATACTAATCACTATATAATAATAGACATATTTCTGTATATTTTCAGGGTCAAACATGCGTTCAGCCACCAGTAAAGAAACTTATCTTTTATGCGAACAAGATTTTGACCATGATGAGACCACAGTACTTCGAGAAAAGGGTGCTGCAGGTGTCAATCATGTAAGTATGGAAGAGGTGTCAAAGTCATTGTTGAGGCCGGATCTAGTGTTTACATGAAAAAAGACATTGCTTTAGTCTAAAAAAGGGTGATTCTGCTCTGCCAGTAGAAAGGGGCGCTCGTGTTTCTCTGGGACGATATGACAGTAAAACGCATTGTTTTTTCTGTGGATCTTATACTACGAAAAAAGACTATAAACAAAAAAGTGAGGGAATAATTTGCTAAGTGTAAACTTATGCATTTGTTGAAACTTACCTGGTGCTTGCGAAGCAAGAGGGGATGAGTGAAACACTGCTGTTCAAAGTAGGATCGAATATTTTGGTGGTGAGCTTCATGCTTCAGACTGTGTGCACCACCAGCCATGTAAAGTAAACTTCCATACAATGCGAAACATTCCAAATCGAATTGAGTCTTGGAAAAGGTTGTCTTCGCTTGCCTACAAATATTCGCAACCACTGGTCATTCACATTATCTGAAGTCGTCTCGTCTATTTCGCAAGAATATATATATCACGTGGTAGTAAGATGTCTGAGCACCAGAAAACAGTTTGGTGCATGTCGTGAACTATCTCATCCGCTTACAACCTTGCCATGCAATAACATACCACACAAAGTTACACAACAAGCGAACAACATAAGAAGTTGACTGCCCCTCGGGTGAGAAAAGATGAGACAGATCTCGGAAAAATTGGAGAGAAGCTAGACAGTTTTAAGCTGTGTTCATGTGATAAATCATTACGCAATACTATCACAGCAACTACTGCTAACGAGGATGTCAATGTTCAGGACCATTTCAGTATCCGAATACACATTGTACAGAAGATGGTTGGACAATCAGTGTTCTTTTACTCTCACCTGGCGCTACCAAATCTGGCTGTTTGAAGTAATATATTTCTTGACTCAAAATGCACCAAACACTGATGTTTTATTGTGTTTTTCCTTTGAAAAACCCAATCATGTTCTGAAAAATCCAAAACAAAAAACAACAATTTCCCTCCCAACTCTTCTTCCCTCTCACCTTTTATCTCTCCTTTTCACTCAACCGAACGTCATGAATGAATACTTAAACATATAAATAACTTATTGCATAAGAACCTTCACCAAAATGGCCGGATTTAGCATTGAATTACCTGAAAAGGGTCGATATGCCGTGAAACAGAAAAAACTAAACCAAAAAACATTATTAAACATTATAACATATAAATATCTTGAAGCAAAAAAAACCTTCACCAAAATGACCGGATTCGCATTAAATAACCCGAAAAGGGTGGATATGTTGTAAAACCAAACAACCAAACCAAAAACAATGATAAACATTTGAAGATATAAAGAACCTGAAGCATAAAAACCTTCAACAAAATGACAACAATTCAAATTAACAAAACTCTTAACTAATAACAATAAATGACAAACTGACTTAAGACTCAAATGAAGAATATCTCCTCCTACATTCATGGCATGAAATGACCCTTAGGGTTGATGTGCTATTAAACAATACGGGTAAACTTCGGTATCTCGAACACCGATGTCTCGAATACAACGCAAATCTCGAAGTCAGTTTGCGGTCCCGACGGTTTATTGGTGTCAATTTCAAACTTCGATTTCTCGAACCCTCGGATATCTCGAAGTTTTTTTCAGTCCCATCAAGTTCGAAGTATAGAAGTTTACCTGTATCTTACTTGACATCTACTCTCACAAACGGAGTGTGAAGGCAAATACTCTAGCATCGAGCAAGAATGTAAAAGTTTCAGCAGATCGTAGCATTGACCCCGTACTTTTATTCAAGAGTTTCCTCGTGGTCTGACAGATGGGTGATCAAATGCTGGATGATCTCATGTCCTATGAACGCTGTCTCTACCCGATGTCTTTGTTTGCAGGAAAGGGCATCTTACGTCAAGCGGGCAAATTGCATCCGGCAGCAGCTCTCAGGAATTATGTTGAAACAAAATTGGACAGTCCTGTGACACAAACTCTTCCAGTCACAGATCACAATGTACTAGACGAAGGATCTCTTCACCCTTTGAAATGGAAGGAGGGGGTTACCTACAGCTCGATTGCAAGTCATTATGCCTCATTTACTGTAGAACACTATGGGAGAGCAACTGTCATGTTTGATGGTTATGAAGTTGGACCAAGTATAAAGGACTGTACTCGTCAGCGGCGAAATCGAAAGCTGAATGCAAGAAAGGAGAACATTATATAGGTAACAAAATGTGCTTGGAAAAAATAGGACTTCTTATCAAATGTGGCAAACAAGCGTGCGCTGATCAAGACTATCATGGTACGAATGCGGCAGAAGAGCTGTGACGTTATTAAAGCGGAAGGAGATTCCGATGTTGAAATTGCAAAGACAGGCATCAATATGTCTGCTTTTAAATCAACCACTCTCATTAAAGAAGACACGGACCTTTTCTTACTGTTCTATGCATATGTTTCTAAATGTATTGCATTTTATTTTTTGCTCTGACTAGGAAATATCCTGCATCTACAATATCAAGGTTCTCAAGCAGGTGCTTGGTTGAGGCAGTTTGTAATGATCTGTTGTTCCCGCATGCATTTACGGGATGCGATTCGGTGTTCAGAGTATTTGGAATAAGAAAGATGGGGTACAAACAAATCGTCAAGATGATAAAGACAATGACAGGCTGTTCTCTACCAACGCAAAGCCAGGATGTTGTGGAAAGCAATGGTTGTAAGGCAATGGCAGTTTTGTTCAATGCGGATAGAGAAATACTTCCACCAACGCCTTTTGCCAGTAAATCTCATTCTTTGCCGACTTACTACCATGTTAAGGAGTTAATGGTATGTAGTTATGTAATGGTGCTATCTGAGTGGGGCTGGAAGGTAGAAGAGGGCAAACTTGTTCCAGGGATGACAGACAAAAGCCCTGCTCTAGATGCACTGATTCAGATAATTCATTGCAACTGTTCAGAAGGAGCATATTACCTAAGGTGTACCTGCAGGAGGCATGTGCTAGAATGTGCAAGTGCATGTGGATGTAGCCAAGATGGAAATTGTGACAATATGAAATATTATCCAGTGGAAGATGATGATGATGAGGAGTTAAAAGTTTTGAAAAAGTACTGTGACGTAAGTTGATCAGGGTGGATGCAACAAGGGTAGGTGGCGTAGTGGTACCCATCGATGTTGTATAACGGTTTACTTGGCATCACTGGTAACCCTTTTCATGTAAAAGATTGATCTCCAAAACTTGGTTAAAAATCCAAGATATATTGATTCATCATGAAAACTGACCGAGTTAGTGCTTCACATGTAAATGGAAAATGACTTGTAAACCAAAAAGTTATATTCGAAATTTGACACTTACCCATAATACAATCTTTTTCAACTTTTAGTATGTTGTAGACTAGACAATACCTGACACAAAACCACTAAAAAACAAATTGTTGCGATTTATTTTTTTTTTGGGGGGGGGGGTTCAATCAGTATCTTGCCATGTCTAGAAGTAAAAAAATACCTTATATTTTAGAGAATACAAATGCATAAATTACACAATAAACACATCTATTCTATTTTATTGAAATTTATATTTTAAAGCAATATTGTTTAGATTTTGACAAAAATTCACACCAAGTTGTTTTGAGTGCTGTGACATGTTTAAAATTGTTTTTGGAGATTTTAGAAAATGTTACTGAAGGATGTCGTTAACATTGTTCATTAGAAAAGGTCTTAAAATACTGAATTTTCTACGCACCGTGACTAATTATGACATAAAGTTATATTATTAAGTCAAAATTATTGTGTGGCTATTTTTGGTGATATATGGTAACAAAAAGTCGATTTATTTGCAACATGAGCTAAATTTCTATTACATTTTCTGAGTAATCACTGAATTTAAAGATATTATCGAAACTTGGCTTCAAACAAATAATTTTAGACCACATAGAATTCACATTTTTGAGAAGTTTGGAATAATCACTTGGTAGCTGACTCCGTTGTCAGAGTATTTGTAAATATTTTCCTTCATTTTCAGAACAAATAGAATTGTACTCTGCTGTCGGAAGAGCCAACAAGTTTTTTTACGCAAAAATAGGAGCCAAAGATTATTCACAAAACTAAAAGAGATATAAAGAATATCAAATAAAATATTTCACCCAAGTAATGATCTATATTTTAGCCGTGCATCCAAATGGAAAAATCATGAGGTTTAATTTTTGTTAAATTTTGCAATTTGTTGTTCTAAAATTAAACCTTATGATTTTTCCATATAATTTGATACGAAAATCATCTAATTTGGTTCGACTTATACCACATTACAAATTCATCTAATTAAACAGAAGGTTCGTGAATTTGTTTGACAATTTAGTGAACATTTCTGTATATTTTGTTATTATTCTATCATAATACAAGTAAAAATATATATAACAATTTTTGCAGTCCAATAAAGTGAATTTGAACTTATTGTAGTACAAAAAGTATTACAATATTTTTCTATTTAAAAAATTGATAATAAAGAATAAGTAGAATTTAATTATTTTTCTTTTTTTTAAACAGATGAGCTTCATCACCTTTGCTGCTTGCCCCTTCTTTGCCACCTATGGAATATGTGTAGTATCGTTGTTCAGCAGTTTGACAAAATAACTATAAAAAATAATTAAATAAATAGGTGTAAACACTTCTCAAACAAACCCTATTTTTGAAGTCAAATAGATATTTTGTATAAATATCTTTGCTGTAAAAGTTTAGTCCTACGTGCAGAGTCGCCCTCAAAAAGAGTCAGTTTCCATCAGAAATAGTGGTGCTACACCTGCAGTCACCCTCTTAAACAGCTAATTGTCCTTCGAAGCAGTAGGGCAACACCCACAATTATTTATTCTGTACTCAGGGGCGATATAGCCTTGGACAAGCAATATCACTTACCCAAGACACTGGGTATTATAGTTTGACCTTTTTATTTATTCATATTGAGTGGAAGTAAGACTAAAAGCCGAATTTAAATTCAGAATAAAATTAATTACAATGTATTCAATAAGAAGGACGCCATCCTCAAATTCCTAAAAAAAACCTTTTCAGCCCTTAAAAATCATGTTTATTTGTTTTCCCTGTGGACCGCCAAGATGCTGATATTGTCCAATCGGATACCGTATGGTACAATACCATAATAGTTGGTCATTTCTTTTTAAATATAGGTACAATTGGAACTTCCAAGTAAAATTTTATGGCATTTACCCTTTCAGTTTTTATGGAAAATTCCATTGGTCCTAATGAGCGTGCCTCTATCGCATTATTATGCACTGGTGATCATTTGATTACCTTTAGATTTTCCTATTTAGAATCATTGCCTGTATTTGAGATTGCACATTCACTACTAACTGAAATCTGAACGTATTTTGCTAATATTTGTTTTTATCTAAATGATGCTTTTAGGTAGGACTTTAGAATCTTAAATGCCTTTAGGACATTTTCCGATAGAACCAATTTTATTTTAGATATAGGGTACTACATGTGCAGCAGCCTAATGGTAAGGATCTTGGGTTGCATTCAATCTTAAATGTGTTGATATGTGCTTAAATTTCAGACCCAACGAAATTACATGTTTCCCCTCATGTTTCCAATGGGGCTACTTTTCTACGTGAATATCATAGTGCTTGCTTTAATTGAAATAACGTTTTTGAGCCTGTCATTTTAATAAATTATAATAATTCAAATCCGATACATTTTGATGAAATTTTTGTTTACAACCCTGTTAGATAGACTCTCTCTACACTAAACCAAACTAGGCTAGCTAGAACAGCAATTAAAACAAGTGATGATTAATTTTAAATATGACCATCATGGGCAAACAGTAACCTGTCAATCTTAAAAGGCAGAAGAAATTCCAATGCAAAGTTTTTTATGGCCCCATTATTAGTGAGGACGATGCTAAAACGCGTTAAATAATTTAAACTGATGACAAATTGCTTGAAAAGCTAGTGAAATTTTTGCCAAATGCAGTAGTTTTGCATGCTGTAGACACTTTGCTGTCTCTTAAAACCGCAAAAGATTCTAAAGACAAACCAAACTACTTCTTAGACCCAGTTTAGTAGCAGGTGATATGGCTAATCGTAAATGCACTGAAGCTTCTGCCAAATAAGCCTTGCGAAAGCTCGCACAAAAATGCAATGAAAGCACAGTGCAGAAGTGTAAGCGATTAGAGAAACAAAGGACACAAAAAGACCGTAAAAAACGGTAAGCACGACCATCTGAAATCCCTGAGGAAACAAATGTTCGATTGAAAAGGATTGGGAGCTTAAAGAAGTAACTCGCGATTCGGAGACTCCATACGAGAGGAATCTTCGGTTGAAAAAGGATCGGGGGGTTAAAGAAGCCACCGTCGACCTAGAGACCCCTGAGGAAAGGGGTAACGATTGAAAAAAAACGGGAGCTTTAGGAAGCAACCCGTGAATATAAGACTCTAGAAGAGATGAATCTCCGATTAAAAAAGGATCGGGGCTTAAAGAAGCAACCCGCGAATTGGAGACCCCTGAGGAAAGGGATATTTGATTTAAAAAAGGAGCGGAAGCTTAAAGAAGCAACCCGTTAATCGGAGACTCTAGAAGAGAGGAATCTCCGATTGAAAAAGTATCGGGAGGTTACAGAAGCAACCCGCGACCAAGAGACCCCTGGGAAAGGGACTTTCGATTGAAAAAAGAAGCTGGAGCTTAAAGAAGCAACCCGTGAATCAGAGACTCTAGAAGTCAGGAATCTCCGATTGAAAAAGGATCGGGAGCTTACAAAAGCAATCGGCGAATTAAAAAAATCTAGAAGAGAGGACTCTTCGATTGAAAAAATATCGGGAGGTTAAAGAAGCAACTAGCGACTGAGCAAAGGGATATTCGATTGAAAAATAAAGCGGAAGCTTAAAAAAGCAATCCGTGAATCGGAGACTCTAGAAGAGAGGAAACTACGATTGAAAAAGGATCGGGAGCTTAAAGAAGCAATCCGTGAATCAGAGCTTCCTCAGGAAAAGAACATTCGATTGAAATAGGATCGGGAGCTTAAAGCAGCAGCCCGTCAATCGTTGAACCCTGAAGAAATAGAGCTCAGATTGAACCAGGCCAGTGTTGGTTACTCTGAGACCTACTACAATAAGACATTAAAGTAGACCCAAAATATTTAGTATTGCCTTCAAGCCCTTAGATGAAGTTAACTATGACTCTGAGATAATCCCTCTAAAATATAAAGACGATCCATGTAAGCGCTGCGGAACATACACATTGCCACCCGGATTGTGTTGTATGAATGACAAGGTTAGGATACCTGAATTTGAATGGCCAGGAAAGGAGATACAAAGTTTGTATGATAGCAATTATTAATATGCAAAAATGATTATGATAATTATTACTAATAATTATTATTTTTGATGTATTTATTATTTTAGGGTTTTTGCCTGCATACTTTAATAACATAAAATATATGCTTAAATGAACCGTCGTTCAAATATTTAATTATATTTGAACAACATTATGTTTTAATATTTTAATAAGTCATATTTTTTATTAATTGAACAAGCCATCTATTTTTTTTTTAGTTATCTAGGTATCTTACAAGCATCACCTAACTAAAAGTTGTAATCTAATATACACCTGTATGCCTGTACACACGACATACACGTACGAGGATTAAATGGAAAAATAATAAGTGTCTTTACTTCTATATCAGAATAATATAAATTACTATATTTTTATATAATAACAAGAGGAAAAATAATACTATTGAGAATAATACGCATAATATAGAAATAAAGTGGCTGATCATTTGTATATCACCATTAGTGAATTCTTGAATGAAATCAAAGTAGAATGAATAGTTGAAGAGGTGTTGAGCCAGCGGGTCACGTGTACGTAAACTCTACCTTGCTTGTGAGATGTTTAGTTGATATTCTTGAGTGAATAAACGTTGACAAGTGCATATTGTAAATAATACAATTATCTCATCTCCGAAATATTGTCAAATAAAGATGCCGCTTAATTCCAACTTTCAATCGGATATTCATATCCACATATACATGTCTGATAACATTTTCCAGGAGATCTGGTCATTAATTATCCCGCGAATTCCTTATTTAAACAAGACACATACACAAATTCAGAAAGACGGAGTGCAGGAGGCTTAACTCTTAGGTAGCGCTAAGGGTGGCTGCTCTATAAACAGTTGTATAATATCGGAGTAACTGTAGTACCATATCGCGCATGGAAAGGACCCTGCACTTATCTCCGGTGGGATTTCAGGAGGCAACAACCCCATTGATAAAGACTCGGCTAATTGTTTACTGTGTGATCTTACTAGCATCAAACAAAAACTCACTTTGCCTACCTAACTCTATCAAATAACTAAAAATGATAATACTAAAAGAAAAAAACAAATTAAAACAAGATACCCAGCAAAAAACAACACATTCGCCTCCTCCCTTGAGGCTTGCATTCGCAAATATTTGAGGGCATAGAACCAACACGATGACGATGAATCATTTCTCCTAGTAAACTCCCTGGATATCCTAAATGAAACAAAACTACACTTCTCCATCTTCTCAACTCGTTTACGGATGACTGGATAATTCATTTTGTACTGGAAAGACTAACAAACATACGCACGGATCTGGAGTTTATATTCAGACCACACTCCCCTTGAGTAGAGAGTAGAATCAGATGATCAAGACTACTATGATTTAGATTAACTTTACAACATAGCGTTAGTTACTGATATTTCATAAACCGTTCTCCTTCGACCCATGAGTGCACCCTGCTAAACTTTGTCACTGATAGAATATATGTAGCACTCCAACTTCATTTGCGCGCCCAGATACATGTATTTGGGGATTTTAATAACCACTAGCGTGATTGGCTTGGATTCTTGAGCTATACAGATGTAGCTGGTAACTGCACATATAATTTCTCCATTGCACCCCCTCTCAGAGACTGTCACTTTGCCGACCAGCCTCCTAGAACAGGAGGACCAACGACTCACTTCTAGAACTGTTCGTGACCTCACTGCCTGGCGCTTGTGCGACGAATGCTCATAGCCCGCTCGGTAACGCTGATCATCTTATTGTAATGATGGATAACACCCTAAAGTCACGTCCTACAGCCGATCAGACGTTACGAAAAATAACGAGAGACTTCGAACGCGTTGATTGGGTATCCATATGAGGTCATCTTAGAGACACGTCATAGAGTGAAACATTTTCTCTTCCTGCTTATTAGTACGCAAATGATCTAACCGAATAAGTCAACGTAAGCATTAAAGCAAATGTAAGCACGCGGAAATTCTGAAGCAAGCCTCATTCTCCTCAATAGTTCACTTCGAACTGATCAGCTGCTATCTCTGAGAAGCAGCAATCATTCCACAAATGTTGCCGCTATAATTCAACAAAATATAGACATAACTTTATAGCATCAATGACTAAGTGAAAGATTGCAATAGCCGCAGCTAAGAAAAAAGTACACTGAGATGACCAGAAAACCTATTGAGTCACAGAAACTAAGAACTCGCGATTTCTAAAAATATATATAATTGTGGTGAACAGTTGGAAATGAAATACTTTCCTGCTATCTAACCACAATAATGATGATGCTACTGATGATGCTGAACAAGTTGTCCAGTGGTTCGCCTTGAACTTCACTTTATGCTCCGCAAACAACACCTTCACAACTGTTCCTTCTATGGACTGACGCCACATTTGATGACCTAATTATAAGCCTTTTTCCCATGTCCGAAATATCATAAAAAAACTTTCAAACTTCTCTAGCTTGTGAGCCTGGTTATATCTAATTAATAGTAATAAAGAAATGCTCTGCTGAGCTGAACCCTGCCCTCTCAAAATTTTATAAAATTGCATTGCCGGACCTTTCTTCCGTATAAGCTGCAAAATCACCTCTGTGGTACCAGATTTTTTTGGATAGAACAAACCCTGAAAACCATCGCCTAATTAGACAACTCCCGCTCTTCGCCAACATCTTCGAATTTTTAATCAATCTTGCGATAGTCCGCAACGTCGTTAATGCTAAACTTGTTTCTGACCATCAGTATGGATAAGGGCAAGAACGTTCTATTATGGATATTCTAACGGTCATCTTTGAACGTATATACCATACACTGGGCAAGGACAGTGGAGCTAGAACGATAGCGCTTGATATATCCAAAGCCTTGAAAAAGTTTTGAATAAAAGTGTTCTTATTAAAATTAATTAATACAGTATTAGCTGACAACTATTTAATATAATATGATCCTTCCTATCCAAAAGACCCAGGTTGTCTTCGATGACCGTTTATTCAAACAACATGACATAATTGTAGATGTACACCAGGGATCAATCTTTTAACCTTTATTTTCCTGATTATCTTAAATGACCTCCCTGATAAAATTGTGTCCGTGATGGGTATATTTACTGATGGCACCAGGCTATACACTCGACATGTGGGTAAAACAGATGTCCAAGGTAATGTCTGAATTCTTAGGAAATAACCTCCAGTCTATAGTGTAACTGCGACAAAGCCCCTTTCCTTTAACAACTACAAGAACCCTTTTCAACCACCGATTCTTATGGCTAATACCCTCCTACCTGAGGATCCAACGTTTAAACTCATCGGTCTAAAAGTGTCAGGTAACATGAATTGGAACAACTACATAGAAGACATAGCCAAAGAAAAGTAAGCGTCATCTACCGAGCTAGAAAAATTATCAGACCTGTCATTATCCTATATCTCTACAAAGCCAATATCCGCACATGCATGGAGTATTGTTGTCACATCTAAGCTGGTGAATCACCAATTTCCCTCCTAGACACGGTCAAAAATATCTAAGCTTATAGGTTTCTCACTATCCACCAAGCTCGAGCCCCTGCCCCATCAAACCACTGTTGCATCCCTGTGTTGAATGTGCTCCAATGATCTTGCTGATCTGGTGCACCCTCGATAGAAATACAGAGATCAACCCGACAATCAGTTAAATCCCCACATTGACTGAGGAGATCCCGAGATGCCGGAGAGCTATACTCGAATAGGTTCTTTCCTGGAGCTGCCAGTCTTTGGAATTCCTTTCATGCTCTATGCTTCCCTGACTGTACCAACGGGTGGAAATCTAAAGATAATGTAATCAAACATCTCGCTGCACAACTCATCACTTAAGTGGCATATAATAATCCTGGTCCTTTACTTATTGTAGCCTATTCAGTCTCTGTGTCAATATAACTTTTTCTGCTGTGAACTAAGGTAAAAACAACAACATAAATAAAATATAAATAAAAAACGGTATCAAATGAATGAATTTAAATATGT
>OY744528.1:48477362-48544862 GCA_963556195.1 Sepiola atlantica | reverse complement strand
GTGAAGAAGTGGAGGGGTAGGGAAAGAGGAGTAGAGGGAGGAGGCTCTGTGTTTTTGGTGTGTAGGTTTTTAGAAAATATTTTTAAAAAATAAGGTGATTGTAAGTGGGAGGGTGAGAGTGTAAAAGAAGTAGTCGAAAGGGTTAAATGGGTGAGGGGAGAGTAGAGATGTTGTTGTGGTTATCTGTGAAATTTGGAGAGTAGGGTTGTGTGATCAGCTGGCTATTTCAGGATTGTGTGGATATACGTAGGTTAGAAGGAAAATGTTGAAATGTGTTGAGAAGGTGACAGGGAGAGGAGGAAAGTTAAAAGGAAAGAAAAAGAAACAGAATGAGAGAAATTATATCAGTTTAGGTGAGTTTTTAAATTTTGTGCATGGGGTGATGATGGTTTGAGATTAAATTGAGGGCAAAAAAGGGCTTGGAATATCTAAATATTTGTGAGAGTATCTGGATTGTGTTCACATCCGGGGACTTGTTTGTAAGTACAACTGAGAGCGAATAGAAAAAGAGGTTAGCCATGACCTAGGTTCAGTTTTTGTTCGGTTAGGATAATTTTGCTTATTAACAGGGAGAGATTATAGAAGCCGTTTCGTTGTCTGATGGTGTTGGAGGTTGTTATTAGTGCAGTTGCAGTAGTCTTCGCCAAGCTTTGTTGTGAATGTATTTGGTGATTTTGGCCTGTTCAAATTTGAAAGCATGATTGTGCTCTAATACATGGAAGAAAAGCGCACTGAGAGAATTGTTGTTTCTTATGTCCCTTTTGTGTTCGCTCAAACTTTTTTTCAATTCACGTTGTGTTTCTCCCACATAAATTTAATGGCAGTTGTTGCATGGAACAGTATATAAGCCGGTATGGGATGTGGGTTTATTGGGAAATGTCTTGATGTGTTTAAAGTTTGTTTTATAGATTGTGATGTGGTTTGTATTGTTGGAATACCTAGTTTGTTAAGTGTGTTGATAATAGATGTGTTATTGGAATGTGTGGGTAAGAGAAAGGGTATATTTATGAGAGAGATGTTTAGTCTTTGATTTTTTTTTGGGGGGGGGGGAATATTTGCAGCCGTTCTTCTTGGCATTTAATATAAAATGTGTGGCGTATTGCAGTCTTTTTAATTTCCCACTGCGTCGGTTTACCTTCATCCTTCCTTTCTGATATATACATGCATATATGTGTAATTATATATATATATATATATATATATATATATATATATATATATATATATATATATATATATAAGGAATAGGTAAAATAAATACCTTTTGAAGCATTAAAAATGCGATATCAATTTTTTTACAAAAAAGGAAAAATAAATCGAAACCGATTTCTTTCTCTTTTTCTTTTTTATTATAAACTTGCATTTTTTTTTTGTTAGTTTAAAGTGATACAGATATTTCGCCAAAAACTTGGCATCATCGGTGTGTAATATATCCTGATGTCATCGGATTTGTATTTTTTTCCTTACCGGCTTTTGTTGTTGCAGCCGGGCCAAAGGGGTTAGCTGTTGTTTCCCACTTTCAAATATGGGATCGTGGATGCGAACGTGATCGGTATATGTATATACATATATATATATATATATATATATATATATATATATATATATATATATATATATATAGATTTAGATTTTTCACTTATAAAATAGATCATTCAGTGAAGACCGGGGTTGTTCCAATAAAAAACAAGCTCGATGATACTCGATTACAGAGTACAGAGCATTTATATGTGATTTTATGAAGGCTTACCAAAGCATTCCTTACAAGACACCAATGATCACCATTAAAGATATTTTTTCTTACAAATACTATTTATTCAAATTAAATGTTTTTTCCTACACGTGTTTCACTACCAAGCAGTTACTTGCTTGGCAGATCATCAGGGAAATTAAATGTCTGGAATACTGGTTTCAACTGCCGACAAAACAACTGCCGACTGGATGTTCTACTACTATGGTTATTTATAATGGAGGTTCTCACTGAACTGGTGTTACTGGGATCAACACCAGAAGAGAACATGGCTTCCCTTGTTTTAGTTATCTTAGAATTATTATATCCTATGATGGATGTAGCTATATTTCTACAGGTTGAATAAGACAGTTTTACAGTATTTTTGTTAATTATTCCCCCCAATCTGCTAACCCTTGGAAAGTTTTTTTCCACTATCGTATAAAAAATCTTTGGGATATTAGTCTTAATATGCTGACTATAGGGGGGGGGTTGAACCATGTAGTGGTCCTTCTCCTATTTTTCTTCCTACCTTCCCCCCCGGTTTGGGTAGCATGTGAGTTCAATTCGTTACTTCCAACTTCACGAATATTATCATCAACCGGGCAAGGCTAGATATAGGAGACCTGGTGTATCCCACGGTAATGTAAACCAGGTAGGGTGGGAACTTTTCTAGGACTTTCTTTTCTTATCGTTGTTCTTCCTTGCTTTTTAAGTTTGACTTTTATTTTTATTTTTATTTTTTTCCTCTTCTCTTCTTAAGTGACCTCAACTATTACAACGCCACATTGTGTTTTGTCGGCAGTTGAAACCAGTATTCCAGACATTTAATTTCCCTGATGATCTGCCAAGCAAGTAACTGCTTGGTAGTGAAACACGTGTAAGAAAAAACATTTAATTTGAATAAATAGTATTTGTAAGAAAAAATATCTTTAATGGTGATCATTGGTGTCTTGTAAGGAATGCTTTGGTAAGCCTTCATAAAATCACATATATATATATATATATATATATATATATATATATATATATATATATATATACATAGAGAGAGATAGGGAGACAGAGATATAGATAAAGAAAAAGAAAGGACTATTAGAAGGCTATCAAAAACAAGAAATAGAAATAAATAATATAAGAAAAAAATTAATTTGAACACCGCTCTTAGCTGTTATACTTACCCCCTCCAAATAAAAAAAAACATTGTTTTTATATTAATATATGGTACTTCATCGGTGGGTTCAAATATAACATACTGAAAAAAATTAAATAAAATAACTAAGTAATTAAAATAATTAAAACAAAAAAAAATCAGTTATGATTTAAGTTTCATTACATTTGCTGCGGATATGAATATTTACTGCATTATAACAATTATTGCCAACCACACGATTTTTGGGATTTAAAACACCTACCATTTGACAAAGACGTCGTCCTCGAAATATCTTATGACACACGGTGACACACATTACATCACAATGTGAAAGTATTGCATTATCTAGTAAAATTTGCTATAGAGGAAAACACTTATCAAAAACGTTTTTACAAAGTTATATTGATTGAAATCACTTGTGTTTGTCTTACTTCTCAATGCCGACATATCCCAATGTATTGCATTGTGATAGCCTTCTCATACTCCATTATACACGTATTACACACGATTCTTCAAGCTAACTACCTCTACTGAATATATATATATATACATATTTATATATATGTGTGTATATATATATATATATATATATATATATATATGTATATATGTATATATGTATAAATTTGTACATATATTAATATATATATACATGGGTACATGCACATATATACATATATATATATATATATATATACATATATGTATATATATGCAAATATGTATATATACATATATATGTATATATGTATATATATATGTGTATATATATGTGTATGTATGTATATATATATGTGTGTATATATGTATACATATGTATATATATATATATGTATATATATGCATATATATGTGTATATAAATACATGTATATATGTGTATGTATATATATGTATATATATGTAAATATGCATATATAAATATACATATATTATATTTATACATGCATATATGTATGTATATATATATATTTATATATATATAATTATATATGTGCATATATATGTAAATATATACACGTATGTATATATATGTATGTATATAATATTCACATATGGGTGTATATATTTTTCTATATACGTATGTATATATGTATATGTATATATATGCAGATATATATATATATATTTATATATATATGTGTATATATATCTATATATATATATATATATTTATATATATATATCTATATATATATGTATCTTTATATATATACTATATATAGATATGTATGTATATATATATGTCTATATATATACATATATATACATGTAATGTATATATATTGTGTGTGTTTATATATATGTGATTTATATATATATATGTACACATATATGTGTAAATACATATATGTATGTATATGTATATATATATGTATATATGTATATATTTATTTATGTATATATATGTATATATATATGTATATATATGTATATGTATATATATATGAGTATATGTATATGCATATATATATATGTGTATATATAAATATATATGTGTATATATGTATATATGTACATATATATATGTATACATACATATGTATATAAGTACATATATATATATATATATGTATATATATATGTATATATGTACATATATATAAATATGTATATAAATATGCGTATGTGTATTTATATGTATATAAATACGTGTATATATGTGTGTATATATGTATATATATATGTATATATATGTATACGTATATATGTACATGTATATATATTTATACATATGTATATATATCTGTATATATGTGTATGCATATATATACATACATATGTGTATGTGTATATATATGTTTATATACATGTATATATATATATGCATATGTATATGTATATATATACACATGTATATTTATAAGTATATATATATATTGATATATATATATGTAGTCATTCTAGCGGCATCATAAAACAAATTAAAGTAATAAAACCTGATACACAAATGTACTCAAAGGACCAAACACTTGCTTAACAGAATATATTTTTTTTATCTAAACCTGACAATCCCCATAACATTTTTCTGTCAGATGGAACAGACACTTTTAAATGAAATAAAAATGAAATGTTTTCTAAAATTAAACACCTTTATTAAATGGAATATACATCTAAAGGGAGCATAATGGATAAACGATAAATGCCCGAAATTATTGAAAAAGTGTTTTTACTAGTGTTGGTAACCCAAATTCTTTAAATATAGTCTTTTCTCTCGTTGGAACTGCACTGATGCTACACAACCCCCTTCTCTATATAAATATATATATATATATATATATATATATATATATATATATATATATATATATATATATATGTGTTGGTATATATATGTATATATATATGTATACATTTATATATATAAATATTTATCTATATGTGTATATGTATATATAAACACTATGCATGTCTATATATATGTATGTAGATATATATATATATATATATTTATATATGTACATATATATATGTGTGTACATCTATATGTATATATGGATATGTATATATATATATGTATGTACATATATATATATATATAAGCATATGTATGCATATATGTATATGCATGTATTCATACACATGTATATATGGGTGTGTATATATATAAATGTATATATATATGTATATATATGTTTATATACATACATATATGCAAATTTATACATATATATATATGTATATATATATGTATACATATATATATATATGTATATATATGTGTATGTATATATATATGTATATATATATGTATATATACACATATATGTATATATATGATTACATGTGCATATATATATGTATGGCTATTTTTATATATATATATATGTATATATTTCTATATATGTATATATTTGGGTGATGTATATATACATGTATATATGGAATGTATGTATATGTATATATTGATTTTTATATATGTGTATATATATATATTGAATAAATATATATATATATATAGGTATGTAATGTGTGTATATATATATATATCTACGTGATGTGTATGTATATGTGTATATATGTTATGTGTAGTTATATACATGATGTATATATATACGTAACATATAAATATATATTAAATTTGTATATGTATACATTTAATGTATATATATGTGTGTGTATAGATTGTATGTATGTATATATATATGTAGATATTTTATGTGTATGCATATCTACCTGTTGCGGTAGTGTTTTCATTTAGAATGTTATTGTTATGTTTTTTTATTATTTTTTCTAAATTTTCACCACAGCTATAGCTTAATTTGAGGGTGTTTTTATTTAAAATGTTTTGCAGTATATTGTTGGGAGGGAAGTATAGATTAATGAAATCTAAACATTTTTTACTGAGTTTTGTTTTAACGATGTTATTATATGGGGGTCTGAACAAAATAATATTTATACCCTATTTATACGTCTGTTGTTGAGAGGTGTAGGTTTGGTGAATTTAATTTGGGTGTTTTTGTACCCACTTTGCTTTAACGCTTCATTGTAAAAGTCCTTATGTTTGTTACAAATTTCTTCATTAGAGGAGTTATCACTAATTCTTTTTTCGATTGATCTGAGGTTGTGTTGAATTATGGTTTTTGGGTGGTTAGAGAGTGGGTGGACATAGATCAGGTTGGCATTGTCTTTAGTATACGGTTCATAAGTTCCTTTATTTAAGTTGAATGTTTCGTCTATAAAATTAACTATTTTAATGTTAGATGTTATTTCTACTTTGAGATCTAATCTTTTCATTTCTCTAAGGATAATTTTTTTTACTATTTAACATTTTTGTCTATTTGAGTTATTTACTATTAGTAATCCGTCATCCCTATATAGGCCTATATCTTCAATTCTAATGTTTTTGGTGAGATTATATAGTATGCAAATACCAACTAGATCAGTGACTTCTGCTGAGTCCAAGGAGCCCAGAGAAACATCAAAAGATCCAAACTGATTACTTTTAGTCCATTGTTCATGTTTACAGATTAGTACTGTATTTCTGCATTTTCTAATTATATGTATTTCATCTACAGAAATATCAGATAGAAGTGTGGCAAAATCGATAACGTTTTCAAAAAGTTATTTAGATATAGATGGGTAATAATTAATAATGTCAAACTGGATGAACGGGCAATTAGTGTTATTTACTATGTTAAGGAACCAGTTTATTTTATCTGCAGTATTTATCCATTGATTTAGTTCATAAAATGTTTTATCTGCTTATTGATTCTTTCTAAAATATAATATATATATATATATATATATATATATATATATATATATATATATATATATATATATATGGGGTAAGGTACACGATAAATCATGAAAATGAAATGCCGTTGTAGGCAAAATTGTGTAAAATCTAGACAAACGAAAAACTTGTTAGAATGCAGGAGAAAAACAAAAACAAGAGATTTGATCGGTTTCGTCTGTATTAGAGAACGTATTCAGAAAAAGTTTTGGCAGCAATTTTGTTTTGAAGAAGGGGGATTGATAAGGTGATCCGTTTCTACCACATGAGAACACGTTAAGCTACATTGAAATATGATTTGACAAGTTGGTGATATATTTTTCTTTATTTTTTAATTCTTTTTTATATGTAACACGTGCAATATTTATCTCTAAAATGACTTTTTCATTCTGATAATATATGTCTTTATTTCTGTTCCCTTTCTGATATATGCAAATTAAGTTATCCAATAATCTATCAATATATAGAAGTTTGGAAATGCTTTATTTCATTTTATTTTAAAATTTGATGAAGCTAGTTCACCACGTCATTCATCAGCGTTTATATTAACACGTCTTACAGAAATCAAAGGAAAAACAAAACACACTCATTCTAGAGAAACATGCACTGACAGAAAGAATCATCCGTGGATATGTTGGTATCAGACGAGGTGGAAAACATTAGGATAACTATCAACAAACTACCGGTATATACAAAAAATAATACATTTTTGAAATATTTACTCTTTCAAATTGCCGCAGAAATTGAATGAAAATGAAATTGTTTTGTCAGAGGGCTAGTGATAACAATCTCAATATATAAACGTCACCTGTCTGTATGTATGTATGTATGTATGTATGTGAAGCTTCTCCTCAAAAACTACGCGACGACATTTCAAAAAGTTTATATCTTCAGCACCGTACAACACCTGGGATCATAATATCTCAAAATTACAACAAAAAAAAATGTTGCTGGGTGTCAACGGGGCCAGTCTTCGGCAGCGGGTCTGGTTTTTTCAAACTTTTCTAATGTTATTCAGTAGTAATTTGGAAATCAGCCAATGTAATTATGTAATAATAATTTTGTTTTCAACCAACTTATTCTTGTGCACGTGACGTCACAGTAATAGGTATATGACGTCATCGTTATAGGTTTTTACATTTTTTTCTCTTCAAAACTTATTTTACGTCAACATATTTCTATACATAACATATAAAAGTGTATTCTGATGTAAAATTCATAGACTAAGATGATGAGAGTATTCCCGAATCTATAAACCCACCTCTTAGGGGTCCATGGGGCATATTTCATCGAGGGGGGGGGGAGGCTTTTCAGTTATTTTTCATTATATTTTATAGTAATGAAACAAGAAAAAATAAAAATTTGACAAGTACACGTTTACAGTGACCCGTTGGGTCAGAACTTCTCTATATATGTATAAAAAAAGAATAATTTAACAAGTACACGTTTACAGTGACCCGTTGAGTCATAACCACTCTATATATGTATAAAAAAAGACTAAAGAAGAATTTAACAAGTACACGTTTACAGTGACCCGTTGAGTCATAACCACTCTATATATGTATAAAAAAGAAAAAAAGAATTTAACAAGTACACGTTTACACTGACCCGTTGAGTCATAAGCACTCTATATAGGTATGAAAAAAGAAGAATTAAACAAGTACACGTTTACAGTGACCCGTTGAGTCATAACCACTCTATATATGTATAAAAAAGAAAAAAGAAGAATTTAACAAGTACACGTTTACAGTGACCCGTTGAGTCATAACCACTCTATATATGTATAAAAAAAGAAAAAAAGAATTTAACAAGTACACGTTTACACTGACCCGTTGAGTCATAACCACTCTATATAGGTATAAAAAAAGAAAAAAAAAGAATTAAACAAATACACGTTTACAGTGACCCGTTGAGTCATAACCACTCTATATATGTATAAAAAAGAAAAAAGAAGAATTTAACAAATACACGTTTACAGTGACCCGTTGAGTCATAACCACTCTATATATGTATAAAAAAAGAAAAAAGAATAATTTAACAAGTACACGTTTACAGTGACCCGTTGAGTCATAACCACTCTATATATGTATAAAAAAGAAAAAAGAAGAATTTAACAAGTACACGTTTACAGTGACCCGTTGAGTCATAACCACTTTATATATGTATAAAAATAGAAAAAAAGAAGAATTTAACAAGTACACGTTTACAGTGACCCGTTGAGTCATAACCACTCTATATATGTATAAAAAAGAAAACAGAAAAACTTAACAAGTACACGTTTACAGTGACCCGTTGAGTCATAACCACTCTATATATGTATAAAAAAAGAAAAAAGAATAATTTAACAAGTACACGTTTACAGTGACCCGTTGAGTCATAACCACTCTATATATGTATAAAAAAAGAAAAAAGAAGAATTTAACAAGTACACGTTTACAATGACCCGTTGAGTCATAACCACTCTATATATGTATAAAAAAAGAAAAAAAAGAAGAATTTAACAAGTACACGTTTACAGTGACCCGTTGAGTCATAACCACTCTATATATGTATAAAAAAAGAAGAATTTAACAAGTACACGTTTACAGTGACCCGTTGAGTCATAACCACCTTATATATGTATAAAAAAGAAAAAAGAAGAATTCAACAAGTACACGTTTACAATGACCCGTTGAGTCATAACCACTCCATATATGTATAGAAAAAATAAAAAATGAAGAATTTAACAAGTACACGTTTACAATGACCCGTTGAGTCATAACCACTCTATATATGTATAAAAAAAGAAAAAAGAATTTAACAAATACACGTTTACAGTGACCCGTTGAGTCATAACCACTCCATATATGTATAGAAAAAAGAAAAAATGAAGAATTTAACAAGTACACGTTTACAATGACCCGTTGAGTCATAACCACTCTATATATGTATAAAAAAGAAAAAAGAAGAATCTAACAAGTACACGTTTACAGTGACCCGTTGGGTCATAACCACTCAATATATGTATAAAAAAAGAAAAAAGAAGAATTTAACAAGTACACGTTTACAATGACCCGTTGAGTCATAACCACTCGATATATGTATAAAAAAAGAAAAAAAGAAGAATTTAACAAGTACACGTTTACAGTGACCCGTTGAGTCATAACCACTCCATATATGTATAGAAAAAAGAAAAAATGAAGAATTTAACAGGAACACGTTTACAGTGACCCGTTGAGTCATAACCACTCTATATATGTATAAAAAAAGAAAAAAGAAGAATTTAACAAGTACACGTTTACAGTGACCCGTTGAGTCATAACCACTCTATATATGTATAAAAAAAGAAAAAAGAATTTAACAAATACACGTTTACAGTGACCTGTTGAGTCATAACCACTCTATATATGTATAAAAAAGAAAAAAGAAACATTTAACAAGTACACGTTTACACTGACCCGTTGAGTCATAACCACTCTATATATATATAAAAAAAGAAAAAAAGAATAAATTAACAAGTACACGTTTACAGTGACCCGTTGAGTCATAACCACTCTATATATGTATAAAAAAAGAAACAAAGAAGAATTTAACAAGTACACGTTTACAGTGACCCGTTGAGTCATAACCACTCCATATATGTATAGAAAAAAGAAAAAATGAAGAATTTAACAAGTACACGTTTACAGTGACCCGTTGAGTCATAACCACTTTATATATGTATAAAAAAGAAAAAAAGAATTTAACAAGTACGCGTTTACAGTGACCCGTTGGGTCATAACCACTCTATATATGTATAAAAAAGAAAAAAAGAAGAATTTAACAAGTACACGTTTACAATGACCCGTTGAGTCATAACCACTCCATATATGTATAAAAAAAGAAAAAAGAAGAATTTAACAAGTACACGTTTACAGTGACCCGTTGAGTCATAACCACTCTATATATGTATAGCAAAAAGAAAAAATGAAGAATTTAACAAGTACACGTTTACAGTGACCCGTTGAGTCATAACCACTCTATATATGTATAAAAAAAGAAAAAAAGAATTTAACAAGTACACGTTTACAATGACCCGTTGAGTCATAACCACTCCATATATGTATAGAAAAAATAAAAAATGAAGAATTTAACAAGAACACGTTTACAGTGACCCGTTGAGTCATAACCACTCTATATATGTATAAAAAAGAAAAAAGAATTTAACAAGTACACGTTTACAGTGACCCGTTGAGTCATAACCACTCTATATATGTATAAAAAAAGAAAAAATGAAGAATTTAACAAGTACACGTTTACAATGACCCGTTGAGTCATAACCACTCTATATATGTATAAAAAAAGAAAAAAGAAGAATTTAACAAGTACACGTTTACCGTGACCCGTTGAGTCATAACCACTCCATATATGTATAGAAAAAAGAAAAAATGAAGAATTTAACAAGAACACGTTTACAGTGACCCGTTGAGTCATAACCACTCTATATATGTATAAAAAAAAAAAAGAAGAATTTAACAAGTACACGTTTACAGTGACCCGTTGAGTCATAACCACTCTATATACGTATAAAAAAGAAAAAAAGAAATATTTAACAAGTACACGTTTACAATGACCCGTTGAGTCATAACCACTCTATATATGTATAAAAAAAGAAAAAAAGAATTTAACAAGTACACGTTTACAGTGACCCTCTGAGTCATAACCACTCCATATATGTATAGAAAAAAGAAAAAATGAAGAATTTAACAAGTACACGTTTACAGTGACCCGTTGAGTCATAACCACTCTATATATGTATAAAAAAAAGAAAAAAAGAATTTAACAAGTACACGTTTACAATGACCCGTTGAGTCATAACCACTCCATATATGTATAGAAAAAATAAAAAATGAAGAATTTAACAAGAACACGTTTACAGTGACCCGTTGAGTCATAACCACTCTATATATGTATAAAAAAAGAAAAAAGAATAATTTAACAAGTACACGTTTACAGTGACCCGTTGAGTCATAACCACTCTATATATGTATAAAAAAAGAAAAAAAAGAAGAATTCAACAAGTACACGTTTACAGTGACCCGTTGAGTCATAACCACTCTATATATGTATATATAAAAAAAAAAAGTAAAATTTAACAAGTACACGTTTACACTGACCCGTTGAGTCATAACCACTCTATATATGTATAAAAAAGGAAAGAAGAAGAATTTAACAAGTACACGTTTACAGTTACCCGTTTGGTCATAACCACTCTATATATGTATAAAAAAAGAAAAAAGAAGAATTTAACAAGTACACGTTTAAAGTGACCCGTTGGGTCATAACCACTCTATATATGTATAAAAAAAGAAAAAAAGAAGAATTAAACAAGTACACGTTTACAGTGACCCGTTGAGTCATAACCACTCTATATATGTATAAAAAAAGAAAAAAAGAATTTAACAAGTACACGTTTACAGTGACCCGTTGGGTCATAACCACTCTATATATATATATAAAAAAAGAAAAAAAGAAGAATTTAACAAGAACACGTTTAAAGTGACCCGTTGGGTCATAACCACTCTATATATGTATAAAAAAAGAAAAAAAAGAATTTCACAAGTACACGTTTACAGTGACCCGTTGGGTCATAACCACTCTATATATATATAAAAAAAGAAAAAAAGAATAATTTAACAAGTACACGTTTTCAGTGACCCGTTGGGTCATAACCACTCTATATATGTACAAAAAAAGAAAAGAAGAAGAATTTAACAAGTACACGTTTACAGTGACCCGTTGAGTCAGAACCAATCTATATATATTTTTTGTTTTGAACTCAAAATATTTCTCAGGGTTGAAGAAGAGTGAAAATTTTAGGTGTCAGGCCAAATTTTTTTGTTTTTTTTTATTTTGAAGTCAAAATATTTCTCAGGGTTGGGGGTGAGTTAAAAATTAGGGGGCTGGAAAGAGTGAGGGGTCGGGGTAAATTTTAGTGGTCAGGCCTAACTTTTTAGGGGTCAGGCCAAATCTTTTTGTTTTTTTTGTTGTTTTGAACTCAAAATATTTCTCAGGGTTGGGGGAGAGTGAAAAATTTGGGGGCTGGAGAGATTAAGAGTTCGGGAAAATTTTAGGGGTCAGGCCGAACTTTTTAGGGGTCAGGCCAAATTTTTTTCTTTTTTTTTTTTGAACTCAAAATATTTCTCAGGGTTGGGGGAGAGTTAAACATTAGGGGGCTTGAGAGATTGAGGGGTCGGGGAAAATTTTAGGGGTCAGGCACGAACTTTTTAGGGGTCAGGCCAATTTTTTTGTTTTTTTTTTGTTTTGAACTGAAAATATTTCTCATGGTTGGGGGAGAGTTAAAAATTAGTTGGGTTGAGGGGCTTGAGAGAATGAGGGGTCGGGGAACATTTTAGGGGTCAGGCCAAATTTTTTGGTTTTTTTTTGGTTTTGTAAGTCAAAATATTTCTCAGGGTTGGGGGAGAGTGAAAAATTAGGGGGCTGGAGAGATTGAGGGGTCGGGAAAATTTTAAGGGTCAGGCCGAACCTTTTAAGGGTCAGGCTAAATTGTTTTATTTTTTTATGTTTTGAACTCAAAATATTTCTCAGGGTTGGGGAGAGTGAAAAACAAATTAGGATATGGGGTGCTGGAGAGGTTGAGGGGTCACGGAAAATTTTAGGGGTCAGACCGAACTTTTTAGGGGTCAAGTTAGTTTTTTTAATTTTTTTTGTTTTGAACTCAAAATATTTCTAAAACAAAATTGGAGGGTGCGGCTTGAGATATTAGGGGTCGAGGAAAATTGTATGGGGTTGGGCCGAACTTTTTAGGGGGTCGGGCGAAAGTTTGTGTTTTTTTAACTTAAAATGTTTCGTAGGAAAATATATAGTATGCACACCGGGGCGGCGATAGATATGAATATAGTATGCGCACCGGGGCGGCGATAGGTATATATATAGTATGTGAACCAGGGTGGCAATAGGTTCGTGTATAGTAGTGCATAGAGGTGGCGATAGGTACTATATAGCATGTGCACAGGAATGGCAGTAAGTATGTATATAGAATGCGCACCAGGGCGGTTATAGGTATATATTTAGCATGCGCTCCGGGGCGGCGATCAGTACGTGTATAGCACACACACCAGGGCGACGATAGGTACGTATTTAGCACGCGCACCGGAGCGGCGATTGGAACATATTTAGCATTCGCATCAGGCCAGCAATAGTGACGTATTTAGCATTTGCACCGGGGCGGCGATAGGTACGTATGCAGCATTCGCACTGGGGCGGTGATAGGTACTTATTTAGTATGCATATAGGGGCGGCAATAGGTACTTATATAGTATCTGCCTGGGGCGGCGATAGGTACGTATATTGTATGTGCACCGGGGTGGCGATAGATATGTATAAAGTATGAACACCGGGGCGGACATAAATACCTATATAGAAGGCGCAGATAGATGTGGTACTTTTTATAGAAATATGTCATACTATTGCACTGCGCAACGTAGGAGAAATGGTGAGGAAGAATCAGCTTTCGCAAAAGGCAAAATTAGAAAGTAGCGGTGAAATGGGGCGACCAGGGAAGAGAAAGGTAGAAAGATAAAGAGACGGCTACAGAGGAGGGGGAGAAATAGAAGTTTGAATATAAAGATGTTACACACACGATTTTTCTTCAATTATGTCTTTATGACCCCGAGCAACGCCGGGTAGCCCCGCTAGTACAAAATAAAATAGAGACAAAATAGTACTAAAATTAATAAACAATGAATAACAAAAAAATAAAAAATGCAAAAATAAAAAATAATATGAAAAATAAGTAATAAAAATAAAGAAATAAAATGAAACAAAATTAAAAAATAAATAATAAATAATAAATAAAAAATATAAAAACAAAATAAAAAAAATAATAAAAATGAAATAAAATAAAATTAGAAAATAAAGGTTTAAGAGGATCAAGGGGTCTTTTCATAGAGGCGTTTTTAAGAAAACATCTAGCAAGAGGAAGTCCAGTATAAGAGGGTAGGAGGAAGAGTATACAGGAAGATATGGACAAGGGTAATTTGGGGGGAAAAACTTATAAAAACATTTATGGGGAAAGAAACATCAATAATAAGTAAATAAGAGGTGTAATGTAAGAAAGAGTATAGTTGGGATTATACCAACATCATTGGGCATTGAAGTCTATAAATATATATGATATTAAGAATGTGAAAATGTTCGTAGTAATTTCACTGATGCGTAAAGAAGAGATAAGCAGTCTTACAGGAAATATATAACATCTATTTGCAATTCTGTTCTTAGACCAATTCGGCACTTATAGCAAAATACCAAAATGAAATGACATTGGATGTGGGAGGGCGAAGTATTTCAGGAAATATTATAATCAGAGTCCGTCCGTTAAAGTCATGTTTTGGGGAAAAACAAAAGCAACAGAATCGGAGTTTTTATATGCGCGTATATATCCTGGATGATGGGGAGCAGGTCAGTTAGGCCCAGAGGAGATAAACATATTATTCATAACCTACATTATATTGTGGAAAGGGTGTATTCATACATCCGAGGCTTGAGTCTATTCAACTTTTTAATTCCTTTTATATGTCTTTCATATATAATCCAGTAGGGACAGAGAGTCTGAAGGATAACAAATCTTATTATTCCACATGCCCTGGAAATCAACAGAATGGGACTCTCTAAGTGATGAAAGGAGCGTGCCTCGCGGTTGTAGCAGTTGCAACTATTTTGGGTTGACAGTTTAGTTTACAGGGCTGGATTAGGGGTGGGAATTAAATATAGACAGTTGGACATTACATCTAAGGGTGTGGGAGGCAATAAGTTAAATCAAACAGGTGTGCAGGCAGACTGATCAGAGACCTGTTGAATAAGGTCATAGGTTGGAATATAATAGAGATGAAGGCATTGAGTTTTGATGGCTCATATTTGTAAATGTGTTTTTCTTTACTAGAGTTATTGTCTAGTACTTTTTATTTTGAATAGGGTGACTGATTTGGGCGAGATTAGTTCCTTGAAGTTACACACAAACACACAGGGAAACGCCCACAGACACACACACACACACACACATATATGTATATTCTTAGTGTATTGCTAAATTAACTTAGGAAATTGGTAACAGGCAATAGGTAATTGGTAATAGGGACATTTGGGGTGATTTTGAAGTATTTACTAAGACCGACGAAATAGGATTTAATTTACTATATTTTAAGTAGTTATTCGCCTCCAAAAATAAAGAGCTAATGGCCGCAACTGTGGTAGCAATTACCACTCTTATTATAATAATGATAATGGAGACAAGGGGTAAGGTGTTAGTTATAAACAATGCTAGAGAGAAGGTAATAACAATGACAGCAAAGACATAGCTATATGAGATATTACTATCAATAAAGATAATAATAATAATATATATACCGAAATATTTATTCATATATTATTGAAAAATAAGTATTTTTCTCTTTACCAGCAGCAGGTATTCAGGCCCGAAATACCGCTTATGTGACTAGGGGACATATAGACTAGTCTTATTACTTTATTAGTACTCATAATTTGATACTCATTACTCGTATAAATAAGAATCAGAATATAATCTTGCTAAATGTGTATACCTGCACAAGACTCAGGTAGACTACAAGACAATTGTTAAGCAACGAAATAAGAAGGTCTCAACAGATACTTGTATAATAAGAAAATGGGAGAAACGACAATCGACTATAAATTTTCCTTCGTTTCAATCTCTACGCAAGATCTCAAAACGTGTAGTAAAACTGATTATGAGAAACGTAGGGTAACACCACAGAACGACACGACAAGGGCTTGTCGATGATATCAATTAAGCTGAGATTACAGTCACCCTTAATAACACACAACGTTGTAATGGACAGAAATCATGTTGGTGTCGCAAGCTCCCCACTCTAGTATTTCTTCTGATACTACACTTTGTTATTTCTTTCCTCGATCACTAGAAATGAAATCATTCTAGTCTGAGGCAGTTCCTATATTTGATGCAATCAAGAGTGTCCTTATTTGGTTAGCTGTAATTTCCAAATTAAAAACCGTCATAGTGTTTAAGCCTGGCTTTGTTGAAAGGCAAGTAAAAAGGGAATGCCATGTTTGAAATTAAGCTGAAATAACCACCAAAGGAGCCATTGCAATCATTAATAATGGTGCTGGGAATATTATATTTTAGGCTGTTTCCATGCTAAGGTGACAAGGCGACTACAGTGAGTCAAGGGAATGATGGATTGGGACAAGTGTCGGGAAATACTGATTGTAAACCTCCTTTCCTTAGCGAATAACATAATGATGAGTTCTCGGGGTGTGTTAAAGTATGACAATAACTCAAAGTGTAAGACCTATTCATGAAACGAGTGACACAGGAAGGAGCACGTTTACGTAATGCAGTGGTCAAATGGGTCATCGGAGTCTAACCATTTAGAGAATGCCAGGAGGGAGCTAGTTTCCAGTTGTCAAACGACAACCTACACACATAAAATATTTGGAGAGGTTCTGCAACGAGGAATCTACCAAAAAAACGCACCTACTTGGGATCTATAAAATGTGGTATTCAACAACAAGAATCAGCCTGCTGCTGTAGTTGCTTACAAGAGTGTATTCACCAAGTACACGGTTATATTTTGCTTTAAGATAAAACATTTATTTTCTCAACAAAATACAAATAAATATTCAAAGATTGATATAATTTTTTTTCAAGAATTTGTTATAATCAATCTCTGACAGTCAAGACCCTGATAATTTAAGGCAATACTTATTTAGTATGTTGGCAAACTCAGAAAATCAGCAACGGATGATATATAGTTATTTTTACCACTGTATAATTATTGAATCTCTTAAAAAGAATACTCTCTATTTATCTAACTTACATACGTATGCAATACACACTATAATATTTCTACATGCGCAAATGTTTCTATGTAAGTTATTTCCTATTTGTTTATTCAGAATTGTATGTGTAACCATACATAGCAGAAAAGTATAAAACGTAAATTTAACTGATATAAAACTGTGAACTAATATATGATAAAAGTACACATTGCATTGCGATCAGGTTTGAGACTGCGTTATTGGCGGAGCTAGTATGTTCTTGTTGAGGCAAAACTCGAGCTTTTTATAGTATGTATTTATTGATTTACATACATATACACCTTACGATGTAAATAAGTAAATATCTCATGTTTTGAAAAAATAAGTTTTGGAAATCGGTGAAAATATTTCCATATATACTTACATATGAAAATAGTTTCATATATACTTACATATGAAATAGTTAAAGAAATAAATGTTTATAAAAACATGATTACGGTAATTGTGTGTATTTATATTGTTGTTATAGCAACTAGGTCAGACTAATATGAATTTAATTTTTGTCCTCCGGCTTTAACAAACAAGATAATCATCCCAAAAAACAAGCTGTTTACTTTATAAAAACAACTTCGTGTTTTAAGACGGATGGTGAAAATCATATGCCTTCGTAGTCGCAAAATGTGATGTTAATATTTCATTTTGCATTCATACACTACGATACACCATTCTCGTTCAACTACACACGTAAATTAGATTTGTTTACAAAAAGAAAATGATGCAAGAAAAACAATCATTTTTTGGTGTTCATTTTAGATATAATATCTGTTTTCACTGAGGAGCTCGTTTATATACTTACGCATGTACACATATAAACATACATGGATACATACATGTGCATATGCAGAGCATGTAGCTAAAACTATCAATCTAACACATATTCTCACAGGATGTAAACATGCTCTGTGATGCGTCACGCGTACACACACTTAAATCCTGGAGATTGGTGCGAAGGCATCGCAATATGTTGCGAGACTGCCAATAGAGATCTTAATTTTAACATTAATAAAAGGAAATAGTTCAAAATATATATGTAAAAATATACCGAAGGAGTTATTGTTTGAAGTCTGTAAGGACTTGAACTTTGTATGCAACTTAGATTAACTTTAAATGTATAGTTTTAGTATTTATAAATTTAATAAGTAAAGCACACTATAATTAATACGTATAAAGTTAAAAAGCATATAAAAATCGGATTCCTTATAAGAAGCGGGAGTTTCTTGAGGTCTCTATTTTTCCTGGGGTCCCACTATTAATGTATACAGAATAAAATGATTCTCTATAGATATGAATAGAGCGGTAGAAGGAATAGCTGCCTGTAAACTCATATGATGAAGGCTTTGTTTGAAGCAATGCTACTGTGCAAATAACAGTTATTGTATAACCATTTTATAGGTGCCACTCAAATATATTTAAATGGTTCAGAAATAAACTACAACAATATGTGTTCAAGAGAAATGTACGGATGTTGAATGAAAAAAAATACTTCAACAGTTGCATGATCTGTCACAATATCTTGTGTTTGATAATAATTATTTATTTTTGCTTTCAAATATATTTCAGTTCTTTGTATATATCCAGTCTTTACTCGGTCATAATTTGAATACGTTTGATGAAGAGTTATTCATCTTATATATAAAGTAAATTCAAATTTAGCCCTATTTTTTACGAATATTGTACTGTTAAAATTCAAATGTAGAACTGTTTTTGCACAAACTATTCGCTTACACTAATTAAATGCAAATATTAATATGTTTTTCTTACGCAGTCGTGTTTGTTCTTGCATTCTTTTTGGGCTTGTTTGCTGCATCCACTTATTATGTTGTTAACTGTTGTGTCTTTTTGCCAACACATTATTATTATTATTATTATTATTATTATTATTATTATTATTATTATTATTATTATTATTATTATTATTATTATAATTATTATTATTAAGATCTTATGAATAAAAAGTTCGTAGATGTAAATCCCGCAAATAGTTTACATTGCCTCAAACATATCGTATTCGATCATAGAAACATTTTTAAAGATGTATACGTTTTTGTAATCACCTTCATAAAAAATGGCATATTGAACACTTATCTATAACTTATAAAAGGGGAATGGGGATTTGCATTTTTGGAATCACAATTCAGTATGACCTACCGATTAGTTATTTTATTTTAGATATCCTTATTTTAAAACTATCACTTTAATTTACCATACAAATTATATTAATAATCCTGCCATATCATTGAATCAATTACTGAGCTAAAATAAATTGATGTTGGATTTATCGACAGTAACGATTAATTTATGACTAATAATATCTCATTAATTGCTAATCAAATCTTCTGAACTCGTTGTAATCTGTCGAATAATATATCTACATTTATTCATCTTGAAATGACATCTATACAAATAAAACAAATGGATATATGTGTATTCACTATAGACCAAGAGTGTAGTAGAAAATGTAGATAGTTCGTTAGGCAGAAAGTGCCATTGATGAACCAGGTCAGTCGTAACAGTGATGGACGCTATTAACATAAGTAACAATATGGAAGTGAATCCCCAATCAAAATATTCCTATATGTTGATAGATCATGAAAACGGAGATACATATTGGACCACAATGGAACTTACTTTTTAAATAATAATAGAGCTTCTGGCTAGTATAGTATATGTTCTGATAGCACACTTTATCCTTTCTTCCCTCGGTCAGTAAAAAAAAAATCCTTTTAGGTTGAAGCAATTTTATTTTTGATCCCAATCTAATGTGCCACTTTTTGAAGGGCTAGATTTTCACCAGATTGAAAACCGACTTTGTGTATTATTCTAATCTCATAGCAAGCAAATAAATGGATACCCGTGGGATCAGTGTTTCTTATATCTATTATTTAATATATACATGTATATATGTATGTTTGTCGATAGTCATGCTTTCACAAACTGTTTTCATTTAAAAAATCTCAAGCTCAGTTTGTGATGCCATCCTTTTTAAAGTGAATACAAATTTATTATGCAATGACAATCATTGTTTTATTTTATCTGCTATTCAGCATCGCTTCTTCTTTAAACTATTATCGTCTTTGTTGGACTTTCTCCCTTATCCGGCACCTTTTTCCCTTATTATTTTAATAAGGTAGTCATTTACCACCTCCCAGTACATTCTTATCTTTCGCCTGCATTTTCGGCATCCGCCTTGCATCATAAATATTTATTTATTATGAATAGTGAACGTTGATAAGGAAGACACGTTTAAGAAGTTGAAGTAGTTATTAGATTGCGTTCGTGTAGTAAATACTTATTTTAGGAGACTTTAACCCTTCCCCAATGTATATTGTGTTATATTCTGCACTCATTCCGTACGCACTCTATTACTATCCATTCATTCCATCTCTCTCTCTCTCTCGTTCTCCCTCTCATTCTCTTTATTTATAAACAGTCGAATGTATTATAAAATGCAAAAATAAAAAAGATTTGGCATATTCCATTATAACAAGAAAGTAATACAATCACCGGAAGTAATAATATGTAACCCGTAGTTGAAAAAGACAAACAGGAAATCGATGAATTTTTATATATATATATATATATATATATATATATATATACATATATATATATATATATATATATATATATATATATATATATATATATATATGATTCACTCTATGATTAACACGAATGCATATTTACTTGTATATCAATAGATATATGCATTCGGGATCTCGTTACGCAGATTTTATCGAGTAAGAAACGTGTCTTTTTCTATCCCCTGGCCAAACCATTTAAAGTGACGAAAGAAAGCGAGAATGAAAATAGCAATGCAGACACTAGTCTTAGACTTACTTGAACGCCGGAAATGAATTCGGAACGAACACCTCTTATCACCGATAAAGTGTCAACCGTGGCTGTTATTTTTTCTTTCGATCGTCAGAACTGTTTATAATCATTTAAATATGAAAAATAAAATTACTTACGCAATTTTCTGATTGTATATGTGTACATGAATTGCGAATACTCACTCTTGCGAAGCACAATTATTTTTCATTATGCTTGACGGAGTGTGCACACTTAGACGATTCTAATTTAACAATTCAAAGTAAATAACGTATCTAGGCTTGAGTTATACAAAATCATCCATTTTCTTTATCAGGTGACAACACAGCTGAAGATAACCAGGAGGTAAACACCTTCGGATCTTGAAACCAATTGTACTGATGTTGTGTTAATTTTCTGTACCAACAATAATTAATAAATTATATATATATATATATATATATATATATATATATATATATATATCTGTAAATATATATATATATATATAAATATATATATATATAAATATATATATATATATAAATATATATATATATAAATATATATATATATATATGTGTGTGTGTATATGTGTAACATATTCTTCTTTATTTCTTATTTTTTATTTATATTTTTATTTATTTTCCTTTTTTTTCTCATTTTCGCACCTACCGAGCTAGTATATAGGAAGCGGTAGGCGAAGGGGGAAAGGCGATAAGAGGGAAGAAGACAGATAGACTAACCAGGATAAACACACATAAAGTTGAAGATATATATATATATAAGCATGCATACAATTATGTATATAAATATATATAAGTATAAATAAACACAAACTAAACCATCACAACATTAGAGTGGGCATGTAATTGATACACCGAAGACAAACCTCTAAAAATTAATCGGAAAATATAAAATATAGGTCTGCTTATTCGTCTCATTTTAAGTTTATAAAGCATTAAAATCTTAAATTGACAGTCTAAAAAATCTACTTTACAGTCAAACCAATGTGAATTATATCTTATTATGAGAGAATTGGGTAGGCCGTCCTATATTGCTCTATGGATTTTTAAAAAGTAAATGATGATATGAAATACATGTAAGAAAAATCCTTATTTCGATGGATAGGGTTAAGTTTGAAATAAATGTATCTAAAATGATCTAATTAGCTATAAAACTTGCTATTTTCTCAACAATTTCATATTTTTATCAATTTATTTTTATTTTTATTTTTTTAATTTTATTTGTTTATTTATTATTATTCTATACATATTTAATCTGGGTCGCATTCATTAGTGCGATTTTTGCTAGGTGCCTGCTTAGGGTATAAGATCCGAGCCTGAGGTTTATGTTCGATGGTGATGAAAGAAGTATAGACGAACATAAAGCTTAGGCTCGGATCGTATATATGTATATCATATATATGTAAATAAATATATATATATATATATATATATGTATATCATATATATGTATATATGTATATCATGTATATGTAAATATATATATATATGTTACATATGATACATATGTATCATATATCTGTATATATGTATATCATATATATATGTATATATGTATATCATCATATGTATGTATATCATATGTTTGTATATATGTATATCATATATGTATGTGAATATGTATATCATATACATGTATATAATATATCTGTATATATGTATATCATATATCGGTATATATGTATATCGTATATATGTATATATATATACGTATGTATATATATATATATATATATATATATATATATTTATTTCACGGACGTATATATTACCAACACCTAAAACATCATAGAAAACAAACAACTACAAAAAGAATACAGAAATCAATTAACTTTTTATTAAGACTTAGATAAAAAGATAAATAAATCAAGTTTGAAATTAATAATCCCGTGTTTTTCCGTTATAAAAATAGTATGAGTAAATTGGTGCTTTCCTCATAGTTTCGAGATAAAAAATATTTTATTGCACATTCAAGCTAATTTTTAACATAAGTGTAAATATATTAGATTCAGTATAAACATTTTAACTAGCAATGTAATATGTATCAGATACAACTCATCGAATGTATAAGAATAGTTTTTTGTGAATGTTTTCTTCCAATTGGAAATAACACTTCCGATAATAATAAAAGAACGCAATTTTGCAGTATTATTACGCACCACTCCTTTCTAGAAAGCTACATTTTATTTTGTTTAGCAAACTCCGATTACCTCTAATGATATGTGTTCTCATTGCATGTAGAAAGTATAAATGAGTGTAGATCTCTTACTCAGAAAACATCCACGTTATACTAATACTATTGAAACACTCGGGAATAAAACTAAAACATTATTGCGCGCAAACTGTTAACACATAAGGCTATTTCTAACATTGGTCCACATATTCTGCGCCATTAATAATTGAAATCCATGCTAAACAAAAGCATGAGAGACAATACATAAGCATGAGAGAGAGACATGCCGACTGACGGTAGAAACCCTTTCCACAGAGATGTGAGGTCGAATCTGGAGAATCCCAGAGGCATACAGCTTTATAAGACATCTACATATAAACGAAACGAAACGAGTTAAACAAAATCAATTACTGTTTCACACCTAGCTTACCTGTAAATTCCTATAAACAACCGTCTAATTCTAATAATTTTCATTAACAAAGTTAAATAAGTACGCTATACGTTTTATTATTTACCCTTCGTATCTATATAATAAAGTAAACTCGATATCTTACTGCCACTTTCGCTATTATAGATTTTTAACCTAAACGTAATATGCTAATTTGTCCCACTAAGAACATACACCCATTTCTAATGCGTGTTTTCTAGAAGATATAACATTTCGTCTTATTTTTTAAAAGATTACATTTATTCCAGAAAAGCTGCTTCATTCACAAAAAGGTGGCAGATATTTTAACCCCTTAAACTATCTACTCCCACGTCTTTCATATGGACCCGGGAATTTATTTAATATAGATGCTTTCTCTTAAATCACCATTATTATTTCAATTTTTATTTTTTACTATTATCTATATACTACACTCGAGTTTAAATATAAATAACCACCGCTCCCGACGAACCGTGGTTGTACTTATCACGACCTTTCTGTGACTATTCATGTCATCTTATTGCATTTTTCTATACCATTTTCTTCTCATATTATGTATTTTATTAAAAACATTCACTATTCATTCATATTTTAAAGAACTAACGTCTGTCAACTGTTCCATAATCATAGTCGGTGTACATTGTTTAACATTCCAGAATAGAGCGGAATATACAAATTAACGAACGGTTTCTCAACATGGCGGTTTTTGCTGTCAGCATGAACGTACATGAATTATTACGAATCTATAGTTGTTTTCAGAATACGAACTATTATTTGCGGCTTTTAAAAAAATCGTTTGATCGTAAGAAAAACATCTTAATACAATCGCTATAAAAATACTTAATTTCTAGTCTGTTGTCATGGTTCATGTTTACGATCGTAGGCAGCCTTCACAAGAAATTCGATCCCACTCTTGGCGGGAGGGGACGAATACATGTAAAACTCCTGTAAAAATATTCGCGAGGAGATAATAAAAACAACTAATGTTTTAAATGTATTGAGTAGAGTATCCTTTCCCTATATAAATCTAATGTAAACATAATGACATCGTTCTTGGCCAGTCAGCGGTAAACTAATTCCTTTTTTTTTCATTTAGTTTTTTTGTTTGAAACGCAGCATTTGTTTTCGGCAAGGTTACCTTTACAAATATTTGGAGTCACAATTACATGTTATATTAGTTGTGCACTGGTTTTTATTATTACGAATAATTTTAGAATGATATATTGTTCTATTTAAAAGTCGAACCTATTTTACTGTAAGTAATTTAATTGATTAAAATAGCATGTCGGGCCCACTCACCCAAAACGTAAACACATTTATTTTGTTTATATTATTATTTGTTTTTATTGACAACAATAAGTCAGAAATAAGTAAATATAAGTTCACGATGAGGCGAAACTAGTTGGTTTCTAAAAAGTAATTTGTTGTTTACACTATATACATTGTTTTCATTAATACAAATAGGTCACAAATTAGTAGGTATCAGATAATAAGCGTAAACAATTAGGTTTCTGATAATTATTCTGTTGTTTACAAACATATCAGAATTGTTTACAAACTTTTTAAAAAGTTTAACATTCCTTCTGTTATATTATGACGGGCCCTGTATTTCAAACGGGTAGATTAACTAGTATCAAATAGCTAATTTTGTTATCGAAAAATAGGTTTTGTTTCTGGACTCAGAAATGAGTCAGAGAAGTGTTTGATCCAGGAGTAGTCATAATAAATTTAGACCTGACGTGACCTTGAGTCAGAGATCAGAGTGAGACGTTTTTGTCCCCATATTGTGCGTGGGAACGATGATTACGTCACCACAGAAAACAATAACTTAGTTTTTAGAATCAGTTGGCCAGTGGAAGTCGAGGCAAAAACATGCAAACACGATCAGCTCGAGGCGACAGAGATTGTCCAAGCATGTAGACGAAAAGTTTAGGACTGAATCTCTAATATGAGACAAGAACCCACTTATCTTCCCCCCATCCAGTTAGCAGTTTAGTAGGGTAACCAAAAATAAAAGTGACGGTCATCGAAGAAGGCGACTCTCTCCCGGGCATGACTTAAAGCAAATAAAACCCACCTCGGATCCTCTCGAAACGTCTTCAAAGTCCTTCTTTTTCGTTGAACCAAAGGGTATTGATTTTCAGAATATAAAAACGCAACCAGACGAAGGACCGAACAGAGAAAACCAACGGCACAACATTTATGGAGGGGACCACTAGACAACGAATAATGAAATTACGGCCAGAGAAAAATAAGGTAAATTATAAAATGCATTAAGGTGTTTTAAAAAATGGTTGAAAAAGAAAAGGAGTTCAGATTTTTGTAATGACCTTTGATCATCGCATAAATGTACACCAAAAAAAAAAGTCCCCGTTGCAAAAGACTATATAACAGAAGGGACAGTTTGCCTGTTTGATGTCGACAGTTTAAAGGCTTAAAATCGCCATTCGTTGATTCGCGTGTTTAAAAATGACAGTTTAAAGGCTTAAAAATGAATGTTGAAATACTGAATGTTGAAAGGTTTGAAAACGCTTCTAAAGTTTCGATTTCGAGAAGCGTGGACGTAAGAGAACTTTAATTCACACGCGTTATGTTACAATGACTTATTTTGGTTGCCGTGACTTGCTATTTCCACAAGAAATAGGTTGAGACGAACCGCGTTGCCACAACGAAAATCTTGGGGTCCAGAAGCAAGCGAAGACAGAGGGGGATCAACGGAGAGAGAGAGAGTGATGTCAACGAACAGTGAGTGCCTCGTATTTTTATGTTGGATAGATAAATTTTAAAAAAAAAGGAACTCTTACGAAATTAAAAAAAAAAGAAGAAAAAAAGAAATAAAAAGAAAACGGACAATTGCCCGAGAAAATATAACAGACCTTCGAGAGACTTGTATTTCAGAAAAAGAATATGACGTAATTTAAAAGAACTTTAAAAAGTGGACTATAGTATAGAGAAAAGAAATTGAACATTGAATTAAGTTAAAAAAAAAGAAGAAATCTTGATATGTCGTAATGAAACGAGAGAAAAAAAAAAATTCTATGCTCACACGCATATTTATACGTTGTAATTTTTTTGATTTGATTGTAAGTTACTTGTAAGAAGAGCATGCTTTTGTTACTTGTTGCATTAAAATGTATTTTTGGGCAACACAGGTGGTGGGGGGAGTTGTGGAGAAAAGAAAAGAGAGGGGCCCTGGGGGGGTTTGGTGTTGACTGTCAATGGTCCGGGTTTTGATTATTGTTAATGTTGGAGAGAGAGGAAGTGAAAGAGAAAGAGAAAGATAAATTGAAAAAAAAAAAGAAAAGAAAAAAGAGAGCAAAAGAGAAAGAAACAGTCAGAGAAAAAAGAGAGAGATGGAGAGGGAGTAAGTGAAAAAAAAGAGCGAGAGAGAGAGAGAGAGAGGGTGAGAGCGCGCAAGTGAAGGGAGAAGTTATTGGTCTGCAGGACCGATGACACATATTTTTTGTTTAGTCTACGATTTTTTTTTTCTGTGCGCAGATGAATGAGATTTGTGTGCGCAATGAATGAGATTTGTTGAACCAGTTAGCTTCTGGGTTTAAATAAAAACAAGTATGAATGCCGAACGATATATCAGCCCATTCGACGAGAGCCTGATGAGGTTGAACTGTATTGAATGTTGTTTTTCTTTGATTTTCTTTTATTGGTGTCATTTATTTTTATATTGTTGGTTTGTTGAAGCGAAGGGGCATGTAATGATGATGTTTAATTTATTTATTTTTTTTTACTTGCATGAAAATGGTATTTTTTTTTATTGTTCTGATTTTGTTATGTAAAATTGTTTCATAATTTGTATTGGAGAGGAGAGAGTCAGCCTTTCTTCCAGTTGTTTTCTGAGAGTGACTAAGACAATGGATTTTTTTTTTCTTGAAGTTTAAAAAGTTATTAAAAAACAAAACAAACAGTTAATCAAAACCGATGTTTAAGTTTGGGGGTCAGCCATGTAATAGGTTTAGGAGTGTAGGTGGATTAGGGAATCCCTGTGGTCGGCGGCAGCTGGAGTTGGTTTGGGTCGGATCGCGGAAACCCTTGGACAGGGTTGATTTTATCGGGAAGATTCCCCGTGTACAGAGTATGTACAGGCTTGGAAAGTCAATGAGGGATTCCCGGCGTTTGCTCGTATGCTCTCTTTTATAGAGTACCCATGGGTTAGTGGCGAGGCTTGTGGTAAAGCCTGCATACGTTAAAATTGCGAACGGGAGAATGACGGTGATATGGTCATTCTGTGGGACCACGAGAAAAGGACGGTGGTCAGCTATGGAGATTGTTGTTTTTGTGACCCAGGTGTGCCCAACTGCGCCGATAGAGTGTGTGAAAGTTGTGTAAAATGTTAAGCTTTGAAATTGTGGTCCCATTTTTTTTTTGTGGATTTTGGATGTTTGCCGACGAGTGTGCTGCGAAGATACCCCACCCCCTTACCGCATAGATAGGGACACGGTAAGGGAACGCATAGAATTGGTGTCTGCTCAACACCTGTGGGGATGGAGTTAAGCTGGGGCGTGGTGTGACTCGGGTGCGCGCGTCGGGGCGGATAGAACCATGGGGATCGATTTAAAAAATAAGAGGTACCGAGTGTTAATTGGATTTAATTATAAGATTATAGGTTGGGCCTAGTTTGTAGTCATTCGGCGTGTTCCGGGAGCAAGATGATTCGATGTGACATTACGCTCAATACCGTATCGACTAGATAGATACATGGGATGGGGTCTTCCACGTTTAATGAAAAGGGCTGGGAGCTAGGGACATGGGTGATTGTTCGCGGACGTTTGCGCCGGGGCACTGGAATGTTCGAAGTATATGGTCCAGATTAGACAGTGGTAGGAAAACGGTACCTCTTGTAATTTTGAGAGGCTGACCATTTAAGTTTACAGGTTAAGGAAAGGGGGTTCTGTTTTTGTGCCCCATATCGCGGCAATACGCCCGATCAGCAATCGGTCGTGCACCGATGATTAGATGAATATGTGCGTGTGTATTTAAAAAAAAAAAAGTGTTGGTGATGGATTTGGATATTTGTGTAAATTTCTTCAGGGAAGAAATTTTGAAAGATAAGGTGGAGAGGAGTGTTATATTATGACGGGCCCTGTATTTCAAACGGGTAGATTAACTAGTATCAAATAGCTAATTTTGTTATCGAAAAATAGGTTTTGTTTCTGGACTCAGAAATGAGTCAGAGAAGTGTTTGATCCAGGAGTAGTCATAATAAATTTAGACCTGACGTGACCTTGAGTCAGAGATCAGAGTGAGACGTTTTTGTCCCCATATTGTGCGTGGGAACGATGATTACGTCACCACAGAAAACAATAACTTAGTTTTTAGAATCAGTTGGCCAGTGGAAGTCGAGGCAAAAACATGCAAACACGATCAGCTCGAGGCGACAGAGATTGTCCAAGCATGTAGACGAAAAGTTTAGGACTGAATCTCTAATATGAGACAAGAACCCACTTATCTTCCCCCCATCCAGTTAGCAGTTTAGTAGGGTAACCAAAAATAAAAGTGACGGTCATCGAAGAAGGCGACTCTCTCCCGGGCATGACTTAAAGCAAATAAAACCCACCTCGGATCCTCTCGAAACGTCTTCAAAGTCCTTCTTTTTCGTTGAACCAAAGGGTATTGATTTTCAGAATATAAAAACGCAACCAGACGAAGGACCGAACAGAGAAAACCCACGGCACAACATTTATGGAGGGGACCACTAGACAACGAATAATGAAATTATAAAATGCATTAAGGTGTTTTAAAAAATGGTTGAAAAAGAAAAGGAGTTCAGATTTTTGTAATGACCTTTGATCATCGCATAAATGTACACCAAAAAAAAGTCCCCGTTGCAAAAGTCTATATAACAGAAGGGACAGTTTGCCTGTTTGATGTCGACAGTTTAAAGGCTTAAAATCGCCATTCGTTGATTCGCGTGTTTAAAAATGACAGTTTAAAGGCTTAAAAATGAATGTTGAAATACTGAATGTTGAAAGGTTTGAAAACGCTTCTAAAGTTTCGATTTCGAGAAGCGTGGACGTAAGAGACCCTTAATTCACACGCGTTATGTTACACTTCCTCCATCCTTACTTACACGATCAGATTTTCCTTACATTGGGAAATTACACGTAAACAGCATTACAAATATATGCATGAAAGGAATCGTTTTTTTATTTAATTTTTGTTATTCCAGATTAAGAAATCACTTAAATATATACAATAAACATAAAATTAGAAACCGCTTATTGGCCAGTTAGCGGTAATTAGAGGCGTGCAACAAATTGATTTTTTTAATTTTTGAGACTGAAATTAGAAATTGTGCTTAGTAGGGTGGAGGTGTGTTACACTAAGCATCTGCATCTATTTGGGGGCATAGTTTTCAATAGACAAACGTTCGAAAACAATATTTAATGTTTTAGGGTACGATTTAAAATAAGTGTAGAATATATTTCTTTGGGAGAGCATACTTTTTTCTTATTTAATTGTTTTTTTACAAATAAATAATAACATGTAAATAAATATAATTTTGTAAACAGTGAAACAACTAAAAATGTAAGATTTTTGTGGAAAGGGGCCAGACATTGATTTATTGTAGGAATATCTAACATAGAATTATAGGTGGAAGTAAAGATATTTGTGTTTTTAAACCATGTAGAATTCAGAAATTCTTTTTTAAATATTTTCGACAGGGTCATGTTTTCAAACTTGTTGCATGTAAAAATGTATAATTAATGTTAAAATGAGTAAATAACACAATAAACTCAAGCTGATTTGTTTCGTTTGCATTACGAAATTATAGGTTATTAAGTCAAACCGCTATATGTTAATCTGTTTCACAATCTAATTAGCCTAAACCCTGATGTGGGTATCTAGAAAATGTGCATTTATTTTTTATTTTTTCAATATTAATTATATTTTCTCCTGATTATCGGACTCTTCCAAATGAACATTCCAAAGTGAAAGTGGCATCGATTTTAAGATATACCTTATTATCTACTACGCACGCCAACAGATTCAACGTGTGCTATTTGTTATGGTATTAGTATCAAACGAACAACGGTTATTCCAGAATACTAAACGAAGGTTTCACATTCACGTTCCTGAAAAACAAACTACAATACATTTTTCAAAATAACTCCGTATTAACATTCACTCATGAGCTTAATATTAATAACAAAATTCCGTTTTAGATTGTCTAATTGACTCTAAAAATGACGCATAAACCACCTCTCCTTATTAAAAAAACTAATAAATGCAGGCTATGTGATGAAAACGAGTGCCCATATCGATATAAAATTGCAATGATTAAAAATATATTAAACCATGCAAAGCTAATCTGTTCAATGAAAATCAATATTCCTAAATTAATTACAAACATTAAGCAAGCCCTAATAAATAATCAATTTCCTAATTATATAGTAGACTAACAAATCAAATTAATGATTAGAAACTTTAACAATCTAATACTAATCAGCTAAATAATTCTGACTACATAAATCTATTCTACTGTAACGAAATGCATCGAAATGAAATTAGATTAAAATCTCTTAAAAATGTAATACATCGCTACATCAACTCTGCTAATAGAATAAGATTCATCATTTATTACAAAGAAATGAAAACATCGAACCATATAGTTAAAGGTAACACTTCTCAGACCCAACACACATTAGGAAGAACACATTTAATACATCATTGTCAATGCCCTATGGGAGAATGTATCTCTGACAATAATAATAACATTAATTCTTACATCAGTTTCACTACCACAACTTTTCCCGAAGATTAACTTCACACCTCTCCGACACTAGCTACATTTACCAACACCTAGAAAACTTGGCTGTCCTGTTCTCAATATAGACACATACTAGTTAACAATACAAAAATAATACACCATGATTATAACACCAACAGATTGACAATTCATGGAGCCCTCTATATTTAAACTAAACATCCCACAATCAATCATGTGAATTATGAAATTTGTCATAATATTTTAAATTATCTAGTATAGTAATTAACGTAACAAAATTCCTCGCCATTAAGCAATTATACGTGTGAATCTTGAACGCGCTAAGAACGTACTCAAATTCGTAGCGGTTAAACACTCAAACTTTTTAATCTTGCACGCTCTTAAAACGTAATCACGCTCTCATGTAACGTATCAATACCACAGACGCTCATTTTAAGTTGTAAGTAACTGACCAATATAATATAAAACTCAACATTAAAGACATATTTTTAAGACACAAAGACTAACACCGCATGAAGATTATTTGACGAATTAAATCGAAAGTACTCGCAAAAAATGAAAGAAAATGGAACAAGAAACCCATGGAACTTACATACAGCAATTTGACCGAAACACTTAATAGACTATTCGGAAAATTTAAAAAAAGAAAAAAAGTCTTATTAAGCAAACACACTGTGTTATTAAACAACGTTTGCCTAAATTAAAATATGTGTCGTAAATACACACACACAATATATATATATATATATATATATATATATATATATATATATATTTACTAGAAGGTCAGCCTGGTTATACCCGGGGCCATAAAACAAAATAGAAGAGTTTAAAAAGTGTTTCTAGCATCTTTATATTATCACTTTATATCACTTTAACTATTTCAATCTGTCCCGCTATCTTTTTCTTGTCTTCCCTTCTCCTTTCTCCACATTCCTCTCTCCTACCCCTGTTTGACCTATGCACAGCCCATTTTTTCTATTGATTTATTGTATTGAAACTAATAATAATAAAGAGCATTTACCTTAGTATTCAGATAAAACTTTATTGCTTCCGGGCAACACTGAGTTTCTTCCCCACCCACTTCCTAAAAAATAGAATGAAATCTATATTTGTTTTTATTTATTCCCAGGCAACAACGAGTCTGGCTTTCAATCAAGCATATAACACATTGAAAATGTACTACTGTATTATTGCACACCTATGCTCTATCTAGGATATTGAACACTGACTCCCGAGAAACACAGAGTGCATTTTCTGATATACAACAGTATAACAAAATACAGTGAAAACTTTTCCTCCGGGCAACGCCGCGGTTAAAAACATATGTTCTATGTAAGATTGCTCTATCTAGAATATGAATGACTCCCGAGCAACGCCTGGTAAACACACTTGCTCTACCTAGGATATTGATAACTTTAGATTAACTTATATCACTTACCAAATTTAATAATGTGCTATTACTATTATGGCTCTGTTGCAACACCGAATTAACAAAATACAGAGAAGTTATTTTTCCTGGTAAGCGTTGCCTTTAAACACACCTGAACTATCTCGAATGGTAAGCACTTTCGGGTATGATATACCACTTACCAAATGTGAAATTGTAATGTTACATTTATTGCTCCCGTTTAGAGCTTACTGAAAACACTAGAAATAAAATTTTAAAAACCTCCAGATACCAACTAAAACTAGAACATTTGAGTTCATTGCCAACTCCCTATCACTAGTCCCATGGTTAAGAAAGTAAATATTGAGCGGAAGAAATACACTGAAATTATAGGGTTTTCATTCCAAATTAGTGCTGGAAAACTCGACAACCCTGACGAACTCTGCCCAATTAGCCACGTAATACACCCATCATATTCCGCATTTAATTTTACATAGAATACACTTTTAGATTTTATATAAATTATCTGATCTTTATCATATAGGCCACACGCAAACACACACACATACATGTAGTTGTATATATATATATATATATATATATATATATATATATATATGCATTTCTGGAAGGTCCACCCTGCCAGGCTTTGCCTTCTCACCCTTTGAGAAGGGGTCAGTTTATTGCTAATCGCCTGAGGCGCCACTACCGACGGGCTGCCCAGGGATGTTTTTGTAGGCGAAAGCTTTATTTTGTTACTTTTCAAAATAAAAAGAAACAATTATTATTTTAATTTAGAGTAAGGGTTTAGTTGCTTATATACGTTTAACGTAAAATGTCTCCCCCCCCCCCCGGTTCCGGGACATTCTAACCTTTTAGGGAATAAACAACTAGTTTAAACAGTAACCCAAAGTCCGAACGTCAAAGTCGTAAAACCATACGTAATCGCTATCAAAGGTAGAACCCCCCCCCACCCGAACGACAATGCCTCGAATTTATCTCCCATCGCAAAAGAAAATTGGTGTACTTAAAAGTTAGAATGGCCGGAATTGGTGGATCATTTAATGTCAAAATTATATGCAAAACTGAGCCTTAATTTGCTTCTAAAATAATTGTTGTTTTTTTCGTTAAATCTTTAAATGTATTTTTCGTTTACCACCCGGACGTAGGGTTAATAGTAGAAAGGGTGCTTTTTTTTAATGATGTAATCTTTAAAAGAATGCAGTTTTTACGAAGTACCGGAAAATCTTTATAAATGAAATTTAAAACATTGTCAAGAAAAATAAATTACAGACAAATAGTTATTGATGATTGTAAAAAAAATAAATATAAAAATATTGTTTTAGTTTTACAAATTAAAAGGTTTTGACGTTGGTGGGCTTTTGTCCGGGTTTGAATTATTTTGCTGGGATTTTGTCGAGTGGGCTTTTGTCTGGTGGGCTTTTGTTCGCACACCGAGTAAACAGCAGAATGTATTTGCTTTCAATTTTTAAGAATTGCATTCAAGACAGCGGCGATACTACTCATTCAAGACACCGGAAGAAAGAAAACGACTATAGATTAAAACAATTTAATACATTTATATATTAGATGAAATATAATTTTTAGAAAGAAAAACATTGTAATACAGTTTATATTCAATAAAAGTAATGTTTGGCCAAAACATTGTAATACAATAGAGTGTGTTTTTTATAATTTAAAATGTGATTTTTTTAAATTTAAAATGTTCAGTGATATTTTTAACATCATAATTGTGTGTTGGTGGCCCGGTATGTGTATTAAAGCACACCATAACAACATACTAAAAGAGAGTAGTAGAGGAAAATATAAAAACAAATATGCAAAAAGCGTGATAATTATAGCAACTATAGAAATAACATTAAGAAGAACAATAATATAACCACTAGGAATAATAATAAGTCAAACTCTAATAGCAATCCAGCAAATAAGACATAATACAATTTATAATGAAAAGACATAACTGTAGATGTAAAACTCGCGCAATTTGTCCACTAACGAATAACTGCCTTACCAAAAGCATTATTGCCCAACCCACAATATTAGCCAGAGAAAATCCCAATAACAAACATTACTACATAGGTCTGTAGATTTCTATGGATTGTCTGCCGCTGTCTTGACTGTGAATTATCGCCGCTGTCTTGACTGTGAATTATCGCCGGTGTCTTGACTGTAACTCTTCAAAATCAAATACTACCTAAATAGTATAAATACACAGGTAAAGTTTACAATACAAGTGTACGCGCGTGGTATTCGCTTGCTTCCGAGTGAAATATGTCCAACTAATTTCTATTTTAACCCTGCTTTAGTAAATAAAGAAACATTAAAAATGGTAAGTCGTATCAAGTTTCATCGTATACGTGAAACGCCAAAATAAAAACAAGGCCTAAAAATGTAGTCGCCACCTTTATAAACAATCGAAACGAAATTACTTCAAACGCCAATAAGTATTAAAAAAAGCAAACTTGTATTTTATATAAAATAAAGAAAACAAAAACAAATACATTTGTCAAATTGAATGAAAGACATATTTATTTTTCAAACGAAGAAATGAAAAAAAATGTTTTTTGATACACTTGAAAGTATATTTTAATAAAAACATGTTTACCTGCTTACAAAAACAAAAATAATTCTTTTTGATTACGTATTTATTTACTATTTTAAATTGCTCATAATTTAAGAAACATATTTCAGTCACGTAAATTATTTTGAGTAAGATATGTTCAACTTATTTTTACTTTACCCCTATTTTAGTAAATAAAAACAATATGTAGCAAGTTTCATCGTACACGTGAGACGCCAAAATTAAAACAAGACTGAAAGATGTAGTCGTCATCTTTATAAACAATTGAAACGAAACTACTTATTTCAACTGAAATATGTTCACCTAATTTTAATTTTAAACCTGTTTAGTAAATAAAAAAAACATTAAAAACAGTAAGTTGTAGCAAGTTTCATGGTACACGTGAAAGGCCAAGGAAAACACAGTAAAAAAACCTTTTCGTAAGAAAACATTTTTATCACTTGTAAGTGTGAGAAAACAACATGTTATGTATTGATTCGTTTAAAAAGTAAATGGTACTTACCCAGATCCTAACCGTTCAGGCATGCTACGTAAACACCCGAGAGATAACGAGCCGAATGGTGGGAGAACGAGAAGCCGAGCAATTAGCTAAGCGATTAGCCAATCAGCGGTCAATAAGCAGACGACACTTTTTCTAAGCATTATTTAAATCAATTAAAGACGTAAACATTTGTTCAAAGCCAGTGCATTTAATTTATTTCCCGGTAATTGCAGAAAAAAACGAAACAACAACAATGAATTACGAAGAGCTGTGTACTACAGTTAACTCTCGCGAAGGAGTAACTTCTTTCTGCCAGGAAATAAAAGGTGGTGGCAAGAAGAAAAACATGTCCGAAATGAAATTACAAATGGCACTTGGTTGGAAGAAAAGTCTGGTCTATCCGTAAGAGAAAGCTTCTTGAAAAATAAAATTCTGATGCTCCACCAACTGCCAACTGCCAACTTCACCTCTTTCTCTCTGCACTTCACTCTGCTCACTGAGATACAACACCTTTATCTATTTTAAATTTGACAATAAAATATTAAAAAACTGGTATATGCCCTGAAACTAGTTTAAATCACTACAATACCACATTTACTCTATGGACTAATCTACTTAAAATATACTCAGGTGGTTACATGATTTTCATTTACAATAGAAATATGTACAGAGTTCATGATAGGGAGTGGGAGAACAAATAAGTCTTTAAAAAATTCCCCCCAAATAAATAAAAATAAAACTGATGTACAAATAAAGAACAAAATAAAATGCTAATTATGGTAAGTTAGTAGGACCCTCCGATCCTATGTAAAGTATTATCTGCTCGCTGTCTTCCGGAACAACCGAAAGCAAGAGAGTAATCTCTTAAATGGGAGTGAGCATTGCCTAGCGGGAGAAAATATTGGGTAGGGTGTTTTAATGGATGTGCGGTGTCCTCCAGGATAAATATCATTAAGGCAGGCCAGGGATGAAGTAAATCGGGGAGCGGGAATCCTGGAGGAGTTCTGACACCTAAAATAAAGATAGGGACACAGGACTCATTTGTTCTACTAGCTATAGGGACTGATCCAACACTTGGATATTTATGAAAAAAAGTTTTTAAAAAAAGACCTACGGTCGGCGTGTGCTATGCTTAGGACGGGAACACGAATTCAATTATATTCCGTAAGAACACACATAACCTAGCGGTGTGTATCCACCTACTTCTATCACATTTAATTTTGATTTTATGTTGATGCTTAATATACGAAATCAAATCGTAATGAGAAGGTTGCACCCCACTCCCTATGGCTAAGCGTGAAAACACCACTACGAGTCTAGCTATGGCTAAAATCGCAAGAAACATCATTCGTTTCTCCCTGGGCCACAAGGGGTCTATGTTGAAGACCACATATGCTAAATACAGGCACGTCACCCGCCTGGGAACGATACGAGCCGTCAGCTCGTTTACATACATCAATTATTCACGCAGCTTAGAGCAGTTGAAAATGCCGTGCTTAGCCGTTTCAATTTTATCTTCCTCACAACGTGGACAAAAAGGGTGCATCTCTAAACCACTACTGACGCGTATGCCATTAAGGGGTACTACATTTCGAACCAATGTCCAGGTCAGAGAAAACTCAGTATTGTTAAGACAACACCGGCCTGACGCCTAATTCCACTGAGAGCGAACCTCCTCCGACAATGCAAGTTGCCCCCAAGTGGCTCCAAAGCGATCCCCACCACTAACTCTTGATATAGTGTTTTCCTAGACCGGTCGAGGTCACTGGATCCCGGCAGCACTCTGGGCGAAGTTCGGCATTCGTTGAAGAACCGCGATTGACCCCTTTGCTTACGACGTAATTCAGCCATGTGGTCAGGGATGAGGTTGCGAAAAGCCTTCTCTGACCGCAGGGCCCAAAAACGCGGACTCCTCTGTCAACGTATTATACAGGAATGCTAATATCTCGGCATATAAATGACTCGCCAAGTCGGGCATTCCCAAGCCCCCAACATCAGGACGTTGAGTACAGACCTGTCTACCGACTAGCGGCTTCTTCTCCCACAAAAGCGAGAAAAGCGTACGCGTCAAAGTCGTCAAGCGGTCTGTAGGTAGATGTAGTACAGTGAATCGGTAAAGTATAAGAGGAAAGACTACGTGGTGCACGCCTCGGTTTGACCTTTAAAGGAAACCCCCCTTCGAACATGTCCGCCCTTTTTCTTAAGCAGTGTGATCACTCCCCTGGTGACATGACCAGGGATAGATCCTTGTTCAAACCAGTGGTTGACCACATCCGTTAGAATAAGTACGAACATGTGCGAAAGCCTCAAGAACAATTTATAGGGCGAGCCATCAAGTCCCAGAGACTTGTCGTAGCCGACCTGCTTAAACGCAGCCAGGGCCTCACATTCCGTAATGCGCCCATCACAACTAGCCGCTCGAGCCGCCTCCATGCGGGGTGAACCGGCCAAATAGTGGGCAGACTTCTCGACACGGAGTCTGGACAATTAGGTGAAGCGATTCGCAAAATGTTTCCGAAACTTCTCAGAAATCTCCCGAGCCGACACAAGGGTGTGTCCTTCCGGGCTTTGAATTTGACGAATATAGACGTCCGAATTGCGATGTAGTGGATCTCTACGCTCTGCAGCGTCAACATTCACGGCTTCGTTGGACACTTTTTCTAACCTAGCCCTGACTACTTGACCTTCATACCGCTCGTTAGCCTAACGTTTCAGGTCCCCCTTAGCTAAGTGTATGCCTAGGGAATCCCCGCTTCCCACGCCGGGGTCAGCTTATTTTCTTAACGCTTTACTGTGTCAGGTATATTTAAGGCGAGGCGTTGGCTATATTTGGCAGTAAAAGCGCCTAATGCCACATTTGGCGTTAACCCACCACTTACTCCCGGTTACCACCCCCACTAATCCCTTTTGAAAATTAAGTGTTAGTTTGTCCTGCAAGTTACGTATATCCAGTAAGGACGTATTATACTTCCAGTACCCAGCTAACTTATGGGTTCTATGTTCTATTTCCAAACTGGTAACAAGTAATTTGTGGTCAGAATGGCCTTACCAGTGGAACGTCGGACAAGCGATATCATCTACTTTGCCTCCTCTCACTAACAACCGATTCAAGTAAGTACTTGGAGCGGAAGGCCTGCTAGAAAGCCACGTCTACCAATCCCGCCCCGGGTGATCGACACAAAACCTGTCGACTAGATCGCATTTTTTCATCAGATCAGACAGGCTGCTCTCACACTAACGAGACGCTCTAGACCCACCCAGCTTATCTATTTTGAGATCAAGGATGCCATTCAAATCCCCAAGTAAAAAACAACCGCTATGGGTGCATAAACTGCGACGACGCGAAATGCGGCACTTTTCACGGCAACATCAGCCACAACCAGTCTGCCATCAGCCTCCGCGTGAACAACGTTTACCCTTGCGGACAGGGTGCATCTTACTAAAAATGAAACTCTCCTATGAGAACGGTCATCGATTGCTAAAAAAACATCGAAATGGTTCGACAGCAGTCGGTGATCACTGATCGAATCATAGAGAGTTTCCCGCAACGCAGCCACATCTATGTACAAAAACATGAGATCCCCGAGTATGCGTTTAGCTTTTATTAAGGACCTCATGCACCCTGTGTTCAGGCTTCCTAATCAGTGTCAACCACCGGCCCAAAGTCTTTCAGGACGATGATGCCGCAGGCATTAGCTATGTTTCCCGTAAGTAAGTTGGGCGTAGCCCGTCCGTCTCGGGAAATGCCTCCGACATCGAATGGGGAGGTGAGTTTGAGGAACCTATAAAAAGAAGGGTAGACGTACATGGAGACCCTCTCTTCGTATTGTGATCCCAGTTGTTTGAGGGTGTCATGGGCTTCATCCACCAGTCTCAGATCCGGAATTGCCCACTCGGCGGCCTCTACCATTTTCCAAATGGCTTTGCTCCGCCCTACCTTGGTCTTCCGGATGAAAGTGATGATCAAAGGGGCATCTGGAAAAGTGTGGTGCTTGGTGACATTCAGCCCCTGGATCTGAGTGAGGAGCTGCAGCGGCCGCACGATGTTTAGTTGTCCCAGCTATGATTGGCAGTTACATGGTGAAGATCTGCTTCTCAGATCTGGTCTCCTAGCAAGAAGGGGAGCTTCCGTGTTTTTCCTTCCTCACTGGGGAAGGAGAAGCAGACCTGCTGCTAATTATGGGTCTCGGCTCTTTATTTTTAGACAGAGAACGGGAGCTAGCTTGGGGGGGGGGGGTAGAATAAACAAGGGAGGGGAATTTCTGCTCAGTATTAAGAGTAGGTGTTTGGGATTCAGGAGTCTAAGCAGAAGAGATTGTAATCCTTTCAGACGTTGGGGCAGTGGATTGGGACCCAACCTCTTTAACTTTTAAGCCTTTCGGTTGACTCTTTTCACCTCCCTAGTTTCTTGTCTCACTGTCTTTGGAGCCGGCTCAGCGTCATCCTCCATCCTGGTAGTGTCTTCTTTCTCCCCTTCTGAGTCTGATGATGTTAAGGGAACCGGTTGCTTCCTTTTGCTTACCGCGGTCTAGACAGATGTTGAAGGCTACAGGTCCTTGGGGGGAAGATCACGAGTTTGCGACTCTGTGGTTAGCTGACTCCCTTTGTCATCCGGAGGATCCCCCTTTTGGAGGGGAATTTCTCCGGTCTGGAACTTGTATTTTTGGTGACGATGGTCTTTGCACTTTTCACCATCTTGTTCAAGCCATCTTCCGTTGTTGTTGCAGTGGTCTCTCCAGTCGTTGGTGGAAGGGCTGCCACTGATGCCGCGTTCACTCCCAGGCCCTGAGCAAAAAAGGTTCTTCTAAGGTGAACATTTCTTAGGGCAATCTTTTGCCATATGGCCCTTTTGCACACAATGCCAACAATGTGGCGTCCTGCCCTCGACGATTACACTCATCGTCGATGTGTCGCACTAGAGTAGGGGTAGAATCTTATCAAAGCCATCCCGGCCCACTCTCATCTTTAATGTGTAGTCCCCTATCATAAGGTTACGGGGTCCACGGACCGGGATTACAGCTTAGACGTCTTTATACTGACTTAGGACAGCACCAAACTGTTCTGAGCTAATATAGCAGGGGACGCCAAGGGCAGTAACTAACGTCTTTCTCCTACTCAAGTACTCCGGCCTGAGAATGAGATGTTTTAATCTCAGGTCGGCCCTGGACACTTTTTCTGCTTCCTCTAAACTTGGAAACAGAATATCCCAAGTGGCGAACCCTCTGCGGCACAAATAATATGCTGGGACTTTGATTCCCTACAGAAGATCCGCCATCTGATTCCGATTGACCCCAGTCAACCCTTTAGTCTTGATGTCGATGGTGACTAGCGATACTATCTTTCTCGCAAGTCGTTCCACCACACCTGAAGCTGCTTTGATGTTGCTTCCGTCGATTAACTATTTGTATTTTTCATCAAACAACCGGTGGTACTCCTCGGGGCTTAGTTGGGACTAGTGTCCCCACTTTACTTTAGTTGCTGAGAGGGTAGGAGATGCTGATAGTGCAGGTGATGGTGGTGATGCAGGCGACGTCTTCTACCCGGGAGGGCTTGTCCTGTCCTGGCTGAACAAACTGAGTATGAGGGAGGGACGACCCCTTTTCTGAGATGCCAAAGGAGTGGACACTTTTGGATTGGCCAACTTCGTTTCACCTTTACTTTTGCTAGTGCCACAAACTGCTCCAGATCTCATATTTGGTCCAACGACAACCTTCGTCCTCGGTCTGGATTTTCTTCCGCCGGTTTTGGTTGAACTTCTGTTTGGACCCATCATGCTGTTGCTGTTGCTGCGGCTGCTACTGCTACTGCTGGTGACTGGAGCTCAAAACAGCTCATAGTCCATTTGGACCATTTGAATCTGAGCAGCCTCCCGGTCGCCTGGCCCTGGCGGCTGATCTGGATCGGTGGCTTCCTTCTTTTAGAGCTGCACCGACCTGGCTTGCCGTAATCCTGCAGGTAGGAGACTTTTCACCCTGTGAGCAGGCGGGCTGACGGTTGAAGCCCGTCGACCAACTGGTGTGATGGGGAGTCTATCCCACCGACTCAGATCACCTCTCCCAGCCGGACTAAGACCTACGCTGCCGGGATTAGTAGCGTTAAAATCATGGGCAGAGCTGCTGCAGAACGCAGCCAGCTTCCATTTACTTACAGTGCGAGGGACAGCACTGACGGAGATACTGAGCATATCGCTTCAGGCGTCATACTCGTACATTAAGTATTGGCCTACTCCGACCCCCAGATGTTTTTTTAAGCATCTGAGGGCCATGGCTCGTTCTAGGCACTAAGCCTTCACCAGAGATCGGTCCAGTCTTCCTTGCTTCCGTTTTGCCCTGCACAACAGTAGAAGAAAGACAACGCGCGTATTATTATTTACAAACAAAAATTGAAAATAAAACCAATTCTGAACCCCGCACAAAAGGCGCCGATTTGGAAATGGAAGAACGTTTGCTAGATTTTACTCTAGCTGTTAACCCACGTCCGGCCCGCTGATTAGGTTGTGCCTGGGCTCAGAACGAACCTGTAAAAAAGAAAAAAAACAATGGCAATTAGTACCCAAGAAGGGCTATACAAGTCACCCAAGAAGGGTGATCACCCAAGAAGGGTGATAACCCAAAACGGGTGAGAAGAACAATATTGCCCAAAAAGGCTTGCCCAGGGGGCAGAAAGAGTCCCCGATCAAAAAAGGGTCACAAGAGGCTAAGTAGCGGGTCGCTCCCAAGAAACAAATCCAACGTACGAATACTGGAGTAAAATTTTTAAAAAATGAGCAACAACACTTCTTAAATCCCAAAAGTACAGTTCTCATACTGATCAATCGACTCCTATGAAAATTGACACCAAACAGGGGTCATCTAGCGGTTAGAGAGTCCAAACAGCCAATTTGTAAAGGGAGGATAACTCAATTGGCGACTAAAACACACGCCCCCTTGATGTTCTAGATCAATAATTGGTTTCATAAACCGCCATCTACTTCGGCCGTATTCATTCCCGTTGCGACCTTCGTACGGGTTCTTCTTGGGGGACTTCAACAACCTCTTCGTCTGATGTTAAGGAAACTCTACGTGTATCTAATATGTGATAGGACCAATTTAACGGTTACTCTCAGTGTGAATTCACTCATCAAGTCTCCAAGTGCCCGAGTCGACGCTTGATAAGGATCTCAGCCGCTCCTTTAGTCCTGATCTGTTGATCTCTCGACACTTCTTATTAAGTCCACGATTTTGGTTGCCCGCTCTCTTTTCCTCAACTCCCTAATGACTTCTTCACATACGTCGATTCCATCTTTAGTGTGGCAGGCCACGTGCTTGTTCAACTCTCGGAAGTCCAATACTGTCCTGACTTACTTCTAGTAGGCTGAACCACTGCCATGAGTGGCAGAATTTCTTTCAACTTTCCCTGACCATGGTATTAAAATTCCTTCGTCGATCCACCTCTCAACTTCCTGCTCAAACTGCGGTCTTATCTATCCTCTTAGCGTGGTGTCGTAGCAACTAACATAATTTGTCAACACGGGCAGTCCCGCGGTCCATTGCCACTCGACTGTCCACTTTTCACCATCAAAATCGGCTCGGAAGTTCTCATCCTCAATCTTACATTGCATGGCTTTTGTCGGCTGGATGGCCTTGTTACTGTTGGCGCTTCTTTATATTCTAGTTTCATACTTCTTCCCGAACTTCACTTCACCCTTAGCAATTGTAGCTCCTCCCAGCCGGTCGATAACATCCAGATCCAGTATCACATAAATTGCCCCAACGAGCGTATCCAGCACTCGGAGTCGTAGCGGTATATTTCTAACTATAATCTCGGCATCAGTCTCTCCACAACACTTTACCTCTCTGCTCTAATATTGCTGGCTCCATCCCAAAATTTGGCGACACTTGTCGTGACAAGTGTAGTTGTACAGCTGGTATCAACAATGGTTCTTGCCGTTTTTCCGTTGACAGTAACCAATATATGTGGCAGTAAACTCTCACAGGCTTTTTCAGAAGTAAAGGGGGGGACTACTGGCGCAATAGCACTCATTTACTCGTTTCGCTGAAGTAAAAGGCAATTCCTACTAACGTGCCAAACCTCGTCACATCGGAAACAGATAACATCCGGTCTTGGTTCACTACAGTCTCTCATCAGGTGTGATCTAAAGCATTTTCCAACAAATTTACGTCTCCTCACTATCTTGCTTGTTTGCGGTAGACGTTGCAATAGACGCAGTTCGCTAGGACGTTTCACCATCATACTGGCATGTCTCAAGATGTCCCTTCTTTCTGTAGTTTCAATGTCAATCGTTCGTTGTAGTTGCCGCACACGAGAGCCATTTAAACTGTCTTCTCAATACTTTGTCCCCGTGTATCCGGCCAATCCTGCTTGTCGCCTTATATCTGCCGCATATACGTCCACCGATTCTCCGGTCCAGGTTACTCTTCTGAGTTTGTTATAAGCCTCAAAACCACTCTCTGAAAATGGTGTCTTCAATCTTGTTTCAATCCTACTGGAATCTGTCTGGTTCACCTCTCTCATTTCCAAATAGACTGCTAGCGCATTCCCCTCGAAATACATTAGGATCAATGTCGCTACGTCATCAATTTTCTTAAGCTTTGCAACCAGCTTTAGCTTATTAAGCCACACGACCACATCGCCTCAACGGCCTCAAAATGTCGCTGCTTAATTTCACTCGTTCGCTTATTTTCGCCGAAATAGCTTCTGGTCTATTCGTAATAGAAAGCTTCTTAAAAAATATAAGTCTGATGCTCCACCAACTGTCAACTTCACCTCTTTCGTTCTGCACTTCAGTTTGCTCACTGAGCAACAAACCTCTTCAATCCAAAGAGTACAGTTCTCATATTGATCAATTCACCCCTATGCAAATTGACTCCGAACCAGAGCCATCTAGCGGTTAGACTCCAAACAGCAAATTTGCAAACGGGGGATAACTCAATTGGCGACTAAACCACAAAATGCTTGCAGGGACAACTGTTCATATAGAGGTGTACGAACACAAACTACCGCGCCTGGCATTACGTGAGAAGTGGCACATTTTTTTCTAGATCCAGAATGGGCATCGTGAAAATGTTAAAGCTAATATACATGTAGTCTCACGAAAATGTCAACGTCGAAGAATCTGCGGAAGGAATGCGGCGTCCTATCAACAAATACTCAGGTCGATTGGAAAAACAATCTAAGTGAGGTCTGCCAAGACCATTATTTACAATATCCGCGTCGAATCGGAGGCCATGGACATACGGTTGATATAGACGAGTCTGTGTTTAATCAAAGAAAAAAAACAACTTCAGTAGGGTCGTCCAGCCGCTCTGGGTCTTCGGGCGATACGACCCCGCAGAGAGGGAAGGTTTCCTTGAGACGGTTGCCAACAGGAACGTCGAAACCCTCCTTCCAATAATAACAAAATTCGTCTTGCCTGGGAGCACGGTCATATCAGACTGTTGGAAAAAGTGCAGTAAGTTAGGAGAGGAGGAGGAGTATAAACACCTGACCGTGAATCACAGTTGAAATTTAGTGGACCCATTAACGAGGGGCGACCACCAACCACGTCGAAAGAATGTGGAAGGAAGAAAACCAAAAGAACCAGAAAAGAATGTGGCACTAGCAGAGAAATCTTAGACAACTATCTGCGTGAATTCATGTGAAGAGAAAAGTTTCGAAACAGCGTATTCGTCTCTATATTAGCGCAGATAGCAGAAGCCTACCCGGTGATTGACCAGCTTCCTTCCATTTCCTCGACGAACCTCTCCTCTTCTGTCTATTCGTCGTCGTCCGTTGACTCAGCTCAATAAAAACATTTGGAAAGTAAAAAATAAATATAAAGCCCCTCTCCCAAAAACTCAAAAGAAAAACGGTAAAAGGCGTCCAAATGAAACAAAAAAATATCATTGAAAAAACTACGTATTAACAATTGTTACGTTTCTTTTTTTAAAATAAAATCAATAAAAATTGTTTATTAAGAGTAAATTCGATATTTGCGTTCGTTTCTTTTTTTAGGTTTTGTTTTGCTGCCATCTTTCTTAGAAACTAAAACTGACAGAAAATGCGACGCAGCAACGTATCCATGTTATCGGCTGCAACCATTCGGTTTGTCATCTCTCGGGTGTTTACGTAGCATGCCCGAACACTGCCGACGCAAAGTTCACGGATCTTTGTAAGTACCAAATAAATATTTTGTTCATTCAATTTGATAAAATGTATTTGATTCTTTTATTTTGCTTTAAAGTACTGACGCCAATTCGATGTTAGCGTAGGGACTACTCTTATGAATTCTTCCGATTGAAGAAAATGTTTACATTTTGAAATGCCACGTGACCCTGTCAAACTAAATGAAAGAATTTATTTTTTTAACGATTTAAGTAATAAAATGATTTTCTTTTACACATACAAATATATTTTGATACAAATTTTTAACTGCTTAGAAAAACAACATTTATTTTCACACAATGACGTAATTTCCGTGAGAATACCTAACATTATTACATTGCTTTATTTCGAAACATCTTACCGATCGTTTTTGAATACAAGGTCTTGTTTTACGTTAATGAATATTCTTTGGCGATAGGAGATACTTTCTATGCATTGTTTTTCTACTTTTTAAAGCGATTACGTGTGGTTTTGCCACTTTGCCGGTCGGAGTTAGGATTAGTGATAACAAATTAATTAATACCCTAAAACGTTAGAATGGCCCGTTTTACGTGAAAATTATATGCACAACTAATCCACTACTCTAAATTAAAATAATAAATGCTTTTTTTCAGTGTGTACACACGTAATCGTCTAAAAATGTAGAATCTCATTTCTTTTTGGTGGGGGGGGGGGTATTTTTATTTTTTCCCTTTCCGTATTGTATCCAGGATTGTAATAAACTCATTGTGAGATGTACATGTATATTTTTCTTTTGTACCATTTTTTTCCTTTTTATCTACTTGTGCCATTTTTTACAGGTCTCATTTTAACTAAATTAATTGAAAATATTTTAGTAGTCACGAATTTTCGAATTTAAAATCATATGCATAACTGATCCCTCAATAATCGTTCTTTTTTTCTTTCCGCGAAAGATGAGTAATAGAATGCATGACATATGAATATTTTAAATAATAATAAAAAAAACATGGAATACTAATTGAAACAACTCTACTTATAAAGTCTGTGTCTAAGTTTTACTTTTAAAAGGACAAATTATGAGACGAAAACATAAAAACACGTGTTTCCATGAAGATTTGTTTTGTTTCGGAGTTAATATTCAGAACGACAGATGTTTTTAATAAAATTACAGTTCCCTTTTAATTAAATGGTCATTCTTTTCTAAGCTATAAAATAATATAAATGGTTAGATTACTCTCACGTGCATTATAACTAAAATATATAACATTTAAAAAAGAAAAAACTCAAAGAGCTCGTTACTTACAAATAAAAAAATGAAGAATTGACGTGTACCTTTTCTAAATCTCGTCACGGCACAACGAGATGTCACAGTAACAGTATTTGCAAAAACAAGTATAATTTATTTTTTAAATATTATTTACTTCTAATTGGAATTTATTTTCAAATGTCATAATTAATTACAACGTTAAATACCAAAAAGTGAAAACAATAATAATTTCATTTTTTTAATAACTGTCGTAATCATAAAAATGTTCATTATCTTTGGGAGTTAAGCTCAGTTGGTTGAGAGAGAGACGAAAAACATCTAGTTTGACCGAAGACATGAAAGTTGCGAGTTTGAATCGCGCTCTTAGAGTCACATTAATTTATTGTTCATTGGTTTTATGTACTGGTTTTGTGAACGTAAGAACTACATTAGTTCTTACGTTCACAAAATTAATCTTCCGCGAACAGGCAGAACTTCTGTCATCGTGACATCGTGACATCGGCACAGAAAATGTCCTCCTTATATTATAAGTAAGTTAACAAATTAAAGCAATGCTTAGAAACTTAGACGATACAATTAATAATCAGCTAAATAATTCCAACTATATTAATCTATTCTATTGTAACCAGATGCATCTCAACTTTAAATTGGATGAACAATTCTCAGAAATATAATGCATAGGTCTCTATATATTTCCTAACAAACTGTAATAATAAAATAAGATTTATTATTATGAAAATTTCCAAACATCCAATTACGTGGTTTACAATAACACCTAACAGGCGCAACCCTTAGTCAAAAGAATCAACGTAATATATTTGTTGCAATGCACTGTATGAGAATGTATCTCCGACCGACAATAATAATGAAACTAATTGTTAGATTGGCTCCATTGCCAAAATACTTTTCAGTCTCGAATCTCTCCGGTTCCAATTCAATATTCCAACACTTGAATAAAATAAAACCCTGCCTTCACAATCCTTGTGTTTGTTTTACAAATACTTCAAGGGATTGTGCTCCGATGAACTTGCTACTCTGGTGCCTCCTCAGCGTGAATTCACTAGATCAACTCGATAATGAGATAAATCCCATCTATTCACTGCGGAGGTCCCCAGATGCCGGATAGCCTTCTACTTTAATAGCTTATGTCATCGTGCTGCTGGCCCCTGGACCCCCCCCCCCCCGCTCCCTGTTTGCTCAACAGTACCGATATGCAGAGGTTTAAAACTAATGTAAACAGACACCTCGATACACTGCTCCCAACTTGGGATGACACCCAAAATCGACACCCAAATTCTCAGTAACCTTTTATGTCTACAGTGGCGGTCTGCGTTGTTTGGGGTGACATATTAAAAAAAAAACAATAACAAACTCTTAGTCAACAATACAAAAATAACACACCACGACACCAATAACAAATTAAAAATTAAGTATTATTTTTATAGTTTTCACGTAATTAGCACTGTACTTTAGGTTGTGGAGTGTTTATTTGATTCTGTTGACTAATGAATTTATTTGGCTTTTGAATATCTCTGTCAATGTAGGAGTCACTATTGTATCTAGATCCGTGAGACATAGCCGTATTTTGGGTGATAATATTGGATCTAAGACTTGCCGGGTTATTCTGTCTAGTTGTTCCATTATGATGATCGGATTTTTTTTATATATTTGAGGCTCTGATTATATCCCGATTTTTTCTAGAGTCACATTGTAATATTGTAAGTTTTCATCAAATATCTACTTGTGAGATGATTTTGATATTCTATTAGATACATTGGGTATTATCGATGTAATAATCGATCCAGGATAGTTATATTCCTTATGGAAATAGTAAAGGACCTGATTTTGCTTATGGAATGATTCGTAAGTCCCTGCTGCTGTCAATATCGCTAGATTGTAAAAATAGGGGCATTAGGTTAGTTACGGTCTAAAATATAAGGACAACATGCTAACTAGTGCGATGTAATATTATTGAATGATAAAAGATACTTAATTTGAGGGTGCATTACCTTCCTAGGAGGATCTTAGCCAATTTTAAAATTCTTCGGGCTAGCCCTTAATCATCGAAATTTTTGATAATTTTCAAAAAACCTTCCTTTCATGCTTTACTATGGTATAAAATTGAATGCAGTCACATTATTAAATAAAACCTTCGTTGGCAGTTCAAAATTTAACAAGAATCATCATCGCAAGTGTGACTTGGTAAAATAACAAGCAACAACATGACTGAAAACTTTCTCAGCAAATAAAATAATAGAAATGATTTCACAATTAAGAATCTTCATTATTATACTTTGAATTGAAAAACTTATATTCAATCATATATTAATTAATAATAATGTGACAGAAATCAATAAAGGTATAACTACAATTAGTTATAAACACAAAAACAGAAGAAATTGATCAATATTTTACAAGAATTGCCAGGGAAATATCATTATTGATGAATGCAAAAAAATGACAACTGTTTATTAATCAAGTAAAATATATTCAATATGGCTAACATACAATTTCTATGGTAGATTGAAAAGCCTTGCATGAGACCTAATTGTGTGATCAGTTGCATCACATTCAGTACAGTACTTTTTAGGATGACATTGATTGGTCTGCTTCAAAATACCAGGATCAGAACGTTCAAGTAATCTACACATTGACATCAGTGAGCAGCTCAATAGGTTGAGTTTTCCTTGAAAGGAATTGTAAGTAATTACGATTCTCTTTATTATTAGACTCAAAACATTCCTCCGAAAAGCTCTCTTGTCCACTACTATCATTCATACCCATCAACTCAACTGAATGATGAATTGTCCCATGATAAGTGTAGTTTAGATTCACCCACATACTTTCTACATTGTACTTTCGCAAAGTTCTTTCATCTTGTTGAGGTTAACCTTTCTTGTTGAAGATACAACATTAAGAATTGCTGACAACTGACGAGGCAAACGCAACAAATTATCCCTGTGTTTCACAGGGGAAAAATCATGTATACACTCAATAACCTCGTCAGAGAAGAAACGTCTCCCCTGAGGGTCATTTGTCGACGTTCCTCTATTTCCACCAGCAGTGATTTTATAGTCATTTTTACAAGGGTATGTATGCTACGATTTATTAACAGTAACAAGTAATCTAACAACATGTAAAGCATTCTACATTCGTTTGCAACAACTACTTTTTAATTGCTATACAAATCAATAACATTTTTTAATATTTCTAAAATGTTATTATTACGATTTATTATTTCAAGGGCTATTATTTTGAAAACGGCTAAGCCTCACATAAATCTGTTTATTGGATCAAATAGACCATAAATCAAAATTTTCTAAAAAGTATATATGTTATCATATGAGGCTTATCCCTTTTTATGATATTTTGAACTTTATGAAAAAGTATCACTCGATTTTCCTCTAAAATAGCCCTATTTTGCTTATTTTTTACTAAGAAAAATAAAAATAACACTAAATTACTTGAGAATATTAATCTAGTATCCATTTTCTTAGATGATCCGTTAATTTATAGTATTACCAAACCTAAGAAAGTAAAGAGTGTGCATATAAAAATATGTTGCCATTTGAGAGGGGTTTTCCTGAGGTTGGTAAATTGTGCTCATGAAAAACAGACTTGAACAAGGTTGTCGCCTGCAGATATATTTCCACAACTTCCAAATCTGATAAAATGGCTCAAAATTATGAAATAGATTTAATTTTTGTTTTTGCCATCAATTTATTCTACTTTTTATTTAATGTACCGGAAAATAGAGTGCGCTATAAAGCGATATGACAGTTATTTTTAAATATCTTTTGAAAAATTATATTCAATTCGAAAAAAAAACATTAAAAAGTTTTATATTTTAATGTAATTAATGATTAAAAAAGTCAATTAAAGTCTAGTGTGTGACTTGCCATGTTAATATATCAATTAGACATACATACTAGTTTTTTCTTTAGACTTCAGGAAACATGATTCATAATAGAAAACACGCTAAACTTAACCCAATAATAATATTTGGTATTTTTTCTGAAATTAGAGAACATATAAATGAATAAACCTTCGGAGTTGATGTCAATATTTCTGAAAATAAAAGTCGAAATCACCATCTCTATTTACAATACAACACCGCACACCGATCTCTTTGTCTTCTTCTTCGTCTTGACGCAGAGAGATTGAATGAAGTTGGAATTTCGCCAAGCTGGACGCAATGGCACAAAAATCAAATGTGATGTCTGCAACTTTTTTTTTCTTTTTCACTACCATCTTCCACGACGATATATTCTGTTATATGAGAAAACGTTATTTTGCTTTAATATTTGCATTATTTTTTTCATCTAAATGGTAAATTATTATTTATCTTTTCGGAGTGGTTTCTTTATCTTGGTTCTTGTTCTCATAGAATAAATTAGTTCTTTTTTCTTTGGATTTTGCCGGGTGGCATATGTTGAACTCGGTAATTTCAATCGTATTATAAAGGTTAACCATTTATTAGAGCTACGCATGCTTTGTGGAATAATTCCAGTTTACGTGTAACATCCTCTTTTTTCCGATGTTCATGATAGAGCCCCCAAAACTCGAAATAACCTGCAGACTTGAACCAGGCTCCTTGCTCATTTGCTCAAGCCGGGGAAACACCGAAAAACACTGAAACATTGATGAAAACAATCAGAATGAGGAAACCATTTTGTAAATAATAATGAAGAATTTTTAGCCCAGAAATACAATGATAAAAGGTAAGTAAAAGGTCGCATAGCCTGGACGCGCACGAGTGTCGTTGCCGACATCGCACACTATCCTTGGCCGTGGCGGCGGTGATTTGTTAAGAATCACCGTGTCTAGGGCACAACATATGGAAGGCGGAGCCCATCCCTCTCCTTCCGCTGCCTTTAACCCTCCCTGAGTTTTAATCAGATACCCATTTACTGCTGGGTGGACAGAGGGAGTTTTCAGACCCGAAAATTCGCATGCCGTGAGTGAAATCGAACCCGGGGCGTCCAGCCCAAAGACAAATGCTATAACCACTTGTCCACAATGATATTCTACATTGAATGTCTATTATTTGAATCGACTATTGCACAGTAAATACAAATATATAGATATTAACAGATACTTAGAAGGTCATTGAAAATATAACATGCCAAAAATAATAGGATATACATTTGACATATTTTCATATATTAAATATAATACATCCGTTGAAAAATGTATAAACCATACTTTTCTACTGTCTATGGGTAAAATACCAATCAGTGGTATACTATAAGTCGCCCACAACTAGTATTATGTAACGACATTCGATGCAAAACAAATAAAGCAAACCAGATATGTCAGCAATAATAACGTCAAGACTAAATTTCTTTCACATTATTGATGTATTTATCTAGTTTATTCTTTTAAAACAGTCTACACTTGTTATATTTCTGATATGATCAGCTGATTAATTTAGAACATTTTATTATTCTATTTGAAAAACCTAACTGTTTGGTAGAGATTGTTTTTAAAATTTGTCATGTCGTGTGTATGATATCAAAATGCACGATCGTTGGCAGAATCCAAATTTGCCGTTTCTCCCATTTCAACGATTACAGTTTTATTTACATTGGAGGTTTTATTCGTATGAGCCCGACGGCCAAAAGAGAGTAATGTACTTAAATACAAGAGAGACAGACAGACAAGCAGACATACAGACAGACATGCACAGAGCGAACAAAATGATCTCATGATTCGCCCCCACACAACCAAACCAGAACTTGAACAGATATATCGTTTAACATGTCCGACAACTGTCAAGTCTTGCTGGAGAAGAGATCACGTTACCTTCTGACGGAAATAACAAAACATTCTCGAATTCTGTAATCTAGTGAAATCACTTATCATGTATTTAGCGAGTTCGTCGTTCATTCTGCGACCTTTTTAACTACTCCGTTATACTTCCATTTTAGAATGAGATATATAGGCTCCTATTCTTCAACATTGTCAATAGCATTCCTACTTCAGGAAGATATATTGAAAATGTGTTCGCTTTTCTAGAAATTCAAATCATTATTTTGATGATCTCAATAAAAGAAAAGTAATTTCTTCTTTGGTAAAGTTGTGAAACTTAATTTATTGTACGCTTAATATTATATCCTAATTTCTCTTTCTAGTTCCATCTACCTAGGATTGAGGACAATATTGGAATGTTAAAATAATATCTGCATCCGTTGAAATAACATTTCTTATCATCTAAGCAATCATTTTATTTGCTTTTGCCAAAATTAACAAATCGTATTTCTTAACTACTGTTTGGTTCTGCTGTCTTTTTTCTATTCATATTTATTAGGTTTTGTTCCAATACAGTTTACACTTTACTGCATTGTTATTTAATTTCGAAGTAGTTTCCGAAGTTGGTGAATTAACAAGATATATTGGTACCATAATAATGTGATAATACTTCAACAAACAATTTACTAACACCAACGAACACTTCTTCTATTCATCTTATACGAATACTCGTCCGAAGACGGATAACATATATTAAACAGACAGAACTGTTTTGCGCCATATTTATGTTTCCTTACGAGGATTAAAATAAAGATAGAATGATATTTACTTAATATCTAAAATTCTTATTTTAATTTTATCAAAAGTTAGTATTTCAAAAGATGACTCAAATGTAATTCTTAAAATTGAAGTGTCTTAAGAAGACATAAAAGGATTTGTCTTCCATTCGTGTATAATGACTATGGATAAAATTCAATGTACATATTATGTATTAGAATGTTATAATGGTAGTGTGTGCACATATTATGTCATCTAACATTTCGTTAAAAGTCACCGACGAAACTGAAATTTGTAGAATATTTATTAATTAGTGTATAATACATGTTAAAATTTTACACAAATCGGAGGTATCTCTTTAACAAACTCTTTAACTACTTTGCATGGAACAACATTAATAAAATATAGCACACGTGTTCACCAATTCATAATAATCAGTGAATTAATTTAGTTGTGAAGCCTACATACAAATATATAAACATACCTAACTTTATAAAGATATAGATACAAATCTATAATAATCTGAGAGATGCGGGTGTTGTTTCAGTGTCCGATTTTGAATGCGATTATTTTCGCCGAAAAGCTTGAACCTTGCTGTCAGAATCTTTTTTACTGTGATTATTCCCACGACGGTGTTTTCCGTTTGAAGTTTTATAATCGCTATACATAGATGGCACGAATATTTACTTGCAATATTTTCATAACTTATGAACAGTGTTACTGTTACAATGCCCAATGTGTATTCTTTCTAAATATGGATTTATTGATATTGTTATGCTTTTCGTTATAAACAGTACCACTTGAAATGTCTATCAACTCTATAGAACGATTACAAATCTAAAACAAAGTGAACGACCATAAAGAGAGCAAACCTTACCAATAATCAACTTCCTATCCAGAATATTGTAACTTGCGTGTATTTACGTTGTTGTTGTAAAATAAGTTGTATTTCCTGATGTATGAAACAATATACCTTTTATTAATTATTTGATTAATACGCATTATTAAGATAATTCTAAATGGTATTTTCAAGTTTATCAGTCTAAATACATTTACTTTTGACCTGATAGAAACGCTATTGCACCCTTCTATTGTTGGTTGATCACTTTCGATCTGGTTACCAGTAAGAGTTTGAATTTAAATCGCATTTACACGTCTCAATTGCGCAGCTGATCTGCTAGCAGAGTGGATAATGATGTTGGGTGAAAAAACGTAAGGTTGAACGTTGGAACCCATCGGTAGGCAGACGAGTTGTTTAAATCTATATTGATGAGTCTTTAAAATAAGAAACAAGGTTGTCTATAGATGAGAATATTTAATCATTGTTGTAAGACCCGTTAATAAAGAAAGGACATTTTGATTGCGACCAAAATATGTTATCGGCCTGCCAGTAACGCTATAATTAACTCATTTGGTTGTTTGAACACTTTAGATGTAGTTAAGAGTATAACTTAGGATTAAAACCGTATTTACACTATCAATCGCGCAGCTCATCTGTGAGCCGAGAGTTATCAGCAAGCCAGTGGTTATTAAGAGTGTCAGATCCACGCATCAAATCTACCTTATCTAACGTTAAAATTCCGTCACATTACAGGGAGAATGTCAATGTTATATAATATGATGGACTTCATTGGCTGCAATTAAATGTAACCTATATATCTTAAAATTTAAATCAGTTCTAAGGTAGACCATGATCGATATTTTGGCAAAGATAGAGTCAATCAATCTGGATGCTAGGCTGTACCGAACAAACAAAGATAATTCGTCAAGGTAAAGGTAAGAATTAATCAACACTTTCACGCATCAATAGTACAATGTGACCATGTTCGGAAAGTTACTCTGGTGTTCATATAACAACCGAGATGAACATTGTATTCAGAATCATTCAAATAATACACACCTATTGTAAGGATTTCATCAATAAAATTCAAGAATCGAAGTGTTCAATATAGTAGAATTTTTTAAGCTGATTTCTATTTATATATCAGTCGGTTATATTTTTTTTCAAGGCGTTTAATCGACTATTATCATGAACCGGAAAATGTTGCTCTATAGTTGGTTATAAATAGTGTAGCTAATGTATATATCTGAATAAAACATAAATGTGTTTTCTTGTGATGGCGGAAGTAGAAGATAGTGAGTCGCGTTTCAGTTACCGTTGTGATGATGTCAGCCGAGGCAGACTGAATTCCTTTCGGATTAAACAAGAGAGACGTGTTCTGATAATTAATGTATAAAATAATGCGCATGCTTTTTTTGCTTTTTCTCTCAATTTTTTCTCAACTCAAAAAATATAAAAAGGTCTGAATTAAGGATACGTCTGACGAACACAATAAGCAGCGTTTTGTAAATTTTATTATTTAAGATAGGAAATACATAAATTACAGAGAAACATTCATGTTTTAATTTAAGTGTAATCTTATAGCATATGAGGTACCGTAAAAACTACCTGACGATTCCAGCATGTAACTAACGTTCATCAGTTGACAAGCGAATTGGTAATAATTCACCAAGAAGGTAAGATTCGAGCGCTCGTCACCAGAGCAAACGAATTGCTAATATGATCACATTAAACGTAATATTGAGTATTTTAAGAGGTTGTAAGTCTAAATTAAACTGCGATTGAAAATTTAGTAAGAAGAAAAGAATGGAACACACACATATTGCATTTTATTGTTTCAAGTCGTTTATTTAATGATTAGTATAGAATGATGTTGTCCTTTTTAACATTCCCCTTAATGTGTTTATTTTACTTATATGATTCAAATGTTAGTATATATATATATATATATATATATATATATATATATATATATATATATATATAACTATTTATTATTAATTACCTACAGACATCGACGTTTCATGCTGACGCAATCTTCAGTGCAGGAAGTTAATTCTCAACGGTTGGCTGGCTCGAATCCGATCACAAATCGCCACTGATTCGCAGTCAAGAGCGTTAACCCCTCGCCATAGGGAATTAGCTAATAATAAAGAGGAATTACACTTTGTAAATAGCGAGTCGGCGGCTAATTTACACGAGCAGTTAAAGTGATCAAAACACTTTTTGTTTTGAACTTGCATGAAGCTATTTGTACTGCTTGTTATTAAACTCACTCAGAGTGCTCGGCCTTTGGTGAAGGGGGCTTATAATACATAAATAAATATATATATATATATATATATATATATATATATATATATATATATATATATATAACTTAAAGAAATAGATTTTATAAAATTCATTTTTACTTTTTTCTTATAATTTTACTCGATAATACAAGCTTGAGCAGAGATTAAAACAAATAAAAGCTATAAGCCTTATTATTTTGTTTCTTCTTAGGCTTGTTGAAGTGACGTCCGATGTTGTGTGGACTAATAGTATGATGTCTCTTTTTTTCTTCTTTTAAATATGCACTGAAAATTGCTCATGGTCGCAAGTAAGTATACATTTTAACTAGTTCATTTTTTAAGCATCTTTGAAATTTAAAACTTAAAGAAAGAGGTAAAATGCCTTAAAAAGCAAGTGTTAGATGCGGATATTTTTTATTCAAATCAAATAATTTTTTTTCATCTTGATTTTTTTCTTATAATTTAGCTGTGTAACACGAGCCTCATCAGAGATTGAAACAAATAAAAGGTATAAACCTTTCTTTTCGTAAGAGTCTGTCTTAGTCTTGTTGAAGTGACGTCCGATGTATCTTTTAAACATGAACTTAAAAATTCGCATTGTCGCAAGTAGGTATCAATTTGGGCAAGTTCATTTTTAAGCATCTTTGAAATTACAAATATAAAGAAAGAGTCAAAATGCCTTAAAAAAAACATGTGTTAAATGCGGATATTTTGATTTAAATAAACATTTTTTTCATCTTGACTTTTAAAAAATAATTTCGCTCGGTAACACGAGCCTCATAAGAGATTAAAATAAATAAAAAGTATTAAGTATATTTTTTTTCAAAAGGGTTTTCTTGTTATAGTTGACGTTACGTCCGATCTTACGTTGACTAATAATCTCATGTATTTTGCTTTATTTTAAGTATGACATTTTCAAATCTCACATTTTAAATTTCAAAGATGCTTGAAAAAAAGAAGAAATTGACTAAATTCATACCTACTTGCACTCATGCGCAATGTTAGGTTAATGTTTAAAATAGATATTATAGTATTAGTCCACACAAAATCGGACATCACCTTAATAAGATCAAGATGGACATTTACGAAAAGAACAATAACGTTAATACCTTTTATTTGTTTAAATATCCGATGAGGCTCGTGTCATAGAGCGAAATTATTAGAAAAAGTTAAGAAATCAAATAAATTATTTTTATTTTAATAAAAATATCCGCATGTTACGCATCGTTTTATAAAGGTATTTTGCATATTTCTTTAAGTTTTAAATTTCAAAGATGCTACAAAAATTAACTTGCATGAATGTATACTTACTTGCGACCATATATAGTTGTATTTATTTTCGATCGTCTGGACTCAAACTACAAATTAAAAAGAGAATACGTTGTGAGAAAATATGCCTGTATTTAATTCGACTTTTAATAAGTGGAATTAAATAAAGGCATTTTTATGAATAAAAAAATGTATTTTCAATGTTCATGAGTAAGTCGATGGAATTAACAACTAAATGATGTCAATATAATTCGGAAATATTATTATTTATATCATTTATGATGTGTTCTAATATACACCATCGAATGTTCCAACATACATAGCAGTAGGGTATTTTAAAGCATCTAAAGTATTACAAGGTATAAGAGGTTGGTAGATTAGTTAGTGGTGGTATCCATTGTTCTTGCAAGCGTCTTGTTGATTGGCCAATATATGATCCACTCATTGCTTATGAAATAGTTACGAAGTCATCTGTATGTATTCAAACATTTAGCGCTCCATGTTGTTTTCCAGTTTTCCCAGTTCAGTTGACGTCGGTCGAACTGCATTGCGACAGAAGCGCCAGAACGTAGTTCGCAGGTATTAGCCCTAAATCCTTCGACAACGAAATGATCCAGAATTCTCGGCGTTTAATTTGTTTAACTTCTTACGTCGGTATTAAAAAATCCGCGCACAAGGGGAAGTGCAATCTGGATTACTGAACTAATCTTGATCAAACCCATCGAGATTCACTGATAGAGGCGCCTTAGGCCATTAGTAAAGTCATCCTTACTCAAGAAGAGGAGGTAAGGACTGGGAAGGTGAACTTCCTATAACTGCACATAAGCATACCAGCTAACAGCCAGTCATAAAATAGGCCACTAGCTTCAAAATAGTCCAGAGTCTGTCGGAGTAATTGTTGAGGGCGTCACCTGGATTGCATTACAGCTTTTACGACAAAGCTGTTAGTCGATTAATCCTCAGTAAGTTCTCACACACCTCATAAAAAGTAATGACGAAATAATTCTTACAGAAAGCTGAATCTTTATTTATGAATTTGTTTGCTAAATATGTCAGTAAGTGTTCATATCACCAACATTTTAAACGTTTTCCTAAATGGTGTTTTCTTATACATTCCTTATACATACAGCGAACTCGTATGCCTTCTAATGGATACATATTTCCTGACCTGTTATCGTATTGATAGATGTGGCAAGTGAAATCGTCAGCTACCATTTGAGATCATGCAAATCTCTTCGTAAAATAGACATGTCTAAGGTAGTAGATATGCTTCCATAAAAAATGAGGTTCCCCGCGTGTCCCGTGCTGATAGCCTTTCACTTAGACTCTCCGACTGTACGAAAAACGGTCTTAACTTGCTTTATTAGCGTTTGTACAGAGAACAGTACGTCTGGAGATAACGATATATATATATATATATATATATATATATATATATATATATAAAATTGAAATATAAGCAAAATTAGCAATACAAGATTAATTTTTTTTTCTTACATTAATCCTATCGATTCCGGAATAAAATTCCTTCTTCAGGAGTGACCAGTATTGAGTCATTTTTTTTTCCTTTTTCATCAAAAAACAAGAATAAATAAACTTATTTCTTTGTTAATTTGATAAACGTCGTTGATGGTACGACGTCATCGCCTTGCTGTTATGAAATGGCGGGTAGGATTCAAAACCGGTGTCGAACGAGAGATGCGTTGGCACGCTGTCGAGTAATGTGTGTGTTTATCGTTCAAGTTTTAAAGTATTGCATGGAAAGTTAATGAAATTGAAATATAAGCCAAATTAGCAATACAAGATTATTTTTTTTTTCTTACATTAATCCTATCGATTACGGAATAAAATTCCTTCTTCAGGGGTGACCAGTATTGAGTCATTTTTTTTTCCTTTTTCATCAAAAAACAAGAATACAGAAACTTATTTCTTTGTATATATATATATATATATATATATATATATATATATATATATATATATATACATTTAAAGAAGTGAGGCTACCAACATTTGTAAAATAAACTTTCAACTATTGTGTGTATGTACATACATACATGCAATAATTTATGTGGGCGCGCGTGTGTCTGTATATAAAGCTGTCTGTCACTTCAGCATGTATCCATTTATCTATCTATCTATCTATCTATCTATCTATCTATCTATCTATCTATCTATATATCTATCTATCCATGTATCCATCTAGCCATTTATTTATCTACCCATTTACTTATTCATCCATCTACCTATATACTTACCTACTTATCTATCTATCTATCTATCTACCTACCTATCGATCTATCTCTCTCTCTCTCTCTATATATATATATATATCGACTTTTACACCTATCAATCGTATATCTATCTATCTATTTATCTATATATATATCTATCTAACTATCTACCTACTTATATATCTCACTATCTCTCTATTTGTGTTCAATTTTATTCTACATATATACAGGGCTGTTCCCCCGGTCCGTTGTTTTCGCTTTGTCTCTCTCTCTCTCTCTCTCTGTCTCTCTATTTCTCTCTCTCTCTCTCTCTATATATATATATATATAAAGACATATGTGTGTATGTGTATATGTGTATATATATGTATATATATATACATATATATATATATATATGTATATATATATATAAATATATGTATATAAATATGGTGAGTCAATGAAATATATATAAATATATATATATATATGCGTGTGTGTGTGTGTAGCTATATATGGGTAACCGTATGTGTGTGCGGGTGTGTGTATGCATGCGTGTGAGTGTATGTATACACGCGGGCCGTAGACCATAGCTAGCAACGCACAAACGCACATACGCAAACAGAGTGCCGACACAGTCATAAAATTTTAAGACCAACTTTAAGCATTCTGAAAAGACTGTATTCAACCGTTGCCCACGAAGATAACAGGAAAAATAAAACTCAAAATGACACATACTTAAAAAAACACAAACAAGTTTGACCCAGAGAAGCAAAAACTATGAACACACATATACCCACGCGCGCAAGCGCACACACACACATACGCACGCACGTGCGCAGAAACATCAAACTGTTAAAGATAAAAAAAAATTCAAATGAAATATATATCTTAGGAGAAAAAGTAAGAACAGTGTACCTACTTAGATGTTGTCCTAGAGTTTCAATTTTAATATTTTTTTAAAAATAGAATTTCAAAGTTTAATTTAATAACTATAATATCGTGTTGTTGTTACATTATAGTACAAGCGAATGCTTTTGTAAACATTACCTTGCTTTAATATCTATTTATAAAATTATTTGATGGAATAACTTGCAAAACGTTCAATCTTGTTCTTATGGAAAATATAGAAGTACGGAAACATATTACTTTGCTATTTAACGTGTCTGCAGTGTGTACCCCCACGTAGCCAGGGGGGTGCCAGGGGGGTGACGTGGGGGGGGGGGCAAGGCCCCCCTGCAATTACATTTGCACCCCCTGAAATTTGTGATCCAAAAAATATTATAAATATAAATACTCTTATATTTCCTAGTCAACTATACTTCTTCATTATGAACCAGTATTTACTTTTGTGTAATATATTTTACAGCAGGGCCGGATTAAGGGGCCACGGGGCTGGGGCTGGGGCTCTGGGCCACCCACCAAGAGAGGACCTCCCACCAAATTAACATAATTTCCGATTTCAAAAACGTTTCTTTGGATTTTATTTTGTTTAAAACTTAATTTTCCATTCCTGGTACTAATGATACCATACTAAATATTTACGGATTTTAAACTACCAGTTAAAATAAATCTATTGACCATAATAACATCTAAATATGATTTAAATTTATGTTACCTTGTAAAAAGAAAAAAATTTAAAATGTACGTGTTCTCAAACTCAAACATAACTTCGCTAGTTTCAGATCAAGTGGTGAGGGAAACAAAGCCTCGATGCTTTTCACCTGTTTCCTGCTTGGTGAAAGAGAGTGTCAGTGTATCTGTCTTTTTTATCAACTTACCAAATATATACTTTTAAATATTGTTAATTCACACTATTTAATATCATAAATTATCAATTTCATAATCATAATTCAAATGATGGAATAATAACACAAAATGAATTCACGTTGTTGTTCTGCCAGCTTCTTTTAAAAATAGTTTTTTAATTTATAAAAGAAAGTGTTGTCTTCATTCAAAAGATAGAAATGAATACTAGCAACCTAAATTATTTTCAAATGAAAGTGGGAATTAGTTTAAAAAATTATTTTTGTATTTTATCACGAATCTCAAATACGTTTTTTTTCTTTTTGTTGTCAGTGGTAACTATTAATTTAAAAAATTGTGAATGTTACATTCAACATTTTTGAAATTAACATAGAAAAAAATCCCAGATTTCACCCAAGATGAAGTTGAAAGAAAAACAGCATTGGTAGGGTATAAACCCCACGTACAAATAGAAGATTATAATAGAATTCTGTAGAGCTAGCCAGTAGCTACCTTATTTTACGAACTTTATGTTATTATTACTGTGTTTACTATGCTTTATGTGCTTTACTATGCTGATGTTGTTATTTACGTGTACCTACCGAAATACACAACAATATATTTAGATTATATAAAAGAAATTGAAATTTTGTATCTACTTATTTATATTTATATATCAGTATACACACACACTGAACCAAAACGTCACCCATATTAGAATATCAATATTAGTTTTGCCCCCCACCCTTAAAAATGCCTTGCCCCCCCTAAAAATGCCTTACCCCCCCTAAAAATGTCTTGCCCCCCCCCCTAAGTTAGAAGTCTGGCTACGTGTCTGGTGTGTACGAACCTATTATGTACATTACCTGGAAAATGAAAGATAGAAAGCGTAAGAGAGAGAGAGAGAGAGAGAGAGAGAGAGTAACTCTTTCTCTAAATCCTCACAGATATGTCTAGAAATATTTTGAGAGAGATTGAATAAAAATAGTGATAAGGAACGAGACCAATACATAAATAGCTAAATGTTTTTCTAATAATAAATTACGAATTGCATATGTTTTTCAGGCATTTACTTTGTGTTTTAAACACTTCGTATTCTATATTAAAACATTGAACAAATAATTAACATGTCCCAATAACCTTTAGTGTCATGTCCCAAGATTTAATGATGATAAACCATAGGGGAAAAGGGAAGGAACACAAGCGAAGCATGCGCACACAGACACCACACTTTTGATAAGAACACTGAAGCAATATTATTTAAAAGACTGCAATATATATATTTCAAAACAGCGATATTCTTCCCTACACAATATCTGAAGAGTGTTAAACATGCTCGAAACACGTGTTATAGAAAGTTAAACAGAAACCTTGAAGAGAAATGTGAAATATTATGTAATAAACAATTTTTTTTAAATAAATAAATGCTTATAGCTGAACTTTTTTAAATGTACACTTTCCTCTCGTTTCAACCACACTACCTCTACTAATATTTATATATATATATATATATATATATATATATATATATATATATATATTAATATTTCATGCATCCATATGAAATGTTATAATGAGACAAATTATTTTATGTATCGATTTTCAGTATTTACTTCAACAATGCTCATATATATATATATATATATATATATATATATATATATATATGTGTGTGTGTGTGTATATGTGTGTGTGTGCATACGTGTGTGTATTACGTGAATATATATATATATATATATATATACATATATATATATATATATATTAATAAATAAATACAAGAATGCACCTAATCTTATATAAATATAGGCATACAATTAAAGTGGGAGCTATGTTTGACATTGATAATTGGTATTCTCTTCACAATATGAGTTAAGTATAAAAGTCAATCTCAATTAAATTTAAGTATAAATATCCTTAAAAGTCCTTTCGAATCCTGATAATAATTTATAATGACATAATTAACATCATTTAATAAAAAATAAATATTTAATAGCTCTTTTCGGTATTTTGATTCATGTTTAGTTAACTATTGACTATTCTCGTTGTAAGGGACAAATTCCCCCTTTGTTTCCCATTAAATTTAATAAATGTTGGCAATTAATGTTATCTTAAGTGTTAATTTAAACGAGTTATAAATAGATACTAAACATTTTCATCAAAACACCGTAGTATAACACTCAAAATAGCTGCTTGAATGGATAGATGAATCTATATAAGTGGCTCACAACTGATGAAATTTAAAGAGACCAGCTCCGTTGTTAGCTTCGTATCCTAATGACCCAAATAAACACCGGAAGACTAATAGATGTAACTTTAGAATATAAAAAATAACCTTAAATGAATTCGAATTTTAATGAATAAATTATTAAACTTATTAACTATTTAAAAAAATATTACTGAATTATAATTAATGAATGTCTGAACTAAAAAATTGAAAATAGCGTATTAGTGTGTTTCACCTACGTGTAAGTTTGCTCTTTTCTTTGTTTTTTGTTTGATTTCACCCGAAAATGAACCTCTGTATGTTTTATTCTAGACACTTTAATCCAATAACTTTTTAGTCTTTGTGATTATTTTTTATGGTTTTATAACGTTGCAGAGACGATATTGACATAAAAAAGTTGTTTGGTTCAAGACAAAGGAAACGGACCTAAAGAATATATCTCACATAAATGTTATGTTTCTTTTTAAATGTGAAAAAATAAAAATAAAAATAATAAAATAAAAACATGGTTATTGGAATATAATATGAACCTGACGTATATTTGCTCTGTTGTTACTAATTGGCAATCATCGAGCGGAATCTTTTACGGAGACTGCAAAGTAAAAGGACACTGATAGTTTATGGTAATACATATATGGTCATGAATATATATATATATATATATATATATATATATATATATATATATATATATATAATATTAAAAATGCTCAAAAGAATGAAAAACATCAGTGCCAGCAGTCGCGATAAAAATAATCACTGTTCTTCTTTACTATATATATATATATATATATATATATATATATATATATATATATGTGTGTGTGTGTGTGTGTGTGTGTGTGTGTGTATGTCTATTGGTGTGTGCGTGTTGCTGAAGTTTTACTTAGAAAAATCATTGGACCGTATCACAGGAAACTAATCAAAAGGAAAGATAACTCACATACTATGAAAGAAACGCGCATAATAGCATAGCAAGTGTTTTTTTCACAGACAGGATTGCGGTATTAGTTTATTCGAAATACAATCATTAATTTTCATGTTTTTTCCTATCACGTTAGAAAGTGTTGATTGAATGCTGTCGCAAAATTCAATGCGGTAGATATATTGTCGCACCGAATTTCAATAAAAATGGCTGCGATACTCGAGACAGAAGTGTATTATTTGTTAATCTGTATGAAATAGGATGGTCTTTTAAAATACATTAACACTGGACAAAGAAAAAGTAATATTCGACAAGGTCAAAAGATATACTCGCAATAATAAATTAAATACAAAAACGTTCATATTCTAATTTGTAATATTCTAGAAAGTTCATTTATTGCTCATTCTCATTTTTATTTTTTGTTAGGACTGTTCTTACAACTATGAAGCCAACCATTTTGTTCATTTTATATTCAAGCTTTTGCATAGAAATACATTTTAATTAACGCAGAATGTTTTCGAACTATTCCTAATAAGTATTTTTGTCGAGGAATATATGACATTCTTGCACCGTCATTATTAATTTTTGGCGAGCTTTTTTTTACAGACCACTCTACCTCATGCTAACGCTGTGACGTAGTTGACTAAAACATCCGGCATTAGACAAATTACATCAAGAATCGCAGTTATATCATTTTTACATAGTTTGTCAAATTTGAAATTGCTTATTCATAATCAAAAATGTTAAAATGTTCCTGAAATTTAATACGCATTGTTTCAGATTAATTATTCCTTATTTTTGATATTCTGCGAATGTCTCTAAGACCGTCCACAATTTCTAGCTGTAACAAAGGGCGTTTTGTTCCATCGGTTCCTATTTTAACTATTCCGGCCACTTTCCTTAGTGTTATATCATTTTACTCATGATATTATCATGTTGGGTTGGGTACAATTTAATCGTATATAACATAGCAGTTGAACGCTTAGCACACTTTGTACAGATTCTGAGGCTATTAATACATCGGTTTAAAAAAAACTTTACATGTAATATTTTGTTAGAAGGTATGTGAGTAGACTACGAATTAAAGTAACGATATGTTTTAAAGTGTAGTCTTATTAATTGATAAGATACTTTTACCTCACGTGTTGTATTAACTTAGAATAAGCAGATATGATCCATATCGCATTAAAAATAGCTGAATGACTTGAATTATAAAGGGGTCTTTTATCGGAAATGCGTACCGTTATAATGTGACCATATTCTTATGATTATATATATATATATATATATATATATATATTTATAAAATACAGAAATTCAATGTAACATCAGTACCGTCGGTTTCAAAGCGGGAGGTTTATCCTGATTATCGTCAGCTGATAAACATATTCAGGAATATGTTTATCAGCTGACGATAATCGGGATCAACCTCCCGCTTTGAAACCGACGGTACTG